>OZ014521.1:94362722-94962722 GCA_963966055.1 Lathyrus aphaca
AATGAATTACTAGAGATGAGACTGCATTATGAAAATCAACCTAGAAACATTTTTTTCTCTTTCTTTTATTATCATTGTTTTCATTGTGTTAAGTTTACGTTTTAGCACTTTGCATCCAAGATGAATAGTTGTGGCATTCATGCTCTTATTGTCTAGTGAGAGTTGTACGCGAATCATTAATGTTTCATGTGGAATAATGACTTGACAATTGATCATTGTTACCTTAGAAATGCATGACAAAGGTTCGATACTTATTTTTTTCATTAACTTTATCATAAATAAAACTACAAAAATAAAATAAAGTATGTTACTTTACCCCTTGGTTTTTAGCTCAACTGAGATAATATGTCATAAAAAAAATTATAAAAAAATTAAAATGTGATAAAATGTAGTTGTTGGGATTCAAATGTGTGCCCTCTTAATATTTTTACTCATCGGTTTCCAGCTCAACCGAGGTAATAGGTTATAAAAAATTTAAAGAATTAAAAAGTGCTAAAATTTAATTGTTGGGATTCGAAGGCGTGTCATGTAACACCCCGATTTAAATATTCGTTAATTTAATTATTTAATTAAGTATTTTACTTAAATAATTATTGTGTAAATATGTGACATATTTGGCCAGTGACGGTATTTGTGGTGTTTTGTGTTAATTATTTAGTTAGTGAAAATTAATGAATAATTTAATTGGAAATTGGTGAGAATGTGTAGAATTGGGCCAATTTTGGAAATTGAGATGGTTACTGGTGATTGGAGAAATTGAACTTTAGTTGGGCAAAAAGTATAATTTAGAGAATTAAAATAAAATAGTATATATTTTAAAGTTAGACAAAACTAGGTTTTTAGAGATGATTTCTTCGGTACATGAAAACAAAGGAAAATGAGAGAAAAGCTTGAGAAAAAGTGTTATGGCTTGAGAGAACAGGTCTTAGGGAGCTTGCTTGGTTTTTTTTTTTTTGCTGGAATTTCAACTTAAGGGGGAGATTCTTCATCTAAGAGTGCTTATATCATGATGATGAATATGATAGATGCATGTTAATAATTCTCTTTTGCATGAATTGATGTGATGAATTATGTTTTGTTTGTTCATGAATCAATTGACCAAATGATGAAATTGTTGTAAAATTGAGTGTTTTAGGGTATGAATATGATTGAATAATTAATGATGAAACTGACAGTGTTGTGTTGATTAGTGATTACTTGATGTATTTTCCCTATTAGAATGTGATTTTGATGTGTTTTGATTGTTGCAATTGAAACTTGTTTGAGGGATAAGAGGTATGAGATGAGGACTGTGAAAACAAGCCTTTTTGGGAAAATTTACATAGATCAATCGATTGGTTCCATTAAAATTTTGAATTTTTGAAAAAAATGTAGGGAGAAATTGATTGGTTCCTTTTGGAAAGTGAAAATCATCGAATAAAATGAGTTTAGTGTAATTGATTAGTCCTTGAGTGTAATATATTGGTTCACTTACCATTTTCGCCATAACTTGAGTTTCATGACTTGAATTGAGGTGTGGTTTGAAGCGTTGGAAAGTTAACATGCAGAGCTACATCATGATAGGAAATTGTGAGATGATTGTTGTATCAATGAATGATCATCGTGTAAATATTTTTTGTGTATCGCATGTATAATTATGTGATAATTGTACATGTTGATCAATAAAGCAAGTGGTTCAGATTGAGAATTACTCGTTGTGTGTTGAGTGAATGATCAATCACATTCATAGTGGGGTTGTAGTCTTTACTATGTTGTTATGTGATTGCTTACAGTTAAAGTAAGGCTATATTAGTTGTTGTATGTTGTCGTTCATTGACATATGTAATGCATCTTATGTTGCCATTGTTGTGAAAGAGACATGTTGCTAGTTCTGAGTGAGGACTAATGACTTGGCATGAGCTAAAAATGGTGACTTGGAGCTCATAGTGGGGGCTCGGGGGTTCGCAGAGATTGGAACAGGGTTTATATGAAGAATCAATTGTTGAGTCGGTACCACGTGCATATAGAGTTGAGTTATAAGTCTGGTTCAAAGCAGGGACTTAGATGAACTAGTGTTTAGTCAATTGTTGCATTATATTACATGATAGTGAGATGTTTGTGTAACGATGTATACTCTTGTTGAACTTATGCATTTTGTGATTGACTATGATTTGGGTGAGATGTGAATATATGGTGTTGATGTGCATTCCTTATATGTGGATGATTTTGTAGTATATTAATTTATCCTGATTGCTTATGCACTGCTTATTACTTGAATGTATTATCACCCTTTTTGTGTTGTTGCGTATGTGCTCCTCTAGAGTACAAATAATCAAGTACCCAAGTAGACACTTAAGGTTAAGGGCGATGTTATGCTTCTTTAGTTTCATGTTTTCAGATCTATAGTTGGAGTCACTCTGATACTTAACATGGGGGGGGGGGGGGGTTATATTGTCTTATATTTGTTTATGTTGCGTATCTTTCTGTTTTGTTTTATTCTGCGATGAACCATTTTTTCAAACTAAGGATGCTGTTGAGGCTTTTATATCAAATATGTTTTGTAATTCCATTACTTATTAAACAAGTTATTTTTCATTATTATGTGGTTTTAAACAATTTTGTTGGTTTAGATTGTACAAGTAATATCCTAATTGGGAATAATTTTGTTTTATACATGTTTTATTATGTAATTGTCGATTCAGGGAGTAGGGTGTTACATAGTCGTATCAGAGCAGGTCGGTCCATCCAGTTAGGATTTTGACATAATAATTATTCCCTAGTATGCGACATATGGGTGTACATTGTCGATGCATTATTTATTCTAATGTTGGTTTGATGATGTGCATAATGGTTGGAAGAAACGATCGTGTTATTGTTGATGCTTTGGAGTTATTGGCTCAGGCACTACATGGATATCACTACAAGTAAAAAAAACAGATTTACGACACTTGAGTTGCGACAATTATCACAAAACCGTCTTTATTTCTTAATTGCGACAATTGTCATGACAGTTAGGGTCAACTGTCGCATATTTTTTGCAAAAATTCTCACAAAACTGTCCTTATTCATGAACTGCGATGATTATCACGACATTTAGAGACTGGATTACAACGATTGTCACGACAGTTATCACAAAACTGTCCTTATTATATTTTTTACTTCAATTTTTTTTTATTGAGTGCTAAACGAAAATTCTTCATAACACTAATTTTTAATTTACTTTGCCTAAGATTACTCCAAAAAAAAACAAATCAATTTTTTCACCTAAACAAAAACTCTATTTTTCTATAAAAAAAACTAAACTTAAATCTCAATCATCCTAGAATCTCTCTTCTCTTCAAGGAGCCTCAAGAGTAAAAACTATCGTCTTCCACCGCAAAGTCACTACTACTACAATCTTCGTGTGAGCATCGACAAAGAGATTAAGCCCAACCTCACGAGCACCACCGACCACCCTCTGCATGTCACCGTTTGGGAGCAACACTATGAACAAACATGTGAGCACCACCCACATCTCGCATATAGATTCAAGATTCTTCGCTACTTGAAATCAAATGTAAGGACTCCAAATTAGCTTTTCCTATTATTAACACTCGTTATTATTTTGTTTGAACTGCTTCTTCAAATTTATGAACCCTAAATTGCAAACCCTAACACAAATCTGAGAGTCATATCCATTATGCTTCGTTCTCTCAAAGATTAGAAAAATTGACCGGTTATAGGATTCATGTGAGAAAGAACCAGTTGAGTATTTCACTTTGAGTGATATGTGGTAATATATGGAAATCGTTTGACTTTTGTTTTAGTGTTTCACCATCTTCCTATTTAATTCATTGGGTTTGTTTAATTATATCTTGTAAATAATAATTAGCATGGTTTTTTATTGCAATTAAATTATAAAGATTTGCACAACTGATGCAACCTTGATTTAAGAGACATCAAAAGCCACAATGTTGTATTCATTATTACATTGGTTTATATTTTTTAAACCTTGGTGATCATAAGTCATAACTCAAGAATTTTCATTTAATGTTTAAGTAGGCCTAATCATGTGTTGTAGGGAAGAAATTGAGTTTAGTGATGGTGAGACAAGTTATTCTTTTAGTAATTCTGACATCGATGATAGCGAGTTTTATAAGTTATGAAATTCATTAGAAGAGGGAGCATTTGAGCTAAAGAGTAAGCTATGGACTTCATTAGAAAAGGGAGCATTTGAGCAAAAGAGTTTATACAATCTGGATGGTTGATTGGGTCATCTCAATTTCCAATATTTTGAAAAATCAACTCCATATAAAATAGTTCCTCTTATGGGTTATGTGAGTTTTCTGTTTTATTATTGTTTATATTAGGCCTGTAACTGTATTAGGAGTAGCTGGTTGAGTGATTTTTTGAAAAAGGAGGTGAGGTGAAGATAGGTCACAGATTCGTGCTTCTCAATTTCACTGGGAACAATTGTATTCATCCCAATCCTGTCATCTTTATCAATACTATAAATGTAGTGTCATATTATCACACATGTTAAAGTATCTTCTGCTTACAATTTAACAAGGTACAAACTGTCGAAGAACAAGTTAGAGCTTCAGTTGAGCACAAACTTGGTGTTTCCAATCAGAGCATTACTGTTAGATTTTTTGAAAATAATATAAGGTTGGTAATGTTGTGATGTATTTCACCTTTAATTTATTACAAAGATTTAAGATCAGCTCTGAATTTTCTTGTCTATATTTATTGTAGTGTTAAAGATCGAAGGGAATACTTGGAATCCCTTTTGCATGAGTGTAAGAAAAAGATGCTCCTGTTTTGGACGATGATGCAATAAATGATGTCATCAGTCGAATTGACACGGTTTCGCGGTTATGCTGAAGTGGTTGAAGGACATGCTGGATGAATCATTCAATCATGATAGAACGGGTAATGATAAAAACAACCTGGTATGTAAGTGCTTGTTGTTCTATTTTTTGAGTACCGTACATGGTAGTTTCATTTTTCTCAATGGTTCATTTGGAATAAATGTCGTAGTTTTCTCATTTGGAATAAAAGTCTTGTCACATGAAGATGTTTGATTGGGACATGTGGAACTCCTCCAAAGCCTTTTAGGACTAGGCATTGCTGCTTCTCTTGATGATATTTTCGATGGAGAATCATCTACTCGTCTTCGTGATAGGTTGGTTGTGGAAGAACGATATAGCATGACGGTGTATACCAACAAAAAGTGTAAGGTTGACACGTGACTTGTCACTCTTTTTATTTACTAGAACTGCCACATTTCAGTTGTTGAGGGTTTTAAAAATAATATTGTCCTTTTTTAGATTGATGTGTTCCCAATGTAGAATGCACGAGGTCATGCATTAATTCGGATGGAGCACTACAAACATGCTCTTGTGAATTTATTCTCCATGATGGAAAGAATCTATCACTCATCCAAGTGTTACTTATAACAATCTTGGAAGAAATGTTTGTATTTGTTACTATGCTTGCATGAACATAAATAAAGTTGCATAATTCAATATATGTGCATGATGTTAAGAGTTGTGATGTTTGTTTCATTTCAAATATGCTTTAGTTAGATGCAGGGAATTGGTGGAGTCAGTATCTATTGTGTTAATACCCTCGTAACAAAATTGATGATAAACATGTAATGTGGCAGTTTCGAGTGGTTTGTGCAACTATTTGGAATTGGAGTTCCACTTGCTATTTGTCCTTATCTTGATCGCTTTTTCTTGGCATGTGTTGGAAATACTGTAAGTTGCATAAATCTTGTATCTTTCCTTCTCCGAATAAGAAAATTAAATTTGGTCATAGTTTTCTCATTAAATTACTCGTATTATCCAGTTTTATGTTCGTGGTTTAGAATATGACACTACTTTGATTGGGAGAATTAAAGTGATAAAGTATGTTATGGAAAGGATACGTTTATGAGAAAAGTGATAAATATATTACTCATATCATCTTAATGTTTATGAGAAAAACCAAAACCAAAGCCAAATGTGGATTGGTCTATCCTCTCAATATGTCAAAGTTAAAAAAGGATTTGAATCCCAGTGGGTAACTCCAATACAAAACATGTGACATGGTTTATAACTTCCTATTTGAATCTTGTCATCTATTTAAAGTATTGTATTTTTTAGCTCCTAGATTTTTCAAATACAGCTTCTGAAGGTTTTGTAGGACTTGGAGTGGAGTTATCCATGTGATGCATGGAGTTTGAGTTATATATTAGTGGAGTTGTGTACTGTCAGTTTGTCTATTAAATACATCTGAAAACATCAGCCAGTTTTTGTTATGTTTTAGTATTGTGTTTAAATTGGTGAGTTTTCTTTTACTATAGGGAGAAGCTTTATTTCAGGCTCACAAAAACGTAGAGCATCTTACCATGATGGATAAAATTAAACTCACAGCCTGCTATAGTTTTAGCTTCTTTAGTTTTTCTCTTTGTGCTTTTGTTTCTCTTCTGAAAATCTCTTATTGCAGGTGGAAATATTTACTGAAGAAATTATATATGTTGTATCTGCGGCTTCTTTGTCTACTCTTATAAGAAAAGTTATGAATCTTTCCCGATGTTCAAAATTTTCCCCTCATTACTCCTTCCGCCGTTCAAACCAATTTCGTCACGTTGCTCCAGATAATTCAACTAACTCAATTAATGCAGAAGCCCTAGCTCAAAATCAAACTTTTTATTGTCCAGATCTTTTACAGAATCAAAACTGATATTTTTCATAAGAATCCTAGATATGACATTTGATTTTTGTTCCTGCAGATTGTTGAAGGAATTCTAATTGTAATTAGAATTCAGTTTTATTTGTATGAGTTAAACTTGCATTTCTAACATCCTAATATCAAAGGAATTATCGAGTGAGAGTCTGATATTGGTGCCAAGTTGGTGAGACAGACAGTTGCTAATACCTTGATGATATTTCCCTCTTAATAGGAGGTCTTTAAATTTAATACAATTCATGTCACGACTCTGATGGTTTTGTTCAATTTGGAAATATGCATTTTGTCTTTTTTTGTGTTCAGTTGTTGATAATAATATGAATATTCTTAATTCACTTCTAGGTACTGTTATCAGAGAGGAGATTGGCTTTACCTTAGACAAAGTTGGAGGTTGGCCTTACCTTAGACAAAGCTGATAAAGAGGTTTTAGGGAATGCCGCCAAGGTGGTCCTCAACACCTTCTTCATTCATATCCAATCCCTCTCGATCATCTGCAACATAACAACTCTGAATGTCAATCCAAATCTTCATCAAATCTGCATAAGCAACCAGAAACAATTCATGTTCTAACAAGGAATAAGAAAGATTCACCACGCACGCGCAACACCTTCACAGAAGTTCAGAGAAATCATAACGGCAACACAGTCAAAGAGTGAAAACGAGGAAGATCGTACCTGAGCGAAGGCTTCAATCGGTCCCTCAAAGGCGTGAAACACTCCTCTATTGTTGTGATTGATGGCTTCAACTCGATGATTGAAGGCAAGCCAATGCGGAGTCGTAGAGGAGAAGAAAGCAAGAATGTGACGCTGCGAGTTGAAATTAAAAGAAGCCATTAACAACAACGATTCGAGAAACTCGCTGTTTTATGATTCGAACGAGACAACGATATTGAAATCAGAAGGAGACAAAGAGGAACGAGAAACCTGAACGGAAGGATCATGGAGCTCAAGAGGATATGTACCTGAGAAGCAATAATCTTCGAACGATGCATCCTCCCGTCGCAGGTATTCATCGAACCTTGATCATGTCGTTTTTCGCTTAATTAGAGCATAGACCAGATAGGACGTCTGAGAGTTGAGGTTGAGATTCATGTGGAACTTTGATCTTGCTCATTTGAGTGGTTCCTTAAGATTTATAACGGCGGATTCAGAGAGATGAATTAGGGTTCGTTTTGAGTTTTTAATGATTGGATGAGGTTGAACCGAGAGCGTGACGGTGGCCGCAGGTGGATTTCTCTGGTGATGGTGGTGTAGCGGCGACAGCATTAGGGATTAGGGTTTGAGATGGAAGATGAATGTATGAGAGAGGGAGAGAGACGCGTTTCGAGAGAGAGAGAGAGACGCGTTTTGTGATGTTTGAGTTTGTATTTAGTTTTTAATTTTTGTTTTGTTCCTTAATTATGAATTGATGTTGATTTCTTTTTGGTTAAAAGCTATTAATAACTCATAAATCACAAGATAATTGCACCGTTAAAATTAAATTAAGAGTCATAAAAAACATTAACATCCACCGGCCATTTTGATTTTTCAGGGGATAAGATTCCTTTTCTTCCGTCCATTCCGGCGGTGACAAGTGTCCACGTCCAGTTGGACCACCATATTCTGTTTCCTTACATGTCCACATACCATAAGAACCGTATACCCATGCAGTTGACACCCTTAGATTCATCATCATATCCAGTCTACAAATCCAACGGTCCAGATAAGGTCAAAGAGTTGACCTGAAGACCCATATCATGCACCCCATAATCTTGCGCTAATGGGCCTTTTCAGCCTGCTATTCGCACCTCTCATCTAAAGCCCAAAGTCTTTTTAACTGTTTTTTTGCTTTCCCTGCACCCCTTGTTTCTTTTATTAAATTTCCTTCATAATTCTTTACAAAATCAATTTTAATAATAGTTTTGTTCATTCTAAAAATTCTAGAAAATTAATAAATAATATTTTTAGTCAATAAAAAATAGATTGTATTTTTTTTAATTCCTTTTCCGATTATTTTGGCATTTTATTCCAATTTTATGCTTTATGTGCTTTTAATACTTCTTGTGATTTTACCCATTAATTCATTCGGCCATATTTTTGCATCCTCATCTTCATTTCATTTACTAACATTTTTTTTGTTGTGCAAGGTATTTTTTGAGGACTATGCTTACGGAATTGGACTATTTTTCATTATGCCTTGATTGTATTTTTGTGGTTTATGCTTTGTGATGTAATAGTTGGAATTTTATGTGTGATACCTATAATTAGGATAGAAAAAGATAAAATGAAGCGTTTAGATAACCAAATTTCAAAAAAATAAAGAAAAGGAGTTATTCGATCCAAAGTCGAAGAATTTCAAAAAAATATTAAATGAATTTCATGTGATTTTAGGGTCTCCCTCGATTATCATCGCTCCACTCCGATACACCAAAAGCAAGCCTTGTATGTCGTAAACCATAAATCATGTGTCTCAGCACCACACAATCGACCCACCCGATCCATCATTCCATTTCCTTTCACGACTTTTCATACGTTCTCACCCACCATGATATAGGAGGGCCATATTCACTATTACTTTTTGTACTCTCTTTTTTAGGTTTAATATCTGATTAGGTAGTTTTTCGTTCAAACTTCACTAACCATAGGATTCACCATTGAACATAATCATTTAGGGTAAGTCTAGTTCCCTTAGATTTTTCCTTTTGTGATTTGAGTCTCACTTCTCACCCTTAAAGAAAATAAAAAACATTTAAAAGGAATGTGTGTACAATGCGCCATGAGCCTTAAGCCATATGGGAAATGATTAGTGGAGGTATCCTCCACTCTTCTATGATACTTTACAAACGTCCTATTGGGGGCGACCTTGGAAAGTATTTGCTCCTATATCATAGCCTTTAGTGTTGTACACACGATAAACATAAAGTCAAAACACTTCTTCTAAAAGACAATAAACAAAGACGCCACGTCCTCTCTTCTCATCTCCCATTCTTTGCGGACGATCGTGACTTGCCTCAACAGTTCAAACAACAATACGGTAAACACCCTCGAGTAAGAGCCAGTAACACCTAAGCTAGAGCTATGGCAATGTCATCCTAAAAAGCACAAAGTGTCTGCCTTAGTTAGACGAACTACGATGACTCTGATCCTCATTTTCCCGATGAGTTACGTAGGAAGTAGGGTAGGGCCCATTCAAGCACATTCTTTATTTTCCCTACGTTAGCAATTTCTTTCTTTTCATTTTCTTTCTTTCCATTTTATTTTCCAATTTCTTTTCTCATTTCAGTTCCAGTTCCAGTTAGCAATTCTTTTGTTCAACAACATCTTATTTCACACTTTGAAATAGACTAACAAGTGTGGATCCCGTCGGGTACGGAGGACGGTCTGGGGGGCTAATACATTCCCAGGTTGTAACCGACTTGCGGACCAAGATCTTTGGTTTGCAAGGCCTCATCCTTTCCTTCTTCCTTAGGTTTGTGCAACATTACCTTTCCCGTTCCTTCAGGATAAAATTGTTTGGCTGGCGACTATACCTTTTCTGCGCCACTTTCGCGTTTGTACTAGGATGAAAATCCCGGGAGCGACAATATGTTCCACAAGAAATTACTGTTAATCAATTGGAGGTTGTGGTCGCCAACGTGAATGCTAGTTATGGACTAGGCTTTACAAACAAATACTTGACATCAGAAGAAAGAAATCACAACAAAGCTCTACATATTACTATTGAATGCAATGGACCATCCTTTCCCATGTGTTGGTAGATATTGGGTCTTCATTGAATGTGCTACCCAAGAAGGCCTTGATGAAACTTGAAGTGGATGTGATTGTGTTGTGTCCAAGTAATTTGGTAGTGAGAGCTTTTGATGGATCCAAGAGATCAGTCTTTGGAGAGGTGGAACTATAAGTGAAGATCGGGTCCAAAATCTTCAAGAGCACATTTTATGTCACGGATATACAGCCAGCTTACATCTGTCTTCTGGGGCGTCCATGGATCCATGTTGCTGGCGCAGTAACCTTCACATTGCATCAGAAATTGAAGTATGTTCTAAGCTCCATGGTCAAGAGTGCTGAAAATGTAGGTACTTCCATAGCTTCTTACAGACAGGCATCGGAAGTCGTGCAAGCAGGCAATGCCTAAGGCTGGGGCAAAGTGGTTGAGGTTGACCAGAAAAAAGACAAGTTCAGAATAGGGTACACACTAGGCCAATCTATGGGGTCTCAGAGCAAGGGATCAATAAACTTCTCAAGCGGAGGTGTTATTGATCCAAATCAGGTGAATGCTGCTGCCGGAGAAGACACCGATGGCAACTGTGATTTGGATAGCTGGGTACGGCCATGTGTCCCGGGTGAAGAATTAAAGAACTGGTTTACGGAGGACATCGTTCAAGTGACTTCCTATCCAGAGTAATTTTCTTTGTTTTTTCCATTTCATACGTATGTCAAATCCTGCACTATGCCCAAGGTGCATGGATCCATTTGTAGGTCCTCCCTTGCATTATGTGCAATTTTATTTTATCATGAATAAAAGACATTTTTTCATCCAAAATTGTGTTCACTTTCTTTCAATTTTAAACTTTCTTTTCATAAAAAAAGACTATGAAATAAGCACATCACTTGTGCAGAATAAATCACGTGGATTCCTTTGATAATAGTTCTGCTATGACTGAGTATAACTTTGATAATCCTATCTACCAAGCTGATGAAGGGGTTGAGGAAAATTATGAACTTCCTGAAGAATTGGCCAGGTTATTGAGTCAAGAGGAAAGAGTTATTCAGCCTCACCAAGAGATTGAAGTTATCAATATTGGGTCAGAAGACGCAAAGAAGGAAATCAAGATAGGCACTAGTCTGCGGGCCGGGGTGAAAGAGGAATTGATTGACATGCTTTGAGAACATGTGGACATCTTTGCTTGGTCATATCAAGATAGTCCAGGTTTAGATACAGACATCATGATTCATAAGTTGTCGTTGAGAGATGACTATCCTCCAGTTAAACATAAGCTTCGTAGAACTCATCCTGAAATGGCGATGAAAATCAAAGAAGAAGTTCAGAAGTAGTGGGACGTTGGGTTCCTTGTCGTGACTAGTTATCCACCCTGGGTAGCTAACATTGTACCAATACCAAAGAAGGACGGCAAGGTCCGGATGTGCCTTGACTACCGAGACTTAAATAGAGCAAGCCCAAAAAATGATTTCCCATTACCTCACATTGATATATTGGTTGACAACATGACTCAGTTCTCAGTCTTTTCTTTAATGGATGGCTTCTCCGGTTATAATCAGATAAAGATGGCGCTGGAAGATATGGAGAAAACAACGTTCATTACCCCGTGAGGTACATTTTGCTATAAGGTTATGCCTTTTGGGTTGAAGAACGCCGATTCAATATACCAACGGGCAATGGTAACACTATTTCATGATATGATCCCCAAAGAGATTGGATGCTACGTGGATGACATGATTGCCAAGTCCCGAGATGAAGAAGAACGTCTAATTAACCTCAAAAAGTTGTTTGAACGATTGAGGCAGTTTCGTCTGAGGTTAAATCCAAACAAATGTACCTTCAGGGTGTGTTCAGGGAAACTGCTGGGTTTCATTGTGAGCCAGAGGGGGATAAAGGTAAATCCTGCTAAAGTCAAAGCCATACAAGATATACATGCACCACTTTCTCATTTTCTCTCACTTCCAGATCTACCTCAATAACATAATCCTCTTCATCTTCTGTTTCTTCTTATTTTTCCACCACTTTTTGACTTCTAGTGGTAACCGCATTCACATTCTCTTGATTTCTTGGATTCGTCACAGTTGCACTAGGTAGAACACCTGGTGCTTGAACATTTGTAATTTGTGTTGCTATCTGACCTAGTTGAACTTCCAAATTTTTGATAGAAGCATTCATGTTCCTCTGGTTATTCCTGGTCTCTTCTTGGACCTGAGAGTTAACAATAGTCATCTTTTCAAATGCCATCTCCCAATATGCTTTCTTCGGTACCTGTTGCTGATACGGTTGCTATGGATGTTGATATTGTTATTATGGTGGCATCTGATAATGTATCGGTCCTTGTTGCTGAACATTCCCTTGATGATCTTTCCAGGAGATATTTGGATGGTTCTTCCAACTTGGGTTGTAAGTATTATAATATGGGTTATTCTGCTTCAGAAACTTGATCTCTTCAATTTGTTTCACAGTTGCCACAATGCATAACAACATGCAGTCCACCACAAATTTCACAACAAACAGCTTGAACCGGTTGAACCTGTGCCACAGTCTGAGTGCTAATATTTCATACTTTTCAATCTTTTCTCAACTCCAGCTTTAATCTGATCTTCCATGTGCACCACTTGATTATCCAGTTTCAAGTAAAATTTTCCTTTAAGTTGACTTACAGTACGGTCATATAATTCCAAATGCTCATTTGCAACAATAGCTTCGATGATCTTCTTGATATCAGTGGTTGTTGAAAAGTTATATGAGCCACCGACAGCTGTATCAATTAGTTGCTTAGTCTTCATCTTCAGGCCATTTATAAAGTTTTGCATCTGTTCAGTTGCATCCATGTTGTGAGTAGGACATGCAACCAACAACCTCTTAAATGTCTTATAAGCATCTCCGAGTGACTCTCCCTACTTCTGTTTAAAATTCACAATATCATATCTTTTTCGAATATAAATAGAGGCAAGAAAATACTCATTAAGAAAAGCCTTCTCCATCTCTTCCCAGGTAGTAATACTCTCGGCAGGTAACGAGTAAAACCACTCTTCAGCATCTTCAGAGAGAGTGAACGAAAACATTCTTAATTTTTTCGCTTCATCGGTGTGTCCATCAAACTTGAGAGTAGTGCTCATAGTCATAAATCTTTGCAGATGTTTATTGACATCTTCGATAACCTTTCTAGTGAAAGGTCTCCTTTCAAGTAGAGTGATGGTGTTCGGATGCAACTGGAAATTCGTCACATTCACTGGTTGGTTTAAAATTTTTAACCTTCCAACCGATGCATTTGCTCCACCATAATCACCAAGGAGTCTTTCTGCTGGTGGATCTTCAGCCATAATAACAGTCTCTTTATCTGAGTCTGAACCTAAATTTGTGCCAAAAAAAAAAATTAAGCCGATGATTTTCCTCGCATACACAAGTTAGACAATGAATAATAATAATAATAATAATAAATTATAAAAAAAATATAAAAATAACAGAAAAATAAAATAAAAATTATAAAATTAACAAATATTAGTAATAATAACAAATTATAACAATAAAATAACAGGAAAAAATAATAATAAAATAAAAATAAATTTTGGTTGCAGAGCAACAAAATTTCAATTGAATTAACAAAAACTTATAAATTGGCAGTCCCCGGCAACGGCGCCAAAAACTTGATCGGTAAAATAGCAAATGTACTATTTTATCGATGTAGTAATAAAAAAGGATTTTCCCAGTGTCGATCTCTTGAGGACTGCACAAGAAAAATAAGTTTCTTAACAAATTCAATTGAACAAAAAGTCCTTGGGATGTTTTAAGATTGACTTTTGAAATTACAATTAACAAATTAAAAGTACTTAATAAAATAAGTTGTTATGACAAATATGAGAAGAGAAGGTGTATGAAAACCATTATAATGACAAATAATATTATTAGCAATTTCACCACAAGGCTAAATCATTATCGCCTTTCAAGATTAGTTTTCAAAAATTCATTTAAGGAAAACCCTTTGGTATTCCCTTTATACCCCAATTCCTTGGTTGTATAGAAAGAATATCAAGCTTTTAGAATACCAAAAGTTTTACGGTTAAATTATGACATCCCAATTCCTTGATGATGTCTAATAAAATAATGTTGTTTGAAAAAGGCGTTAACTATGGTATTCCTACCTACGGTTAACCTTAGATCGAAAACCTTATTTTTCCAATTTGAGTTTTGCATTACAAACAACCAAACAACATAACGATTATGAGAATGCAGTGAAATTATTATAACAAAAAGATCAATGTCATTACAAAGGAAATCAGGGATACCCCCTAGCATTGAGGGGTTTAGCCTCTCATGTTCATGATAACAATAACAAAACTATAAAAACAAGGAAAAAACATTACACTTTTAATAGGGTTCAGTTGATCTTCAATGGCTTCCGTCGTTCCAAGATCGCCTTTCTCCCAAAACTCGTGCGTACAATCCCCAAAGTAGAAATAAAAATAATCGTCAAATCAAAAGTGTTTTTTTCCTTCCCAAAAACTAACCTAAATAATTCCAGATCACTTAACAGCAGTAGAAAATACCCAGAATACCCCCAGGAGTCACTTTGTTGAGTATCAGAATAATATGAAATAATAATAACAATGACACAAGTAAAATTTGAGAGTTGAGTAATGGAATGAGAAATACAATTGTAGAAAATTCTTGGATGATTAGGATGATTATGAATTACAATATGATTACTCTATATATAATAATTTTATATACTATAATAAGTAGATACTTAGTATTGGATTTTATGTAATCCTCTCTACATCATAGAAACTAATGACTTATAATGCATTGAATTTTTCTATAAAACAAAGATTACTTTATATCCTCACAATCTCCCACTTAAAGTCATTTTGTTTGCTTTCAAAATTTCCTTTTGTTGCTACGTTTTAGATATACCATATGAGGACTTGCACCAATAAAACTTGTCAGCGTTGATCGACTTTGTCATAACATCTGCTAGGTTGTCTTTAGTGTGAATCTTATGCATGTCCACACTCCCTTCCTCTACTACTTCACAGACAAAATGGTATTGAACTCCTATATGCTTTGTCCTGGAATGAAAAGCTAGATTTCTTGCAATATGCAAAGCACTCTGACTATCACAATATATAATAATTTTTGGTTGTTTATGTCCTAGATCTTCTAATAACCTTTGAATCCATATAGCTTCCTTGCATGCTTGGGTAGCTACCATATATTCAGCTTATGTAGTAGATAGAGCTACAACAGTTTGCAATTTGGATAACCAGCTTACCGCTCCTCTTGCAATTGTAAACACATAGCCAGTAGTAGATTTTCTTTTGTCAAGATCACCTGCATAATCTGAATCAACATATCCTCTGACACAAAACTCCAATCCTCCAAAACATAATGCAACATCTGAGGTTCCTTTTATATATCTCATGATTCTCTTAACAACATCCCAATGCTCTTTACCAGGATCCTCCATAAATCGACTGACCGCTCCCACTGCTTGTGCAATGTCTGGCCTTGTACATATCATGGCATACATAAGGCTTCCCACCGCTGATGCATAGGGTACTCAAGACATTTGCATCCTCTCCGCTTTATTTCTAGGATTCATACTTGAGGATAATTTATAATTGATAGGAAGTGGGGAAAATATTGGCTTACAATCTTGCATGTTGAAGCGCCGCAAATATTTTCGTAGATAATTTCTTTGAGAAAGCCAAATCTTCCCATCTTTTCTATCTCGGTGAATTTGCATCCCTAAAATCTTGTTTGCTGGTCCTAAGTCCTTCATATCAAACTCCCTAGCCAATTATGCCTTCAATTCTTGGACTTCATCTTTGTTGGGGCCTACCACCAACATGTCATCCACATACAACAACAAAATGATGAAAATATTTTCCCCAAACCTCTTGTAATATGTACAATGATCTGAGCTCAACCTATTGTATCCAAGGCTAATAATGAAGGAATCAAATCTCTTGTACCAACACCTCAGCGCCTGCTTTAAACCATACAAAGATTTGGTCAACCTGCAAACTAAGTTTTCTTTTCCTTTTTCTTCAAAACCTTCTGGTTAGAGTATATATATTTCTTCTTCAAGTTCTCCATGAAGAAAAGCAGTCTTTACATCTAATTGTTCAAGATGTAAATCATAAGCAGCACACATAGCTAACACTACCCTGATAGTGGTAAGTCTAACCACCAGAGAAAATATTTCATTGAAATCAATTCCTTCCTTTTGAGCATATCCTTTAACCACCAATCTTGCATGATATCTTTCCACTTGATCATTACCATCACGCTTAATCTTATAGACCCATTTGTTGCCGATGGCTTTCCGACCTTATGGAAGTACAACAAGATCCCATGTTTTATTTCTATGTAAGGCTTTCATTTCTTCCAACATTGCTGCCATCCACAAAGAATCATTTGAGCAACTCACAACCTCTTGAAAGGTTGATGGTTCTCCATCTTCGGTTACAAGACAATATGCATTATGGCTTGCTATAACATAGTCTGATTGCCAATTTGGTTTGCTTTTCTGACGTGTTGATCGTCGAACTTCAACACCATCAGGTTCCTATGGTTCTTGTAGCTCGTGCTCTGGTTCTGCTTCAAAAGAATCATCTTCAATAGACTTTCCATCTATATGAACAGTAGTGATATCTTTAGAAGTGTTATCATTTTACTGCTCCCTTTGCAGTTCATTCTCTGCAAATATTACATCTCTGCTGACAATAACCTTATGGGAAGTGGGATCCCACAGGCGATACCCCTTGACACCGTCAGCATAGCCCAATAATATGCATTTCCTAGATTTTGGATCTAGCTTAGTTCTTTCTTGGGAGTTGTACATCTCGTACACAAGACATCCAAGCACATGTAGAGTGGAATAATCAGTTGGCTTTCCTTTCCACATCTCCATCAGAGTCTTTAAATCAATTGCACTTGATGGGGATCTATTTATCACATAACAGGCAGTTTTCATGACTTCTGCCCAGAACAACTTAACTAACCCTGCAGTTCGCAACATAGCTCTAGTCTTTTCTAGGAGAGTTCAATTCATCCACTCTGCTACACCATTCTGCTGAGGCGTATGAGCAACTCTGTAAATTGTCTCATTATACCCTCTTCCTTGCAAAATGACAAAAATTCACCGTCTGTATATTCTCCTCCATTGTCTGTCCTTAAGCACTTAATCTTCTTTCCAGTTTCAAGCTCAATCAGTGCTTTGAATTGCTTGAATATTGAAAACACATCTGACTTCTTCTTGATTGGGTATACCCACAATCTTCTAGAGTAATAATCAATGAATGATACAAAATATTTTGCTCCTCCTAGGGACATTTGTGGTGACTCCCACACATCAGAATGAATCAAGTCAAGTATGTGTTTGCTCTTAGTAGTTGATCTATCAAACTTCAATCTATTTTGTTTGATTACCACACAATGCTCGCAGAAAGGCAGACTTACTGGTTTGAGCCCGGGTAAGAGATCACGTTCCGCAAGAACTTTCAAGCCTCATTCTGACATGTGGCCTAGTCTGCGATGCCAAATTGTCGTTGAGTTTTCTTGATTAGTTGATGCAATTGACACATCGCCTTCTTGAAACGTCTCTCCCATAAGAATGTATATATTTGCAGATAGTTTCTCTGCCTTCATCACCACTAGAGCACCTCTCACCACCTTCAAGATCCCACCTTCAACATGGGTCTTGCACCCGAGATCATCTAATTGTCCAATAGACAATAATTTTTTTTTCAAACCTTTCGCATGTCGTACCTCTTGAATTGTGTGAATTGTACCACCATACATTTTTATTTTGACAGTACCTACACCTGCAATTTCTAAGGCGTAATCGTTTCCCATAAACACTGATCCTTCTGAGATATGTCGATAAGTGTAAAACCAATCTCGTCGAGGAGTCATGTTCCATGTTGCTCCTGAATCAATTATCCAAACATCAGTGAGTTGTTTACTACCTTTGGAATTAGTTGTTGCTCCGCTATATAGAATCTCCCCATCATCAGAGGTATTGGCAATACATCCTTGTGATGAAATTGCCTCAGAAGACTTCTCACCATTCTTCTTAAAGCAACAATCTCTTTTCAAGTTCCCTTTCTTGCCACAATTGTAGCATCTCACATTCATCTTACTTCGAGATTTTGATCTACCATGATTTTGGCTCCCATTGGGGCCACGTTCCACTGATCTGCCTCTTGTCATTGTTAAAGCTTCTACTTGTTTTGAGTTTTCTTGACGGTCTTCCTTATTTATACGCCTAGACTCTTCCTCAAGAATAGCTCCGACAACATCATCAAAGTATAAACGGTCTTTAACATTATTATTTGTTAAGTTGACGACAAGTGGATCATATGAATCTGGTAAGCTCTGAAGTCGAAGTTCTGCACATTCATTTTCTACTATGGTAAAATTTGTCGATGTAAGTTGAGTGAACATCGTATTAAGAGTGTTGATGTGATTTGTCACGAATGTGGATTCACTCATCCGAAGAGTGTATAGTCTTCTCTTTAAGAAAATTTTGTTGTGAAGTGACTTGACCTCGTACAATTTGATGAGAACATCCCAAATCTCCTTTGCAGTTTTCTTTTCAGCAACGCTAGACAAAATTGAATCCGCCAATGCTAAGTGCAAGTTGGCAACATCGTTGTTATCCATCTCGTTCCACTTCTCATCAGATATTCCCTCAGTTCTATCTTCAATTGCTACTAAGCAAATATCCTTCCTCAGGATTTCCTTTATCTTCAATTTCCATAGGGATAAATTACTCCCATTGAACTTCTCAATCTCAAATTTTGTCGTCATGTTAATTTTAATTAAACCGGCTTGCACAATTTCACCGTGAATAATATTTGCAGTGAAATATGGACCAACACCAAAGGCTCTGATACCACTGTTGGGTATCAGAATAATATGAAATAATAATAACAATGACACAAGTGAAATTTGAGAGTTGAGTAATGGAATGAGAAATACAATTGTAGCACACTCTTGGATGATTAGGATGATTATGAATTACAATATGATTACTCTATATATAATAATTTTATATACTATAATAAGTGGATACTTATTATTGGATTTCACGTAATTCTCTCTACATCATAGAAACCAATGACTTATAATGCATTGAATTTTTCTATAAAACAAAGATTATTTTATATCCTCACACACTTAACATCAAAAACCATCAAAATCAATCGTATTAGCGTCCTGGCCAACACGGGTCGTGTCATGGGACACGGGCACCCATGTTGGCCCTCTGCCATCATAAAAATTGATTTTCGGTGCCAGATCTACTGACATGTGTCGTGCCATGGGACATGGGCACCCGTGTCAGCCCTCTGGAATTTTCAATCGAACTTGTTTCGATCATAACTTTTGATCTGTGAGTCTGTTTTGGTTCCCGTTCGATGCGTCGAAAAGCTAATGAAGAGAACTATAACATAGTACATATAAGAGACATAGTTGCCCAATATTTTTCCATTCTTGTTGAAATTTAGGTCCAGACATCTTTTACTTCCTTCCAAAAACTCCTATGAATTCCCGAAACTTCCATTTTCTTCGCACAAGCTCTTTGGACTTTTCCACTCAGACCCGAAACCATATAAAACTACCAAACCAAAGCATAAAATGCAACATAATTGAAATAAAACAACAAATCATAAATTGCAAGAATAAAGTACGACAAGTAAAATTGACTTGAAAAACAATGAAAATACAAAACAAAGTGTTACCGATTGGCGGATTCATGCCGAATAATTGAAGAAAAACTAATAGAAATGGTGACCAATCATCCACCTGGATATTAATTGAAATGTAATTATTGATTTTATATTAACATGACCTATGTAATGCTGAATTTATGGTGTGAATGATAGTTTTATTTTGTTAAAGTATAATTTTCTGATTTTCTACTTCTGTGTATGTTTTAGTATACTAGGAAGATGCATCTATGAAAAGGTTACAAAGATGCATCTCTAGATAAAAAAAACTACACTCCTAAAACATTATTCAAAATTTGCCTAAATAGTGTTTCTTGGAGTGTCTCCAAAATCTAAAAATATTTTTGTATTTTATGTGGTGTTTTAGAAATATATAGGATGCATTAAAGAATGCTCCCTCCAAAAAAAACTTCAACGACAATATTTTTTTTCCTAAAGACAATTGACATTAATGAGAATACATGGGGTTTTCAAATCCAATATAACCAAAAGAGAAACTTTCCAACCAACTATAAACTAACAAAACACCTAAAAGGGGTCAAACAAACAACATGAAGATTAGGGTTGGAATAGAGAATTTCCCCTAAATAATATCAATTCCACATAAGGATCTTAATCTTCCAACAAATATCATCTACATTACATCTTCTTTTGTTAAAAACTAGTGGGAAATTGATACGTCCGTACGGATTCTGGTGTGGGCCGCAGATATTTCACCATTTAATTATGTGGATTTAAAAAAATCAGAAAATAGCAAAATATTATTTAAAAAAAAGAAAAAAAAATAGATCTCAAGATAATTGTATAAAATTTTATAATTTTCTATTGTCAACAAAATCTATTAAACACATAATTTATAAAAAAAATTGTGAAAAAAAAATATGTTTCAAAATTAAAATAAATATATAAATTAAAAAAAATAGAAAATATATAAATTTAACTGTAAAAATGAAGAGTAAAAAAAGTAGTCAAAGATAAAAAAAAAAAAAAAAATATATATATATATATATATATATATATATATATATATATATATATATATATATATATATATATATATATATATATATATATATATATATATATATATATATATATATATATATATATATATATATATATATATATATATATATATATATATAACTTTATTTCAACTACAAATTAATAAATGTAATGTTTAATGAGATTATTTTAGAGTTGTTGACGGGTTGTATAAATATATTTAAGATATAAATGAATTGTTTAAATAATTTGAAAATATAAAATTATATAAAATATTTGATGCGGATGCTCTTTTAAGAGCCAAATGAAATTAATTTTTAAATGTCACATAACCACTTGATGTGTGTGTTAGAGGGGTTTTACTCGAAGGTCACATAATCGCTTACAAAAATCACAACAATATTTGTAATTTTTAATGCAGAATATAAGAATATTAATGAATTTGTGTGATGATTGAAGACCACATACTAATGATATACAAGTAAGGAAATGTCATATTTTATTAACTGAACATATAATCTCGAATGGTGTGGACATGTCAAATTTGATAATAAGATCATGATTGTTACTAAATGTTATGCACTGTTCTCAAATCTATAATTAACCGTAAACCCAACCATGGGGATGAGGGCAATATTTTTGGATAATCTTGCATCATACATTCAAGTTGAATTGAGGATTTAAATGAAGTCTTGCTGGCATCTTTATATCTGCAGTATCAGGAAAAACATTGGTCGCTAACCCTCTGAAATATTTAAAAACCGTAAATAATTAGTGATAAAATTGTTGAACACTAAGCCCCCATTTTCAGAAAGAACTGCAGCAGCATGTGCTTTCTGAGCAGCTTCAGGTACGTAAAACCGAATGAATCCTTACTCAGCTCCCATTTTGAAATCTATGTAATGAACATGTAAACATGAATATAAAAATTAATATGCATCTCATTAGCAAAACAACTCAGAAGACCAGTTCTAAGCAAATTCAGAAAGCTTGATAATTTAGTAACGGATGACAGTGAGACATAATGGTCTCTTTTTATGCTTTCAGATTAGTCATAACACAAAGTTCCTTGGCTGCGAGTTGTTAGTTAATTCTTCAATGTCGAATGGATCCAGACTGAATCGTGAACGAAATCACTTTCCTTAAAAGTATTTCAAGCACACTCTCAAATTGTCTTAGAGTTGGAACGGCCTGAATACCCAGGATAAGTCAGCCTTTTTCTCGAAACTGCACAAGACTGGTGAAGATTCGAATGCAAGGAAAACGTTTGGAATTATATAGAAGAGGATATCAGAATTTTTGGAGTAATTAATTTCGAAGTAACAATCATATATTTATAGCCATGCATTTGTCGTTTCAGAAGTTTGCAACTCTTCATGAAACAACACTCTCTAATGAATATTTGCAATGGTTCAAATAAAATGTCATGCACCCTTTCATGAAATGTTATGTACTTCGAATTTAAATTCAAAATCAAAACTCTATTGGAACAACTTTAATAGAAATAATCTTTCATTATTTCTAACAATCCCCCACTTGTTCTAATAATGACAAAAATAATAATTCCAGAAATAAGACATAAGAAGTGTTAGTACAGTTAAGTATCTTTCGATTTTAAACTTAACCTTAGTAAGGATAACACAAAGTTTAATCGGAATATTAGGTAGCAATGCTTTTAAACCATGAATCCATATGAATAGACCGGTGTTACCTTACACACACTCCTTAAAGATTCTTCCTCTGCATAACTCGCTTAGCACTTATTTATGGCCATGTGCTATCCTGTTTCATGAATTTTTTATGAGAGAAACTCCAACTCTCACTTTGAGACGGCACCATCTCAGAATTCACATAGGTGAAGTTCATATTGTATCTGTTTCCAATAGATACGTACCCTCGGTATTGAACTTCATTAAGAGTTTAAAATAAAACTCAACCCTCATTTCCAAGGTCAACATAATCACGAAATGTTAGACAATTATCCAAATCAACGACTTGTTATTACCCATTGAAAATCTTAAAGTTAATGTTCTGTTAACTTAGGATTGGGTTACCGTCGTTGTCGGTACTCTTACTCAAGGAGTTTCAACCCCATACCTCTCGAGGTTGTTTTTACTAAGTCTCTGGCCAGTGGCTTAGTAAACGGATCAGCCAAATTATAGTTTGTTCGTATATACGTGAGTGAAATGATTCCATCCTTAATCAGTTTTCTCACGAACGAATGTCTAAGTCCTATATGCCTAGACTTTCCATTATACACTTCGCTAAATGCTCTTGCCAAAGTGGCCTGACTATCGCAGTGTATCATCACTTTTGAAACATTGTCTTTAGCCAAAGGAACTTCCAAAAGAAGATCCCTTAACCACTCTGCCTCTTGACCAGCGGAAGCGAGAGCCACGAACTCTGATTCCATGGTCGAAAGAGTGATGCATGTTTGTTTCTTGCTCTTCCAAGAAATCGCTCCTCCAGCTAGGGTAAATATCCACCCAGTTGTGGATTTATGATCTCCCACATTAGAGATCCAACTCGCATCAGTATATCCTTCTAATATAGCAGGAAACCTACCATAATGAAGGCCAAGATCTTTGGTTTTCAACAAATAACCAAATATCCTCGTGATTGCCTTCCAATGTTCATTACTTGGATTACTAGTAAATCTACTCATTTTACTAACTGCAAACGATATATCGGGTCTGGTACATTGCATTAAGTACATAAGACAGCCAATCGCACTTGCATATTCTAATTGAGCCACTGCTCTTCCATCATTCTTTTCAAGTTTGATTACATGATCAAATGGAGTAGTGACTTCCTTAAATTTCAGGTGTTTGAACTTATCAAGCATTTTCTCAATATAATGTGTTTGGTTAAGTTCATAACCCCCACTATTTCGCTTAACTTTTATTCCTAAAATTGTGTCAACAAGTCCAAGATCTTTCATCTTGAAAGTGGAAGTTAGAAACCTTTTTGTTTCTAAAATTCCATTAAGTTTGTTGCTAATTATTAGCATGTCATCAACATAAAGACACAAGAATATTACAGTGTTATTATTTACTTTTGTATATAAACACTTGTCACAAGAATTAGGAATAAATCCATTTGACATTATTGTAGAATCAAACTTTTGATGCCATTGTTTTGGTGCTTGTTTTAAGCCATATAGAGATTTGACAAGTTTGCACACCTTTCGTTCATTTCCAGGAAGGACGTATCCTTCTGGTTGTTCCATGTAGATTTCCTCATCGAGATCTCCATTTAGGAACGCTGTCTTAACATCCATTTGATGAACAATCAGATCATTCAAAGATGCTAAAGCAAACAACAACCTTATAGTGGTTGTTCTTGCTACAGGTGCATAAGTGTCAAAATAATCTATACCTTCCTTTTGTCTAAATCCTTTTGCCACTAATCTTGCTTTATAAGTGTTTAATGTACCATCACTGTGATATTTCCTTTTAAACACCCACTTGCATCCAATGGGTCTTGATCCCTTTGGTAAATCAACAAGTTCCCAAGTGTGGTTGGACATTATTGAATCCATTTCATCTCGGATAGCATCTTTCCAAAAAGAGGAGTCTCTTGAAGCTATTGCTTCCTTATAAGTTTTGGGTTCTTCCCCTACTTGAAGAATTACCGGAATGCTTTTAATAAACTTTGTATTATTCCCCTCAACCAGATAAAATGAAATGGATTGAGAATCAATTTCGTCTGGTCCTAGGTTCTTTGGTTTCCGGACTCTTTTGCTTATCCTAGGTTCAGGTTGTGATTCAATGATTCGAGAAGTGCCTTCAGGTTGTATTTCTACAATCCGAGAAGAATCTTTTTCACAAGATTCTTTATTTATGGCCGACTCTAAATCTTTATCCTTAGTGATAAGATTTTCAAAGAATTCTACATCCCGAGATTCAACAATAACATTAGACTCTAAATTTAAAAGTCTATATGCTTTGCTATTTTGTGCATATCCTACAAAGGCACATCTTATCCCTCGAGGACCCAACTTGGTTCTCTTAGGATCCATGTTTTTGTAGTATGCCACACACCCCCACACCTTAAAATAGCCAATATTTGGTGTTATGTTTTTCCATACTTCATATGGAGAAATTCCAGTTTTCTTTAAAGGAATTCTATTAATTATGTGACAAGCGGATAATAAAGCTTCACCCCACAAATTGAAAGGTAGTTCAGAATGCATTAACATTGCATTCATCATTTCTTGATATGTTCGATTTTTCCTTTCGGCTATGCCATTTTGTTGTGGTGTTCTAGGCGCCGAACATTCATGTATTATACCGTGTTCTTCACAAAACGTATCAAATTCAGTAGAAAAGTATTCACCGCCCCTATCACTCCTAAGGACTTTTATACTTCTACTTAATTGATTTTCCACTTCTGCTTTATAAATTTTAAAAGCATTAAAAGCTTCATCTTTATGCTTTAAGAGATATACATATGTGTATCTAGAACAATCATCAATGAATGTAATGAAATATCTATTTCCCCCACGGGTCAACATGCCATTGAATTCGCACAAATCTGAATGTACAAGATCAAGCAGATTTGTATTTCTTTCAACACTTTTGAAAGGTTTCTTAATCATCTTTGATTTAACACATAATTCACATTTATTGAAATTTTTGATATTACATGATATCAAGCCAAATTTTATTAGTCTCTTCATTGAACTAATACTAATATGTGCTAATCTATTGTGCCATAAAGTAACTGAATCAAGCATGTAAGCAGAATTAGAAATTTCATTAATCATATTATTGGTAATACATAATTTGATCATTCCTTCAGCGGAATATCCTTTTCCAACAAATACACCATTACGGGTCAAAATAAGTTTGCCCGATTCATACACAGATTTAATACCCGGTTTTCCCAATAAATCCCCACTAACAAGATTCCTATTCATGTCTGGAACATGAAGTACATTGACAAGAGTAACTTTCTTTCCAGAAGTGAAGTTGAGTTCGACCGATCCGGTTCCAACAACTTTAGATCGTACTTCATTTCCCATTTGTACTTCTTGTCCATCATTTGTCTCAGAATATGTTTTGAATGCAGCCCTGTCATACGAGACATGAACCGTAGCACATGTATCATACCACCAGCCTTGGACTTTGCCTTTGATTGCCATAATTTCGCTCACAGTAGCAATTATGTCATCATTAGCATTGACTGCATTGATCTCGTTTTTTGCTTTATTGTTCCTGCAATCTCGAGCATAGTGTCCAGGTTTTCCACATACAAAGCATCCATTCTTAGGACCCCTCGGACCACCAGAATTCTTGAACTTGTTATGTTCCCTTTTTGGCGCGAGGTGACTTTTCTTGACATCATGTTTTTTCTTTTCCTTGTTGGACACAGCATTGGCTTTGGAAAGACCCGCAGATTCTGATTTTTCCCTTTCCTTCGATTCCTCCTCGATTCGAAGATGTTTCTGGATTTTCTCCAAAGAAAAATCATCAGAACTGTGCAACAGTTTCTTTTTATAGCCTTTCCACGAAGCCGGTAACTTAGCAATGATAGCACCAACTTGAAAAGTTTCAGGAATGTCTATTTTCACTGCCTTGATTTTGTTCACCAGGACTTGCAATTCGTGCACTTGAGGAAGTATGGGCTTAGAATCAATAAATTTAAAATCAAAATATTTTGAAATTAAGAACTTCTTCGTACCTTCTTCTTCGGCTTTGAATTTAAACTCCAGCGAATTCCATATGTCTCTAGCCGAAGGATTGTCGGTGTACAGGTCGTATAGACGGTCAGACAGTGTGTTCAGAATGTGTCCACGGCATAGTAATTCGTCCTCCTTTCGCAGCATGCGCTCCTTCTTGAGTTGGTCAGAATCATCTTCAGTTGGTTCTGGAATCGGTGGCAGATCAGGATTCAAGACATAGTGAACCTTGAGTGCAGTAAGCAGGAATGTCATCTTGTCTTGCCATCTGGTAAAGTTGTTTCCATCAAAGCGATCCAATTTTACCAGATCCTGATTCATAACTTTGATGCTAGAAACAGCAGCGTCGGAATCCATGATATAAATACTTTTAAGATTGTTAGTTAATTCTTCAATGTCGAATGGATCCAGACTGAATCGTGAACGAAATCACTTTCCTTAAAAGTATTTCAAGCACACTCTCAAATTGTCTTAGAGTTGGAACGGCCTGAATACCCAGGATAAGTCAGCCATTTTCTCGAAACTGCACAAGACTGGTGAAGATTCGAATGCAAGGAAAACGTTTGGAATTATATAGAAGAGGATATCAGAATTTTTGGAGTAATTAATTTCGAAGTAACAATCATATATTTATAGCCATGCATTTGTCGTTTCAGAAGTTTGCAACTCTTCATGAAACAACACTCTCTAATGAATATTTGCAATGGTTCAAATAAAATGTCATGCACCCTTTCATGAAATGTTATGTACTTCGAATTTAAATTCAAAATCAAAACTCTATTGGAACAACTTTAATAGAAATAATCTTTCATTATTTCTAACACGAGTTCCATTGTTGTCTTCAAAGCTGTTGCAATGGACAAAGGTGAATCTAAATAGTAGTTGGGGGATGCAACTGCATCCTCTCAACTTTTTAAATTTACATTAATAATTTACATTTTATTTTATTTGTACCCCTGAATTTTGTAGGTTTGCAGTTTACACCAACTGTAGTCACTTAAGTCACTTTTCAATTCTTCGGTCAAAGAATACAAATTATTTAAATATAAAACTTATATTTAAAAATAATACGTATATTTAGTTTTTATTTTCTAATTAATATAATATGAATGATGTTTTATAAATAACATTCTTAATTATTTATTGTAAATAAATTGAATTAAATAACAAATAATTTGATATCAACAGATTAATAAAAAAAATTGCATTTTCAATTTAAATTTTCACTTCTTTCACTAACTCTAGTTTCTCTCATCTTTTTCATTGACAGTTCCAACGGTGTATCAAAATTGTTCATGCTCTTACTAACAATATTTTATCGATTTCAAATGTTTTTAGCTATTATGTTAAATCATAGTCAATTTAGAAGCATTTATCTTCAACATTGAAGTTATTAAGGTATAATATATTGATTTTAAGGTTTTGTTAATTTAGGGTTTTTTGAAATTAGAAATTAGGGTTTGATGATTTTGTTGTTAAATTAGAACTATGTTAATTTTGAAATTAGACGAAATTAACGATGTTATTTGATTGATTGTTTGAAGTTGTTGTTGAGTATGCCTCTTTGTTGAGTATTTGATTGATGAGAATCTTTATTGGATGAAGTAAATTTATTTTGCAACATGCATGACATTCACATTCCAAACATGGATGATATATATTTTTTCGGGAAGATCAAGGCGTGGAACTAATGTCGAGTCTATCACAGTAGAGAAACATTATCACATTGAATTATTTTATACTGTCGTGGACATGCAACTTCAAGAACTTAAGAATCTTTTTAATGAGACAAATTGTAGGTTGCTCATTTGTATGTCTTGTTTGAATCCAACAAATTTGTTCTCTTCTTTTGACATGGAAAAATTAGTTGAATTTGCAAAGTTTTATCCAGGAGAATTTTGTCAAACTAGTTTGATGTTGCTTAATAATCAACTTGAGACATATATCATTGATATGCGCATCCAGTAGTATTGAATTTGCTTCCTTGAAAGGAATTGACGGTCTTTAAAAAAAGTAGGTTGAAACTAGAAGACATGTTGTTTATCCATTGGTTTATCGACTTTTGAAGTTAGTAATGATTTTTCCTGTTTCTAGGGCAACCGTCGAACGATCCTTTTCTGCTATGAAGATTGTGAAAACTAGATTGCGTAATCGAATGGGGATGAATGGATGAACAATTTTTTGGTGACTTATATTGAGAGTGATGTATTGAGGGATATTGATAATGAGCCGATTATTCAACGATTTCAAAATATGAAATCGCGAAAAGGACAATTATAGAACATGTATGTAATTTTTTGAATAAGTTATAATTTGGGTACTATTTTTTTGTTAAGTATTTTACTTTTATAGATATAATTATAATAATTTATTAGTATGAAATATCCCCCCCCCCCTGAACCAGGGTCTTGGATCCGCCACTGGCAATGGAAGAAGCAAGTAATGTGTTGGTACTTCCATGGTTTTCATATACCATTTTCATTTTATCCACAGTAGCAAGTTTCTCACATATAAAATACTTATGTAGTTTATTTGAGAGTGAAAATTGATTCTTTCATCAATGTTTAAAATCACTTCAATGAACATGAATGAACATATACTCTTCAGAAAATAAATTTTGCTGTATAATAGCATCACTCAAAAATAAAACTTGTAACAAAATTTTATGCCTTTACTACTCAAAAGAGTGTCTCTGGTTCACATTTTTGGATAATTATCAATGAATCAATAAAATTACGATAAAAAAATACAACATACCTCTGGTCCTATCCATCGGTAAGTTCGAATCAACTTTGATCTACAACATATCAAAAGAAAAAAAAGGATTAATCAAAGAAGTTACAGTACAATGAGTTCAAAGTGATAAACCAAAGCAAAAAGGAGTATAAGTGAGTCTTGTTGAGGCAGTCAATGTTCTTCTCCTAAGATATCTAGATCGAGACTTCCGCCACCCATCCTCAGAGGTTTCAGGCTCCAAACTACTAATCCTCTCATCTTCTTGAACTAATAATTCTTCCCCTAAAACCAGAGTCATCATCAGTTACCAAAACAATCCAAAAACACGACTAAATGAACATCCTAATAGCAGAAAAAACAATGATAACAATCACAACTGAACACATAACTCAAACCTGGTATTTTTCAAATACATTCTGGTTGGTTATTGACATATTAACAAACCAACATATATAGCCGCATATCCTCCGACTACATAACCTAAAAAAATACATAGTAAAATGAAATTTAAATTAAAAAGTTAATTTAAACATTAACACCCACAAAACTGAAACGGAAAAACTAACAAAGTGATTGGTTTGGAACTTTCATTGAACACTTTGCAGGCAATCTGTTTTAACACTGTTCGACATGTATACCTAACAAAAATCTTAAATTAAACCATTAAGAAACATGAACAACAATAGCTACGGAGAAAATCAGAGTTTACTTGTGTCGAAAAATACCACATATGACTCAGTCCAACCGTCGCACCACTATTGTTTTCAATTGCCTTTTCTGACCATGAAACCGCCGCCATCCAGAATAATGAAACAAATGAAGTAGGATAACAATAAAATAGTAAGAAACATAGAATATCAGAGTTTACCTGTGTCATAAAGCTCCTTCTTTGTCTACCCGTTTCCAACCCAGCTGGAGCCACAAATATACAGTCGTTTTTTTCACCAAAGAAATTTCGATTTGATTCAAACCTGAAACAACAAACACTAAATCAAAAGAAATAAGAAAAAATATATGAAACCCTAAAATTAGACATAAATGGATTCAAACACCATTCTTATTTCGGTGGGATACAAAAATACCAAAAGAGGGAGAATAGGATGGTGATGGAGTTGTTACAGAATGAAGGTTAAAGAAGAGGGAGAAGAGTGACAAAGAGGAAGAAGAAGAACCGTGTGAGACAGAGACAGAGAGAAACAAAAGAGGGAGAGGGGATATATAAATTTTGGGGCTTAATTATTTGTGTTGTTTTTAAACTATAGCGGTGAATATCTTAACACATTGTGTCATAATATGCTTCTTTATTTCATCTGATGCAAAATGTTGTTTACTATATAAAAATCTAATAGCTTACAAATGAAATTATATAATATGATGGATTACCTGTTATACTCTTTTAATAAAACTAGACCCTGACTTGTGCGATGCACATATTTTTTTAGTATGTTATATATAATTTTTAGTTCTTTTTTCACATAATAATAATTATTGAAATAATGAAATTAAAATAGCTTATAATATCAAAAATAAAATAAAATTAATTCTGAAACATAAATAAATATCGAATAACTTTTAAATCCAAAAATTTTCAATATCATTAAATGAATTGACATACATATCGAGAAGTAAGTAAACAACTAACTACTGAACATTATGAAAGACTTCTTTGTAAACGACATTTTCAGTTATTAATATTAATGTAAAAAAAAAATTATAGAGCATATGCTCCTGCATTAAATGAATTTATCACATTACCAAGACTTACTATAAAAAAATCAAATAAGTAAATGAAAATCTTCGTATATGTAAAGAAGAAATTAATATTAATAAATATTTATTATATAAAATAGAATAACACTATTATTGTACTATTTAATATAAAAATATAAAATGTTCATATATCACTCAAGAAATATATGTCAATTTATTATTTTAATTTCAAGTATTAATTTTTAAAATATATGAACAATTTTAATCTCTATAAAGAAAAATTATCCGGAAGATATTTTCATAGAGAATGTTAGATTTCACGTTGAAAATGGATTTAATACTCTGTTTTGGAATGTTAATTGGACGGGGAATGGTAGACTTGATATTTTGTTTCCGGAGGCTTTTTCGAGATCTCAATTAAAGGATGTATCAGTGGCTAGTTTGGGGGGATGGATGGATGGTAGTTGGCTTTGGGGGATCTCGGTAAGGAAGTTATGCAGGCGAAAGGACTATTGGTTCTGAATTTTTAACTAACGAATTTTTTTTCTGCAGGTACCGATGGAACAGTGGGAATGATTAATCCTATAACCACTGTTTCATTTTCAAATCTTGAGGACAGTGTGCATTTGAGTACTAGGAGGTACTTGCCTTCTGAGACAGGAGGTTTCAGTGGGCATGCTTCAGGGTTATTGGGACATGTTACGGCTGTTTCAGAAGTAGTGTCGAGTCAGTCTTCTTCCGTGCGCCAGGTTTTGCCTTCGGATCAACATGGGTATAACTTAAGCACCAGGGAGATTGCGGCCATATAAAACGAGCAGGTTTTGTCTTCGGACAACAACATACATCAGGCGGCCAATGCAAAAATTCCCTATGCTATAGGTTCTGCTGTTACAACAGAAAATTATCAGTTCTGACAGCAACAATCCAACCTTGATGAAACTGCTAAGGAGGTTCTGTTAATGGATCCTGGTCCGGTTATATCAGAGTTATTTAGCAGTGATCATTCGGGTATTCAGTCAGGATCTTCTGTTGTTTCTGTTCAGGATCAGGATGCATCGCGGGAATCACGGGAGTTGTTAGGGATTTTGGAAACTTCAAAACCTATCAACTCCATGTTTCTATTCTAAAGACATTTTGGTTTGGGAGGTAGGGGAATCCTTCTCGGTGCGTTCTTTTTATCTCTTGACGAACGATTTTTGAGTTCCAATAGGGCTTCTGAATCGTGGGGATAAAGCCTTTTCGCTCATTTGGAAGGTTTTGGCCCCTTTGAAAATCAAAGCGTTCGGATGGCGTAGTTTCTTGAACAAACTACAGACTAGAGATATATTGGTTCATCGTGGTATCATAGCGTTGGATGGAAACTCTAATTGTAGTTTTTGCAATTTGCATACCGAAAATTTGAAACATATTATGTTTGAATGCTCGATATCGAGATTGGTTTGGACGGAGGTGGCATATTGGTTGGGTTTTTCTTATCAATGTGTTAGAGATTGCAAGGAGTCTTATTTACTGTGGCATTCCTTTTGCAATTCAAAGAAAACAAAGAAGGGTAGAGAATGGAGTATTTGGTTGGTGACGTGTTGGACAATTTGGTCTACAAGAAACGATATCATCTTCAAGGACACAAAATGGAATGTTATAGATTTGGTTTGGAAGGTGAAATTTTTGGTTTGGAGGTGAGCGTTCATTGAAAAAAATTATCCATCATAATTGCGACTTATACGAATTTGAAAAAGACCCTTGGTTTTACTTATCGTAGGTTTCATTTGGTCGATAATTTTTTGTTTCCTTTTTCAAATGTTCGATCGTTTCCTTGTATCAATGGTTGAGTACCACTTGTACTCGTTATATTAATATCTAGCTTTCTAAAAAAAAGATTATGTATAATCTCAAGTAAATAAAATATTTCAAAAAATAAAACTGACTAAAATCAATATAAAATATAAAATTATCATCATAAAAAAAGTTTATATATATATATATATATAATTTTTTTTATGATGATAATTTTATATTTATATATATATATATATATATATATATATATATATATATATATATATATATATATATATAATTGTTGAAGATTTAATTCTTATATGAAATAAATAAATTAGATTAAATTTATTTTAAGTAATTTAATTAGACAATATTCAAAAAATTACTTTTATATATAAGAATACAAATTGATTTAAATATTTTAAAGATAAATTGATTTAAATACTCAAAAAATTACTTTTATATATAAGAATACAAAAATATTTTTTATAAAAAATTATTGTAAGCAATAGAAAACATAATGAAGACGAGAAGATATTTATTTTATTATTAAGACATAGGAACAAATTAAATAAATTCAAATCAGTTATTCATTAAATGCTTGTGAAAAGGGAGGAAAATAGGGTTATAAAGGAGCTGCATATGTTACTCCATTTTATATAATAAAGATAATGATTAATTTTTAAAATATATGATCAATTTTAATCTAACGGTTTCAAATGATTATGTATAATCTCAAGTAAATAAAATATTTCAAAAAATAAAACTGACAAAAATCAATATAAAATATAAAATTATTATATATATAATTGTTGAAGATTTAATTCTTATATGAAATAAATTAATTAGACTAAATTTATTTTAAGTAATATAATTAGATAAAATATTCAAAAAATTACTTTTATATATAAGAATACAAATTGATTTAAATATTTTAAAGATAAATTGATTTTAAATACTCAAAAAATTACTTTTATATATAAAAATACAAAAGTAATTTTTTATAAGAAACTATTGTAAGCAATAGAAAATAGAATGAAGACGGAGAAATATTTATTTTATTATTGAGGTATAGAAATAAATTAAATAAATTCAAATTAGTTATTCGTTAAATGCATGAAAAAATGGAGGGAATTAGGATTTGTAAAGAAGCAGCATATGTTATTCCATTTTATATAATAAAGATATATAAGAATACAAAAGTAATTTTTTATAAGAAACTATTGTAAGTAATAGAAAATAGAATGAAGACAGAGAGATATTTATTTTATTATTGAGACATAAGAACAAATTAAATAATTCAAATCAGCTATTCATTAAATGCATGAGAAAATAGAGAATTATGATTTGTAAATGAGCTGCATATATATTACTCCATTTTATATAATAAAGATAAATAAATTACTTGTTAAACAAATAAAATAGCTTAATAAAATAGTGGGTCCCTTTTTCACGGTCCACCAAATATGAACATTTATTTACATAGATAGTCCATTTAGACACATAAATATAACGTTGAAAATGATAGTTTATAATTTTCTTTAAATTATAAATTGATAAACTAAATTGACATAATATTAATTATTTTATCCGTAACAAGTCATACAACTATTAATATTTGGTATATACGTGATCAATGTATTTTAAATTCAGGTCAACACTGATAAGATATGACGCAATTGTTTTATTAATTTATCTGAAATTCAAGCTAATGTTAGTTGACTTCAAAAATTTATATTATTTTGTCACAAATATTTTTAATTATTGGTCTAGGGTTTAATATTTAGTAATAATAAATAAATTATTAATATATTTAAATTATTTTAAAAAAAGGTAATATGTTTGTAATTTTACACTTTTTAAACAATAAAGCTAATTTTATATAGGAAAAATAAATTATATATAATTTTACAAAATTGTATAAAAGAATTGATACCAAACATAATCATTTATTAATGATATATATGAACATTAAAATAATTAGAAGAAATGAGAGTAATAAATAATAAATATAATTACTGTTTTAATCCGTGTATTTTATTTGATTTATGAATTTGTAATTTTATTTTAAATTTAAATATTTTTATTTCTCTTATATTTTTACACTTAAAATTAAGTGTATTTTCATTTTAAATGACAAGTTTTTTGTGAAATATATGATAAACATTGGGTGGAAAGTGTATACAAAAGTTTCATTGTGAAATAAATTTTAATTTTAGAGAGAGAAAATAAATTGAGTGAGACGATATATCTTTTTTATTAGTGGAAAAAAGGAAATATCATAAAATTAAGCTCATGGAAATTGAATTTTCATAGAATATGTTAAAAATATATTAACTAAAGATGAATGACAAATAGAAAACACTCTTTTCTTTATTCTTGGAGAAGCAAAACTCTCAATTTAGAAAATCAATCAACACAAACATTTTCTTCGCATAAGGTGTGAACAAGGACAAACAACCACTCTTTATGAATAAGAGATTGAATATGATCTAACAAAGACACAAAAGGATGAGTATAATGCACACCCTATTGAATAAACTTAAGAGTCGTTTGAGAGTCAGACTCACATATCACATTTTTGAAACCATGATTCCAAACAATATCAAGGTTATGAGAAATGGCTTGAAGCTCAATATTAATATTAGAGGCGAAATCACAACTTCTTGCAAAACTTGTGATCTAACTTCTCAAAAGATCATCAAAGTCGGATGATCCTAGATTACCGATGAAACTACCATCTACATTGACCTTTATCACATCCTCTAGGGGAGTGTGCCAAGACACAAGTCTAGGGGTTGGTATCTTTTAGAACCACCAAAATTCGGCTTGGTAGAATGTAAAAAAGTTATTTGGCAAAAAATATTCTAGAGAGCGATTGTTCTCTTTGAAGGATTCTTCTTTACGAGATTTCCAAATCATCTTGCATGATCTTAGGAAAATCTCTGAGAGTGTGTAAGTTGGTTTCATTAGCTGCACCACATCTATAACAAGAGGAATATATTGACTTGTGATGAGTGACCAATGTATAATTGGTAGGTAATTTCTCATTCATGATGATCCAAACAAAATGATGAATATTTTCAGGTAACTTGAGGTTCCAAATCCAAAAACAAGTCATTGTCTTATTATGAAGTGGATTGGATAGCAAAGTTAACCAAAAATAAGCTAATAACTATTTGATATTGAATATTTTCAAATAAGAATACCATAAAAATAAATTCTCTTTGTTTTTTAGTTGATTGACCTCACGTCTAAGGTTAACCTCACTCTGCTCGCAGTCCTCCCCGACCTCAAACAACCCTCGGGTGAGGACGTCACATCTCATTAGATAAGATATAATATTTTGGTTTAACTTCTGACGCATGATGGCCTTCACCTTGTTCATGTCCTCTGTGGCATTTAGGAGGCCATAAAGGAATTTCAATCCATCAAAACTATTGCTCCAGAACTTGAATTCATTGGACGACCTAGAATGGTTGCCCCCATCGGCTTCATGAATTAAAGAGGAGATTTCCCAATTAGCTCTACAAACCTCGTCACTCATTAAAGTCCTTGTAGCCTTTGGAGATCCCGAACAAACATCTTTTTATGGTGAAAGGTGGGTAGCTTGAGAGTTTGAAACACTTGAGATCGTCTTGCTGGGAACCAACTTCCTTTTCTTCAATGCATGGGTCTCCAAGTTGGACATATCCGACTTGGTAATAGTTTGGTCGGTTGTGCACCTCGCCGCCCGAGCATCCATCATCAAATTTTTCTGCTCTGTCACCGACAAATTTCATTTTTCCTGTGAGGAGAGATATTAGAAGAATAAAAAGGGATACCATAGAAATGTAACAAAAATAAAGACAAAAATTACCCAGAAAAATAGGATTTATTCTTCGGATAATGACAATAGATCTTGGACTTTTATCACATGAAAAGAATCTAATATGGCTAAGGATTTGATTTCCTGGTCATTTAATTTATCAAAGTTGAAGTCGGATACTTAGAGAGGAGTTCTGGTCCAATAGATAAGAAAATTGTGGGATCTATATAAGGTATATAGTACTCGAGGGCACCTCGGGCCGCATTTAATCCGAAGAAATCAATCTTTAAAACCCTTATAGTTAGAGGTGTAGGATTAGAGAAAGCTCTTTTCGGGAACACCACTGATTATCACCCATCCCCCTTTTTCAACGCCCTTGATTTCAAAAAAAGGAGAAAAATAAGCCAATGGTATGTATAAAATCTATGACCTCACACACTTTTCAAAGGCGTTTTATAAACCCCCAGCTATTTGGACGAAGTTTGGAAGGGGTGGTATCAAAACCTTTTACAAGTCCGATTCGAAGTCCATAAATGGAAGTTGGATCTTAAAATCTTCCAAAACCCCTACATAAAAATGAAAGTATTATTCTTTAACTCCTTGGGGACGAACTATACATACCTGCTTTATGGGAATACAAGGTTCCAAAATAACACCACCTTTGTTCCCAGTGGAGGAAACATTTCTAGAGAACGAAGTTTAGCGATTTCAAAATCGTCAACTGAATTGTGGTTGTAACTCATCACTTTCGCATCAAACGAGTCTATAATCTCCATTAACACCTATATAGAAGAACCCGATGAAGAAGATTTGGAGTCAGAATCACTAAAAGAAATTGGAATATTTTTGTAAGCCTCCCTTACAATACGATCAAACTCAGTTTGGGTCAAAGTATCCCTACGACCTCTCATGTAAAAATCCCAATGATCTTTTATTTTTCGAGCACTCAGGGTTCTCGGTATATCTCTACAATCGTTACATGCATCAATGATAGTCATTTCAATAAAATAACACAAAATAAAGACATAAAAGTAAGTATACCTAATCTTGATGAGGGATTGAAAATCTTGAAGCTTGCTTCGGAAGATGTTATGATGAGTATGAAGACGAGTATGTAACTTCAAAAAGGATGAAATATCTTTAAAGACCCAAGGGATTCAAAGTGTTAGAGATCCCTGAAAGGACCATATTTCCATAAAAGGCCATCATTGTTATCATTGCAGAGATAAAAAGAGAATTTGGCAAAAGATACACTGTGGCACGTCATTGAAGAGGTACAAAACCCGAGGAGACCGGGGGACATTTCGGGTTCATAAGATATGCGAGAAAGAAATTTCAGGGTTATACTTTGTCCGAACAATACAGCCCTTTGGACTTCATGCTCGGGGGGGCTTATGTACATTCCAGGAAATTATGTTGACCAACCCAGATACAGACCGGATAATGCCGAACATAGTCAGAGTAACTAACCGGAAGATCCTACACCTATTTATAAGTTGGATCCCGATTAGAGTAACAAAACAAGGCAAAAGATGAGTTTGCCTCACATGAATCGAGAAATGTCACGGTTATACAAGACGGTAAGACGATAGGGCCTAGATACCATACCAAAGGACACAAGGGACAAATATGAAAGAACACATTATGACTGGAGAGTTACAATCATTGAAGAGACAGTTGTTTTGGGGACAATTAAGGAGGTGGCAGACGTTACAGGAAGGTATATCAATAATGAGAGACCTATGAATAAGGGATGCTTGAAAACAAAAAGGACAACCAATACATAATACTCATACACAAAATAGATACCTGGAACTATTCATCTAAGACTCTTCTCGAATAATAACAAAGAAGACAATCTTTTAGTATTTTAGCAAGAAGAATAATCATCTTTATTTTTATTTCCCAAGGACAAGGAAGTGATAGGAATATAGATTCCAAGCATGGAATAGTAAACATTCCTACATTCATGATAATCATTGAAAAAAATGGGACAGGGCATATTTTAAAGTTAAATTTTAGTATTTTTTTAAAATAAAGTAAATTGTTATATTAATGGTCTCACTCTAAATAATTGAATGCAACTTTAGTTTTGATTGTAAAAGAATCCACATTCGATTTGATTTTAACAAAAAAAAATTTAAATTGTTATATTAATGGTCTCACTCTAAATAATTGAATGCAACTTTAGTTTTAATTGTAAAATAATCTACATTCGATTTGATTTTGATTTGTTAAAGAAATTCAATAGATTTTGTTTTGATTTTGATTTGTTAAAGAAATTCAATTGATAATTATATAGGGGTATTAAATGTAGGGATGACGTTTGAATCCGCGATATTTTATTTTTTATCTTTATTTTTTTTTAAACTCCAGCCATTAAATTATTTTTAAAGAAAATAGTTTGATTTTGATATTTAAAATATTTTAAGTTAAAATTGATTTTGCCTAAGATAGTTTTAAACAAGAAGCTTGAATTACTTTTGTATGGATTTTATCGTCCGTCTTGTCTTGTACTGATATTAATTTTAAGATATATAGCAATTAAGTTAAATGAATATAAATTATATTAATATTTAATTAATTTATAAATTAATTTTAAAAAATATTCATTTAATAAGGATTTAAAAATTCTATTTTAAATTATAAAATGAGCAATATATATTTTTGAACGGTTCAATCTTTATCAAATATTTATTGATAATTTGAATGTGACATGTTTTGAATGATGTATAATCTTTTATTGAATATATTGTAGCCTTTTATAAAAAAAAACGATGTATAATCTAATTTTATTTTGCATTTACAATTAACTTTTATTCTTACATTCCATTTATATTACATTACATTTATAGTTAAAGCTACTTATATATAAATACATTCAAACATAATTATTTTAAATTCATTTCCCTTTTAATCAAAAATCCATTAATTTAAAATAAAAAAATTTCACCTCAAAACCAAACCATCTCCAATCTTTTTTTTTGACATATATATAAAAGAAGGGAGTCAAGAATTATTTGAACCTTCCTTAACTACATGGTAAAAATAGAAAAAAATTGTGACCTTTGAACTGAATTATAAGGCAACCTCATTGAGTAGCATATTTTTTCTCAAAAAGACTAAGTCTATTATAAGCCAACCTTGACTTATAAGCAGCATTTTTGTATTCCCTCCATGTGAATTCTCTGTACAAACTCTGTTGTTTCTTTGAGACCAAAATTGATGGCAAAGGTGCCAACTTTTCATTCAAGGGTGGTCCTCCAAAGTAAATCATCGACAATCTTGACATGTTTATGTCGGTCAATACCCTATGTTTTACACTCTTTAGTCCTCCATTTGTCATCACCTGTGATTTGAAAAAACATGTAGAAACACCAAAATCAAAATATAGTACTAACAAGTAACCCATGTTTTTAGTAGAATATTGCCATAAATAAATATCGACACGTCTTTCTCTTTACCACAGAATGTTGAGATAGCCAGATAAGGGAAGAAAAACAAACAAAAGTAATTGCTGGAAATATTCACCTTTTCAAGATACAAACAATAATTATATTCCTGAGTAAAAATATCAAACAAATGTCCTTAAAATATCTGCAACATTGTAACCGAAAGTAATTCATACCTGTAAGGAATCACCAACTGTGATAAAAAAAGAAGTATGATCAGGTGGGATTGAAACCCAAGAAAGTCCATCTCTCAAACAAATTTGCAATCCTGATGTGTTGTTAGACCTCAGAACAGATATGATCTGTGGGTCTGTATGTTCTCCAAACCCAATCAAATTTTCTCCACTCAATGCTTCAACTTCTCCACATGCCTTGTAGTGATTCACTCTCAAACAAGAATCACTTCTCTCATCTCTCACCAATCTGCTAAACACATTCCTCTCTTCAATCCCCAATCCATCCGCCATTAATTCCAACACTTCACAACACACACCCTTCACTGCCAATATGTATTCTTCCACAGCACACCTTCATTATCAAATTTATTTTATCACTAGGTGAGATACATTAACTATTTAATAAAAAAAAAAGAGTATATTTAATTATTTACCTGAATTTATTTGGGTTATGGCGCAAAAGGTGAAGAGATTTAGGAGAGATGACATCAGGATTAGTATTGAGAAGAAGGTATTCAACCCAACCAACATCACCATTTGTGCCAATACTTTTACTTCCATATCCAAAAGGATCTGGGGGACCTGCTTTCTCTTTCTCTAACTGACTTTGTTTGAAAAACTTGAGTGTTTCGTTTTCTAAATTTGTCATCAGCTCTAACGGAACATGGTGGTTGACAACCTTAAAGAATCCGAACTCAATACACGCGTTGACTATTAGTGTTTTAGCATGAGGGTGTGAAAGGTCAACCTCTGGAACACCTTTGAATAGAGTTGGTGTTGTTGTTGGTTTGCATGTGTTAATGGGAAATAAGTCGTTTAATGTGGCTTGTTGGGAAGAAAGAACAACCATCGTGAGAGAGAGAGAGAGAGAGAGAGAGAGAGAGAGAGAGTAGGGATTTATAGTGATTGAAGGTTGAGAGAAAGAGGAAGCGTTATGAACTATAAAAAGCTATCTGGCTCTGACTGTCTTGGGGGGCATTTATACTATCGACCCAAATATTTAAATATCAGAATTGTATTTTTATTTATTTATTTAATTTTAGTTGAATCAATTAAACTTATTAATTATGATGGGCGTTTCACCTGTTCAATTTGAATCTTAAAAATTTACTAACATTATACGACTTAAATGACAAACTTGAAATACCTAATAATTCAAAAAAGTTTTAGAATTAAGTATATCTTACAATGATGGATAATTGATGGAAGAAAACCTTCTATGAATAAGATGTTTTAGTCAAAAATCATGATGTAAGATAATTGATGATGACACTATTAACTTAACTTTTGGTTGATAGCATATATAATCAAGATTCTCTTAAATTTGAGATTTTGTTTATATTAGTCACTATTTATTTTAACAAAATAAAGTATCAAATTATTTTATGAGATTATAATTAATTACACTATAAATCTAACAGATTTTATACTTTATATAATCTTATATGTAAATATATAGTTCGTGCGTAAAATAAAACATACATTGATATGGGTGATGGGTGTAATTTATTAATAAAATAAATCATGTGTTTTATTATTCTATTTTCTTACTGTTTAAAGTAAATACTATTGAAAAAGCAACTTCAATGAACTTAATGGATAACAATCAAATTCAACGAGAACATTATGGTTTTGGTGTTTGTTGATTTCAACTATGGAGCAAACACTAACAAAGGTTCATCAAATTCACTAAACTGCATTATGTAAATTATAACAATTGAAATATAGTATATGTTTTTTTAATACTTTAATTGTGGTGTTGGAGAAAGCAATGTGTGAATAGAAAGCACTATATTGGGAATGGTCCTAGGTCGTGTATTTCAATAGAGAGTTTGTTTTGATGTGCTGAAGTTGAAGCACACTATGAATGGAAATATGTATTCTTATCACTTTTCTAAAGATTTGTGGCGACCCGTTTGCATATATTCGGTCTATGAGTATATCGCATAAAAGGAAAATGCGGTCAATCCAACAAGATACCTACGAGAATTGGTTTTTCTTTTTTTCTTTTTTTAATTTTAATTTTATTTTAAATTCTAGATGAATAAGTCAAATTTATGGTAAGGAAAAGGTTATTCATAGTATTGCAACTTTAAGATAGATATTGATCACTTCTATACTAAATTTTAATACTAATTTATCTGGATTTAATTTGAACACGCGACATTTCATTAATTTATTTTTAAGAAAATGGATTTAAATCATTAAATAATTTAATATAAGCCATTTATAAGAAGAGAGAAGAGAAGAAAAATGAAAAATATTGATGAAGGTATAATGGAAGGATTTAGTAAGTAATTTTATCTGATCAGAAAGGCCTTTCAGGGGTCGAGTAGGAATAAAGTGAGGTGGGAGAGAGACAGGGGATATACCTGCAATACACTCCGAAGCTTAAGTGAGATTGGGTACAGAATTATGGTAAAGAGAGAATGAATCAGAATACCTGACCCTTTAGTGAAAAATGGTATTTATAGTGAGCCCCCCAGTGATGGGCCAAAGTCCTTTCTTGGGCTGGATTAGCTAGGCCCAAGAAAGAACTGTCAAGGTACGCGTAGGAGCGTGTAAGATCTAGGACGTGGTCTTTGTCCCTGGTCCAACTGCCCCTATCTTTCAGGAGATAAAATGGGAACAGTTGGATGACATGGCGCTCAAGGGGAAGACGTGGTATCCCAGACGCCTATGTTATAGGTCGAGGTGGTTGTCCGACCTCTTCGTGGGATACTCGTGGCATTTGCTTCTGCCCGACTATTATATGCATCTGCCCGACGTGGTCGGGCCTTAGTCTTAAGGGGATTTGGACCTGAGCCTAGATATGGCTTGGAGGCACAGTCCAGAATAGGAGCCCCCCAAGACGAGGCTCTGAGACAGAGCGATGAGTTGAGAAAAAGTTAAGTCGGGCACCACTGCTATGTCGGGGATAATCGTGCGTCATGTAAGTAGTCGGGATCAAACGTTCGCCCAAAAGGATTTGATTTGTCGAGTTGTGGCGAGTGTAAGATCGCGTTGGAGATTGCGTGAGCATCATTCCTCGTCGTGAAGTTTTGTTTACGGGATTGCGTGAGCATCATTCCTGGGCGCACGAAATCTATAGATGTCGGGGATCCTTACGGGTGCTCGACGCCGTTCAGAATTCTTCGAGGTGACGTGTTAAGGGAATTCAACGCGTGTCGCTTCGTTTTCTGTGCCACAATGCATTGAATTTTGGCCGACCTAGGGAACCTAGGTAATGATTGCCTAGGCGCGTTCTTCCACGAGCTCTTCTTGTATATAAAGTGGGGGCGTTTTAATTACGAGTAGGTCGGGTGTTCGGCCTCCTTCTCCCTTTCACTTAAACTGCGGTGGAAGGATGGATTTGATGCGACGTCGAAGTCACTTGTTCCTTCTGCTTTTCAGGTACTGCTAACCAGAGGCATTCCGAGGAAGGGGACTCGGTTGTTTCCTCGACTGAGCAAGGTGAATTCTCGTGGGTTGCCGATGAGCCATTGGAAGCGGAGTCGCGGAATTGGGCCCCGAGGGTCCTCCCAACTAGTTGTGTTACGCTCCCCGAGAGGAAAATAAGATATGCTCGCGTTTTACGGGGAAATGCCTCGCAGTGTATGAGTTCTCCTTCCGGGAGGCGGGGATGAGACTCCCCTTTAATGACTTCCAGATGGGGGTCTTCAAATGGTTAAGGTTGGCGCCTTCGCAACTTCATCCCAATGCGATCTCATTTATCTGGGCGTTCGAGTTAGTCTGCCGGAATCTCGAGATTGGCTGCACGCTACCCCTCTTCTTTCGCGTCTTTCATCTGCAGCGCTCGGGTGGAGATGGGCGGCACAACTGGGTGTCCTTCAAGCAACCTTCAAGGTTGTTCAAAACTTATGTTGATTATGTCTGCAACTTCAAGGATAGGTGGTACGCGGTGAAACTTATCACCCAAGACGTTCTCGACACTTTATATTTCTTGAAGTAGGATGCCAATGGCGAAGAGCAATTGATGTCGAGGATCCCCCTCAGATGGCAGCCCGATCATTTTGATCTACCGTCCGACCATTACCGTGTCAGGCATGTGAGCTTAGCAAGAATGCCCTTAATTCCGCTTCTCGTTTCTAGGATAATGTCTGATTTCTTCAAATGTAGGGCTGCAACAATGACTTCAGGTTTAGGCTTCTTCTCTAAGCCTGTGAAGGGTCTCTGATCAAGGATAGGTATACCCAGTAGTTTGGAGAACTCTTCCATTGTAGGAACCAGCTGATAGTCGGGGAATGTGAAGCAATGATGTTTAGGATCAAAGAACTGAAATATGACACTCATCATCTCTTCATTGAACCCTGAAGTGACTAGATCCAGTAGGTGACCGTTCCTCTTAATCTGATTATACCCAGAGAAACCATCCATAAAAGAGAATACCTTATGTTGAGCAGTGTTGTCTACCAGAACATCAATATGTGGAAGCGGAAAGTCATCTTTGGGGCTGACTCTGTTCAAATCCCTGTAATCTACACACATGCGTACTTTACCATCTTTCTTAGGCACCGACACTACGTTTAAAACCCACTGAGGATAAGAAGTAACAGCTAAATACCCTGCATTGAATTGTTTCATCACCTCTGCTTTAATATTTTCTGACATATCAGGACGCATACGACGAACTTTCTGTTTTATTGGGCGACAATCCTATTTTACTAGTAGGCGGTGAACCACAATATTGGTATCCAGCCCCGACATATCTTCATAAGACCAAGCAAAAACTTCCACATAGTCATGTAACATCTGAATCAACCTGTTCTTGACACCATCTTCCAGCTCAACACCTATCTTGACTTCTTTCCTATTTTCCTCAGTTCCCAAGTTCACCACTTCGATCGGTTCCTCATGTGGTTGTATAGTTTTCTCTTCTTGTTGTAGTAATCTAGCCAACTCTACGGGTACTTCACAATCTTCCTCCTTTCCATCCTCGACTTGATAGATCGGATTCTCGAAGTCATAATTGGCAATAGCAGAATTGTTATCAATAGGATTCAGAGTGGATGAAGATCTGCATTTTAGTGACGTGGGTGTGTGTAAGAACACATAACTTTTTTTTTATAAAAGGAAAAAGTAAAAGAAAGACAAAGAGCGCAATATTTACGAAAACGAGAAACGTCCATTGATTTTATTGAATGAAAATATGAAAATGAAATGACAACCCTAACAAACATACCATTGTGCCCCGGGCAAGGCACAAGGCTTAAAAGTATTTAATTGTTCAAAAATAAATTTAGAAAAATGAAGTAGCATTTACTCCTGACTAAAGGAGATAGGAATAACGTCTTCAGCCTTCCAATTGTTGAGTCCGTCACCCATGGTATGAAAGATCCAACCATCTAGGTTGTAACCTTCATCAAGTGATACGAGCAACACGAGCACGACGAACAGCCTTATGAGATTCTGCAGTAAAACCCAAACCAAACTTGTCAGACTTGTAAGGAATGTCAGGAAGCTGACCCCAAATAGTACAACCACCTTATTCAACCACAAATCTAGCATCCTTGAGGGAGGCCATTGTAGAAGGTACTATGGCAATTACAGGAACTCTTTTAACAACATGGAGAGCTTCAGTAGCAGGAACGACTTGAGGAACCACTTCGAATATCTGGCAAGGAGTCTCAACAAATTCACCCTCCATCTCAACATATTTAAAAGTATTCACATGATTGACCATGTACTATTCTTCACCATAAACAATGACAATCTTCCCTTTCACCGGATATTTCAACTTCTAATGTAAAGTGGAAGTCACAGCACCTTCCCCATGGATCCAGGGGCGCCCAAGAAAACATGAATACGCAAGACGAATATCCATCACATAGAAAGTGGAATCAAAGACTCGAGAGCCTACTTTGATTGGAAGATCCACCTCTCCATGCACCATTCTTCTTGAACCATCAAAGGCCCTCACCACCACATTACTTGGTCTTAACACTACATCCTTCAAGTTGAGTTTGTCTAGAACCTCCTTAGGTAATACATTCAACGAAGAACCATTATCCACCAATACATGAGACAAAGTAGTGTCCCTACACTCAATAGAGACATGCAGAGCGCTATTATGGTTTCTTTTAGCAGGAATCAGATCAGCATCAGTAAAGCCCAAACCATTATCCCTAGTTAGATGAGCAACACAATTTTCAAACTGGTCCACAGAGATTTCATGTGGCACATGAGAAGTCTTCAGGAATTTGATTAAAGCCTTGGCATTGACCTCAGAACACAATAACAGAGATAACATGGAGATTTTGGAGGGAGTATGCCCCAACTGGTCAACAACATCATAATCACTCTTGCAGATGATCTTCAGTACTTCTTCCATCTGCTTAGAGTGATCTTCACTAACTGGTGCCTCAGCTTGAACATGTTCAATCAATGGTCCTTTGCCCCGAGCCTCAGTACTTGGCCCAGAGTTAGAGATATGAACTGGAGTAGAAGCAGTCTTTGAGGTGTCTTCTGGAGAGAAAAATCTTCCACTCCTGGTAACCTTACTAGATCCAGCAATATTGTCCACATAAGGATTAACATCGGTAACAGGTGCATCAGTCAAAGGTTCTTGTTTGACACCATGGATATAAACATCAGAACCATAATTCCAGGGTATAGCCTTGTTAGAAGTATATGGGATAGGACCAGGAGTAGTAATAATCATTGGAGCCACCTTTGGCTCAGCAGTAATCTTCACAGGACCCTTAGAAGTGATCCTCACTGGACCATTGGAAGTAATCTTCACAGGAATCTTGTTAACCATAGCCACATCTTCAACTTTCAAATCTTGAGCCAAACCTCCACACAGACTCTCTATAGAAGGGGTCCTCTCAAATAGTATAGTATAGTTATCTATCAGGCGTTGAATACCTGACCTCAACCTCCAACAACTATCAGGTTTATAGGCACAGTAAAAACAATCTTCCCTGCAACCCGAAAATAAACCGGCTTGCACAAGTTTTTTCTTGACAATAGCTGAAGGATTAGTTATTTCAGCCACAGTACGAACATAAACAACCTCATAAACAACATTAACAGTCTTCTCATGTTTAGGCATAGGAGCAGTAATCACATTAGGAGTTTCCGGAGGGTCAAAATCAATTTCTCCATTCTCAATCATATCCTGAATTTTGTTCTTCAATGACCAGCAACTATTAGTATCATGGCCAGGGCTATTAGAATGGTATGCACACCTTGCATTAGGATTGTAACGAGAAGAGGAAGTATTGATATTTTGTGGTGGGTCCTTCAAAGTAATCAATTCTCCTTTCAACATATGCTGCAAAGCCCGAGCCAATGACATATTGAGCTTGGTAAATTGCCTCCTAGGCTTGGGATGACTATTCTGTTGTTGCTCTTGTGGTGGAGGTGTAAGATTAGAAATCAAAACAGCTCCCACAGATTGGTTACGATCATTACGACCATGCTGGCCATACACAACATTTGATTCCTTTTTCCCATGCGGGGGCTTCTTGGTGATACTTGAAGAAGCAACTATCTGAATCTTTCCACTTCGTATCCTACTTTCCACACGTTCTCCAGTCATTATCATCTCAATGAAGCCAGATGATGAGCTTCCAATGAGATGACTATAGAAAGGACTAGTCAACGTACTCATGAACATATCAACTAATTCCCTGTCAGTCAAAGGGGGTTGAACTCTACTTGCCAGATCTCTCCATTTCTGAGCATACTCCTTGAAGCTTTCTTTGGCATCCATGGACATGCTTTGGAGCTGCATGCGAGTTGGCGCTAAATCAGAATTGTATTGGTACTGCTTATAGAAAGCCTCAACAATATCATTCCAGTTGAGAATGTTGGTACTCTCCAGTTGATAATGCCATTCTAGTTGGGATCTAGACAAACTTTCTTGAAAGAAATGTATCCATAACTTCTTATCAGGAGTATGGGGTTGAATTCTTCTTACATAAGACCTTAAATTCAATTTTGGGCAAGACACACCATCATACACCACATAAGTAGGAACCTTGAAACCCATAGGGATGGAGACTCCAGAAATCAAACTCAAATATTCAAAGTCAAACCCAAAATTCTTTTGTAGTTCCATAGCATTCATTTTGTCCACTAGCATCTTATACTTCTCTTCACTAGTAGGATCATCAGTGGCGGAGCCAGAAAAATTATAAAGCCTGGGAAAAAGTTAAAAGACCGCAAATTCACATTGTATATAATGTATAAATAGTTATCAATCAACATAAAAGAGACTTGTCATTTTGTCAACACAAATATAATTTAAAATAAAAGAGATAAATATAACATTTCAATAGCGGGTTAAATAAAATTACGAGGCAAATGTCCTTTCCGAGACTTCTTTGCGGTGAATGTTCGAATAATATCAATATCATCAAGTGACTTAAATGTCTCTCGCTCGGTGTAACATACCATCAAGTCATTGAACCACACATCATTGATCTTAGTGCGCAATTTAGACTTGATAATCTTCATTGCTGAAAAAGCTCTTTCAACGGATGCTGTCGACACCGGCAATATCAAAGCTAACTCAATAAGTTTATAAACCAATGGAAATACTAAATGTTTCTCAGTTTTAACCATCTTCAAAGCCAAACTTTGAACATCTTCACAAGTGGAAAATGAAGCATTTCTTCTCACTTGATGAACATAAGTGTCAAGTTGATCCCTAATTGTTCCTCGGTTATCATCAGAAAAGTCTGCATGATAAATATCAGCAAGACGAGCAAGCTTATCAACATCAAACTTTGAGAAAGAGTTTTTGGGGTCAAGACATGAGAAGCAATCAAGTACAATGTTACTTCCTTCACTAAAGCGATGATCCATCTCCACACATATTTTGTCAATAGCAACATAAAAAATCTCTGCACGATAATGATGAATATTAGTGATAGTCCTTCCTTCTACCCTTGAACGACCCCGAACCGGTATTTCGTCATCCATATTTGGCACCGGAATACCTTTAGCAACACAAAAATCTTGGACATCGGCAAATAAATTATCCCAACCACTCTCTCTCGTTGTGGCCAACCGAGCTTTGACATCATCAACTAATTCCATGGCAATCACAATATTAAGATCTTTTCTTTGGAAGACATTTGAAAGCTCATTTGTGATACCAAACAACTTTAACATTAACTTCAAAATGAAAGCAAATTTAAAGCTCTCCATTTTTTCTATCAAACCCGCTGCGTGTGATGGTCGACGCCCATCTTCATCAACCATACTAAGCACCTTTAACACGGAGGACCACATTTGATCCAAACGAAGCAATGTAGTATAATATGAACCCCATCTAGTATCCCCGGGTCTAGTGAGACTAGATGATTGGTGCAAGCCCTTTCCTCTAGATATTTCACCACTCTCAAGTTTATTTAAAATATCTTGGTGTTGTGCCTCCGTCAAAGCATCTCTCCTCTTACAAGATGCACTTGTTGTGGTCACAATCAAGGAGATGTACTCAAAGAAATCATGAATAGATGAGCAACTACTAGCTACAGACACAACAACTAATTGCAAACAGTGAGCATAACAATGTACATAGAAAGCATTAGGGTTTTCATCTAGAATCTTTCTTTGCAAACCATTAAATTCACCTCTCATATTTGAAGCTCCATCATATCCTTGCCCTCGTATCCTTGAAATTGATAACGTATACTTATCAAGAATACCATAAAGAGCATCCTTTAATGACTCAGATGTAGTATCTTTGACATGATGTAGAGAAATAAATCGTTCCACAACATTCCATTTGTCATTCAAAAACCTAAAACAAATTCAACAAGCTTACTTGGCGGCATAGAGAATAATAGGTAATGAAAATTGGAAATTAAAAAATACAACTACTAACCTCAACATTACCGCCATTTGCTCTTTGACGGATATATCACGTGACTCGTCAATAAGCACAGAGAATTGTCTATCACCAAGCTCTTCCATAATCACCTTGGTAACTTCATGTGCACAACACATTGCAAGCTCCTTTTGAATGTCACCGCTAGTCATTGTGCAATTTTTTCCACCACGATCAAAAGCATCCTTCACTTGTTCATTATGAGATTTTACCCAATCTACCATCTCTCTAAAATTGCCCTTATTTAGAGAAGTAGAGGATTCATCATGGCCACGGAAAGCCATTCCTTGTGCTATGAGATATCTTGAACAATCTACAGAACAAGTCAAACGAATCTTATACAATTCTTCTGATTCTTTGGTTGCTTTAGCAAACTTATTTGTCACACTTTGTCTTTGATTATTATAATCATCGTAGTGTTTGACACATGAGTTGTGCAAACTATTATGACTACCAACGTGACCTTTCAAGCCTTGAGATGCATGCTTCCAATCTCTATATCCACTTTTAGTGAAGACTTCAAAACTAAAGTGTTCGGCCCTCCCTGGTTGCTTAAAGAGAAAGCAATAAAAACAATAAGCTGCATCTTTTATCTCACTGTATTCTAACCATGTATAATTCTTATACCATGATTTACTAAATTCTCTTTTAACATTTCCAAATGGAGTACGAGGAAAGCTTGGCAAATCTGGTTGCATTGGACCCTTCAATATATATGCCCTCCTCACTTGGTCTTGAATATCTGGAGCATACTCATTAATTTGTTTCCTACGACCTGGATCACGCACAATCTCATTTGGATTAAACTCATTAACCGTATTAGGCGGTGGTTCTAATTCGGCTTCCGGTTGCACAATATTCACATTCTCAATATTTTCTCTTTCAACCAAAAATCTCCTCATCTCTAGAAAACACAAACATATAAACATGATGTCATTTGATTTAATTTAGACATAAAACAAAACAAAAAAGAATTAAAAATTAGAATCTTTTAAAAATTACCATTCTTTTTACCTACCATTTTTTGATGAGTTTAAGAAAAAGTAATACACAAATCTTAGGTTAAAAAAACCAATTAGATAAAAATCAAATGTGATACTAATACAAATCAATTTAGATTAAAATAAAGTAATACATAAATCTTAGATTAGAAAAATTAATTAGATTAAAATAGTAATATTTATACAAACCAATTAGATAGCCAACCATGTGATGTGATATGAATGTGATGTGAATAAAAAATAAAAACCAACACACACTGTAACACACGTACAGTACAGACACCGTAACAGAGAGACTTAGACAATATAGCAATCTAGCTTCTAGTCTATGTTTATTATATAATTTATATTTATTCACTCTTACAATATTAAAATTAAAAATTTGTTTTGTTTTACATAAAACAAGTGAATAACCTAATAATAAAAAAGAGAAATAATATTGGTAAGTAAGGAACCTGCAATGCTCGTGCTTCTATGCTATTCACAATTCGGTAACTCACTGGCGGTGGCGGAACACCGATCTCTGTTAATATATTTATTTGCAGAGAGAATTAGAAGAGTCGGCGGTCCTTTTCCTCTTTCACGTTCTTTGTTTCAATATTTTTTCTCTTTTTTTTTTAATTTATTTTTTAAAACATGAATATATAAAAATATTTGGGCCGGACCGAGCCTGGGCAATTTCCCACCCTGGCCGTATGGAAGAACCGCCCCTGAGGATCATGATAATAGTTCTCCTCAAAATCAGAATCTTCCACAGTATCATGGAGACTACCTCCTTCTCTCTCAGAATTTTCAGACTCAAGATTCTCAATCTCTTCCTCTGTCTTGACAGGACCTCTGAATCTTCTACCCAAGTTGATGAAGCCCACTAATTTTCTAGTCTTCTTCTTTTTCTTGGTCAAAAGCGCCTTCAGCTCATCTTGTCCCCTGGACAAGTTCAGAATCATTTCTTGAAATTGTGCATTCTGAGTCTGGAGATCTTTAACAGTTTGTTCGGCCATTTCTGCTGATATAAACAACGAGAAGATAAGATACCTGTTCATAAGAAACCTGTGATGTAATGATATGGTATGTATATGTTTATGCAATGTTTTCAAGGACCGCAAGATTTAAATTTGTTTAAAGAAAACAAAAAAACAAAATTTTATTAGTAAATACTTTAATATAAGTTTTGCCCATTGGGCTTACAAAGAAATAACAATAAAGTACAAGCGATAAATATATGGGGTTTTAAGTCTCCCATCGACGCTTCCTCTTTGTGTGGAGGTACTTGTTGAGGTTTTGCTCCTCATGAAGTTGCCTTGTTAGCTCCAAAATTCTTTCATGACCAGCTTTGAAATGAGTCTCAAAAGTATCCCTTTGCTCCTTCAACTGAATCCAGGACTTCTGCAATTCTTCCAAATCAGTAGGCATGTCTGGATGAAGGATGGTATGAGGAACATATCCTTCAGCAACAGGCTCCATAGTGACTGGTAGAACAGCAGGATATGGAATCATAAGAGTCTGAGCACGAGATCGAACCCATCTGAGATAAGCCTCCATAGGAATAGAATACTTTGGCTCCAAAGTGTTGCTATCAATCCTGTTCACCTTGTTCCAAGCTCGTACAAACCTTTGACAGTAACCATGGGGATCATTGTCGTAGTCGAACACAATACCCTGAATAAGCATGTCATGAGGACCATTACTCCGAGCATAACCAAACTGACGTAGTGCTAAAGAAGGGTTATAGGTAATGCCTGTTAGACGCTGTGGCGAGTGATCTAGAGGGGGGGGGGGGTGAATGGATCACCTCCTTGTTTTCAAGGATTTAATAAGTTTTTCAGAGTTTTCAAAGAATTACGGAAACGAAGGTCCCGAATAAACAGACGTCTATTCTGAACCGGCCACTAGAAGACCAGACAAGCGATAACGTGCTGGATTTTACGATTGCTATGATAAGGATTACACACACAATATGAAAAACAGTTGAATGCACCTATCACTAAAGCAATTTCCAATGAATCGAAAAACAAATTAAAACGAAAGTAAAGATAGAGAGGAGAAACAATACGCCGAGATTTGGTAAGGAAGTTCCCCACGTTCGTCCTCGCGTGTGGGTACGTCTCCCTCTCAATTTCAAATCGAAATTGAGAATTCTTATATCAAAGTTGCTGAATCCGTTGATTACAAGGTTCGAATACAAATACCAGAATTCTAAACTCCTAGAATTTCCTATTGTATCAACCTCCACTCGATTTGAGCCCAATCAAGATTTCCTGCAAGTTATACAATAAATCCACCGGTTCCACGACTCTCGCTGCGGCTGAATCTGACTTGTAAACGTGACTCACAAAACCCTCAAGAACACGCCCATTCTTGAAGGAAAACCCAGCTGGTTTTTCCTTGAAACCTTCTATCAATCTTCAACTCAGCTGGATCTACGATCGTACCACTGAACGTTATCTCGAAAGCCTTCAATTCACAGGACAGCAAACACCCTTGTTGATGTTCTTGAATTAAGATCTTTGAGAAGATGATGAAGATGTCTTGATTCTAGGTTTCAAACTTGCTCAACATTGAAGTTCCAACACTTCACAAACCCTATCTTGATGTGTTCTTCAATGCTTAATCACTACAATATTCGTCTCTGAAATTTTTGTAATCTGTGATCTGTCTTATTAAAAATGAAACAAAAAGCACATATATGTATGCAGAATCTGTTAGACAAATAACAGAAGAATGAATCGATTCAAGCTTGGATGAATCGATTCATACTGATCAATTTTAAGAAAACAGAATTATTTAAACAGCATGAATCGATACATCAAAGGATGAATCGATTCATTTTGCGAAATCCAGAAACCTCTCAACAGCATGAATCAATTCAAGCTAGAATGAATCGATTCATTATGCGTGATTTTCCAAAAATTCATAAACATTGAGAAACAAGAGAACCAACATAAAACAAGCATATTTCTTAATATGAAACAAACACAAAACACTTAAAATTTATAATCGATCAAAAACTAAGGTTGCTCACAAACTCCCCCTTTTTGATGATGACAAATTTTGAAGTAAAGTGTGAGAGAGTACTCCCCCTGAGTTTGTGCCTGTCATTGTCTTTTCACACTTGCCTTTTTCTCCCCCTTTGTCAACAGCAAGAAAGAGTTATAGATGATGAACCAGAAACAACAAAACTAAGATATAGAGGCAAGATTCACTCACAAAGAATGAAGCATAAATCGCAAACATTTCAAACAAAAGAAAAATTACATAACCATAGGCAGTGAAAATGTCAAGAAAAGTTGCGAATTACAATACCAAACCAAACTATAAATTGTTCAAACATAAGAAACAAAGAAACTCAAGCAACACACAATGATGAAATGCAATATGAAATGCGTCAATGAGGGAAATGGCCACCACACGACTCCGCATCATCACGATCAGGGTCACGGAAGCTTGGAGGAGGAGGTGGAGGAGGCATTTCATCTGGATTCTTCCCCATGAAAGCATAACGCCGGAAACGCCTCTGGACTTCGGTGCTTTGAAACCTTTCCATAATGCCCGGGTGCGAACGACAATCATCCATAAATCCAGACATCTCATTATAAAACACTTGATGCCACTTAACTAGTTCAGTATGCCAGGAATGTTGATTATGGTACATACGAGTATGGTCATCATGCCATTCACGATGCTCCTTATGCCATTCCGTTTGCTGGACATGCCATGCACGAGCTTCCTCATGTCGGGCATTTTTTGCAACTTCCAATTGTGCAAAAATGTCAGTGAGATAGGCTGGAGCACCAGTAGAGGAAGTCGGTGCAGCCGACGAGGGAGCAGGATCATAGTTTGTGGGAGACCACCTTTGTGGTATCCACTCACCCCATCCGGTGTTGGCAGGCGCATCAGGAGGATTTTTCAGCTTCTTCCATATCTTCATCCCTGTTTTCTTCAACATATATGTGTTCAGCCGGGTTGTCAAAGTTGTAAATGCGAGTACGTGTGCTGCGTTCAAAGAAGTAGTAACAGCGACGCTCGATGTCCCATCGATACCCCATATGAGAAAGTGTGGCATTGTTGAATTCTTGCACACTTGAGACTGATACGAGAGGCACAGGAGGAAAAGTGACTTTCCAAAACTTGAGAATCCTCATGATTTGAGAAGCATAGGCAAGGGTAATGTTTTTGGAGCTGTTTCGCGTAAGGAAGATACGCTTGACAAAGTAATTTGCCCAATTTAAGGGAATCTTTTTCAGCAAAATGTACAGCAAATGGATATTCGGCTTGTCCAAACGAGAATGTCCACCGGACCTTGGACGCAAGATATGCGAAAGGATCCAGTGCAGAATTCTTGGTACACTTTTGATCATACCTGAAGTTAGTGGCTCATCATCAGCAAGAGGTCTATCCAACTTAGAAATGGATGCACATAATTCCTTCAAATTAAACTGAGTTTCGAAACTCTGGTCATGCCACATTTGCAAATCATCCACCTCAGATAGCATACCGAACACTGTGGCCCAGTCAGCAGCCTCAAAACGATATGTTCTTGTTCCAATTAAACACTTAAACATATATCCTCTTGCAGTTTTCACACCAGCATAGAAAGCACGAATAAAATCTTCATGATACTCATCTTTAACATATAAAAAGAATCCAAGACTTTGTGCGTCGATTAAAGCCGCAACTTCTTCCAAACCTAGAGTACGAGCATCACTAGGATCAAACATATGAGGTTTCATTACTAACCTTGATTTAAAGGAAGTTTCAAATTCTTCAATGATGGCCGGATGAAGGATTGCAGTCCCGGATGGAGGAATTTCAGGAATAGGAGGAGCCTGAGAAGAAGACCCAACAGGTTCCTTGCCTTTTCGTTTACTTCTTTCTCTTGGGATCATAACTTTTGGAGGCATGGTGGAAGATTAGGGTTTGAGAGAAGAAGAGGGGTTTTTGGAACAATTAGGTTTTGATGCAAATGATGTAAATGAGATAATGAGAGAGACATAATGGAGATAATGGGGTTTTGTAACTGATACAAATGTCATGGCAGTTGCTGATGTGTCGATTCATTTAAAAAAAACTGAATTTTCGTCAGGATGAATCGATTCATCCATGTATGTATCGATTCATTATTCGAAAACTTTTAAGAGACAAACTGCTATGAATCGATTCAATTAAGTATGAATCAATACATACTGTAACTGAGTTTGAAAGAAATTGCAAAATTAAATCATGAATCGATTCAAACAGATTGGGATCGATTCATTATGCGAATTTTTGATTTTGTAGATGAGAATGAATCGATACAAGGATTTATGAATCAATACATACTGTAATTGGTTTAACAGAAATTAAAATAAAACAAACATGAATCGATTCATGAATGTTGGGATCGATTCATTATACGAAAATTTGAATATTTCAGTGATTTTTAAGAATTGACACATGTATGAAAAAGCAAAACAACCATTATGCAGTTAAATGAAATGCAACAAAGTATGCATGCTTAAGAATAACAAAAATCAATGTTCAAGCATTCATATGAAAAGAAGTTCATGTACACAAATGATCATTACTCAAGCATACATTGATCATACAATATTACCAAAGTGAGGAGAGGAACAATATTACCTCCATCGTAGTATTCTCATGAGACACTAGTGAAGACTACAATCAAAACTTAGCAAATATGATGAGATAAATAGAAACAATGTCAATCAAACTTAAGACACCAATGAGGAGAGATCAAGAATCCCTAACTCACGACGAATGTTGAAGAATGGTTCAGTCGCCAAAGGTTTAGTGAAAATGTCAGCAAGCTGATTTTTAGTATCAACATGCTCAAAAACAACATCGCCTTTTTCAACATGATCGCGAAGGAAGTGATGTCGAATCTCAATATGTTTTGTGCGTGAGTGTAACACAGGATTCTTAGTGAGATTAATGGCACTAGTGTTGTCACATTTAATTGGAATACGTTTAAGTTCAATATCAAAGTCTTGTAGTTGTTGTCTTAGCCACAGAATTTGAGCACAACAACTACCGGCTGCGACATACTCAGCTTCTGCAGTAGACAAAGCTACGGATACTTGTTTTTTACTATGCCAACTTATCAAAGAATTTGAAAACAGATGACATGGGCCACTAGTGCTTTTCCTATCTGATTTGCAGCCAGCAAAATCAGAATCAGAGTAACCTACTAAGCTGCAATCACTTCCTTTGGAATACCAAAGCCCATATTTAGGTATTCCATTAAGATACCTAAATATACGCTTGACTGATTTTAGGTGAGATTCCTTAGGATTTGATTGATATCTTGCACACATACACACACTAAACATGATGTCTGGTCTAGAAGCAGTAAGATACAAAAGAGATCCGATCATACCTCTATACCTTTTGACATCAACACCCTTACCATGTTCATCTTTATCCAAGTTTCCATTGGTAGGCATAAGAGTGTCAATTGATTTAGAATCATTCATTCCAAACCGTTTGAGCAGCTCTCTACAGTATTTAGTTTGACATACTGTTGTACCTTCATCAAGTTGCTTTATTTGGAGGCCTAAAAAGTAGTTCAACTCCCCCATGAGACTCATCTCAAACTCACCCTGCATAACATTAGAAAATTCTTCGACCAAGTGTATGTTAGTTGAACCAAAGATGATATCGTCTACATAAACTTGAACTAAAAGAATGTGTTTTCCTTTGTGTTTAATGAAGAGTGTATTATCCACTTTACCTCTAGAATATCCATGATCAAGTAGAAATTTGCTAAGTCTTTCGTACCACACACGAGGTGCTTGCTTAAGACCATATAAAGCACGTTTTAACTTGTAGACATGATCTAGATATTCAGAATTCTCAAAACCAGGAGGTTGTGAAACATATACTTCTTCATTTATAACACCATTTAAGAACGCACTCTTTACGTCCATTTGGTAAAGCTTGAAATTCATAGAACACGCATAGGCAAGCAAAAGACGTATGGCTTCAAGGCGAGCAACCGGAGCATAAGTCTCCTCATAATCTATGCCCTCCTCTTGGTTATACCCTTGTGCTACCAAGCGTGCCTTATTTCTAGTTATCACTCCGCTTTCATCAAGTTTATTCCTAAAAACCCATTTAGTACCTATGATGTGATGATCTCGCGGACGAGGGACAAGTTCCCAAACGTCATTTCTTTTAAATTGATTTAGCTCTTCTTGCATGGCCATTAGCCAAAATTCATCAACCAAGGCCTCTTTAGCGTTTTTAGGTTCCACTTGTGATACAAAAGCGAAGTGAGAACAAAAATTACTTATCTTAGAACGAGTCAACACTCCCTTTGAAATGTCTCCCAATATATTGTCTATGGGATGGTCTTTAGAGGATTTCCAAGCTGGTGGAAGATCCTTCACTTTGGATGTTCCTTCCTCTTTATCTTTTTCAATACATGTATCTTCCTCCTTCTCAATAGCAACCGCTTCGGATTGATCAATTTCCGAACCAGCTTCTTTGAGTATGTCTTGTGTAGATACACCTGCGTCATTAAAAGAGATACCTTTTTCGACAATTTTTGGGTAAGACTCATCAAAAGAAACATGGACAGATTCTTCGACAGAAAGTAAACGCCTATTATACACTCTATATGCTTTGCTTGATTGAGAGTAACCAAGAAAAATACCTTCATCAGCTTTGGCATCAAACTTCCCAAGATTTTCCTTACCGTTATTCAAGACAAAACATTTACAACCGAACACATGAAGATGAGACAAGTTGGGCTTTCTACCTTTTAAAATTTCATACGGAGTTTTATTCAAAATAGGACGAATTAAGATCCTATTTAGAACATAACAAGCCGTACTAATTGCATCGGCCCAAAAGTATTTTGGTAATCCACCCTCATTGAGCATTGTTCTTGCCAATTCCTCTAAAACTCGATTTTTGCGTTCCACAACACCGTTTTGTTGTGGAGTTCGAGGAGCTGAAAAGTTATGCTCAATGCCATACTTGTCACAAAACTTATCAAAGAGGTGGTTTTGAAATTCACCTCCATGATCGCTTCGGATTGTAACTATTTTAGAATTCATTTTATTTTGGGACAGCTTTGCAAAACTTTTTGAAAGCAGAAAAAGTTTCATCTTTGCTATGAAGAAATATAGTCCAAGTGAATCTAGAGTAGTCATCTACTATTACAAAACCGTAATAGTTTCCGCCTAAGCTCTTTGTCCTAGATGGTCCAAAGAGATCCATATGGAGAAGCTCAAGGGGTCTTGAAGTTGAAATTATATTTTTAGATTTAAAAGAAACCCTTGTTTGTTTTCCCATTTGGCAAGCATCACATAGGTGGTCTTTTGAAAACTTTATTTTTGGAAGACCTACCACTAGATCCTTGGATATAACCTTGTTAAGCAAATCGAAATTAACATGCGCTAAGCGTCTATGCCATAGCCATGAATCATCATTTAAGGCTACTAGACATTTAGTGCTTGTTAAGGAAACACTCAACAAATCAAGCATATATATATTGTTTACTCTAACACCCTTAAACACAACATTTTGTTCGGTATGTTCAATTTTGCAACATGTTTTTGTGAAAGACACTTTATAACCTTTGTCGCATAGTTGACTTATACTTAACAAATTGTGTTTAAGTCCCTCTACAAGATGTACATCAGAAATAGTAGTGGTAGAGGGATTACCTACACTACCTTTACCAAGTATTGCTCCTTTGTTATTGTCTCCATAAGTAACATACCCCTTTTTCTTTGCCTTGAAGTCAATAAAAAGCGATATGTCACCCGTCATGTGCCTTGAACATCCGCTGTCCAGAAACCATCTTCTTTCCATGGATGCAAGACACTCATCCTACAATATCAAAAGAGAGAGGTAGGTACCCAATTTTTATTGGGTCCAAGTGGGTAAGTGATAACATGGTTGTCTTTAGGCTTCCATTGATAAATGCCTTTAGGAACAAGAAATCTTCTAAACTTGCATTTCTCAATGGTATGGCCAGCATGACAACAATAGTGACAAACACTATGATAATGATGATGTTTACTATTGGTCTTTAAATCCTTTGGAACAAAAGAATATTTTGCATATGGAGGATTTAATGACTTTTTGAACAATCTCGTATCAACGGCATAAGTAATCTTAGGTTGCAAGGCTTTTTCCAATTTGGCTTTAAGAGATATGACCTCTTGTTGCCAAATGTGGCACCTTTCACAATGCCTAATTTTACTACAACCATCAATATCAATAGCTTTTGAATTTTCTGCAATACTAGCTTTCAAGCATTCTAAATCTTTTTCAGCATATTGTACTTTACCTTCCAAGTATGAAAAAATTCTTTTATCGGAAGCTAACCTTTTAAATGCTTCTTTAGCTTCATTATGCAGTTTTTCAAAAGCTACCTTCAATTCAGAAAAAGACATGGAAGAGAAGTTGTTATAATAAGCTTGTTTTACCTTTTTATCATCACTTTTCTTCTTGTGATGGGACTGATTTTTGGTGTGAGCCATAAGACACAAATTTGCGGTTTCATCGCTATCACTTGTGCATTGTTTACTTGATGAATCACTATCACTCTCCCAAGCAATATAAGCTCTTCTTTGCTTATTATTATACCTTCTTGGAGGAGCTTTTCCTTTATCCTTTTTCTTTAAAGGGCAATCCGTTTTATAATGACCGGACTTGCCACAATTAAAGCAAGACCCTCTTTCTCTATTCTTCTTAACCTCTTCCTGTTTTGAATCCATAGATTGTCTTCTAAAGTTTATGAGATTTTTGTCGGAATGTTTGATTCCATTCTTTCGAATGAATCTATTATATCTCCTAACAAAAAGTCCCATTTCTTCGTCACCGGAGTCTTCATCACTACTTGACTCATTGTTGCTTAGCTCTTTTTGTGAGGACTTTGAGTTTGAATCCATAAGAGCTATAGGCCTCTTCTCACCCTCTTTGTCTTTATTCTTCTCTTTTCCCTTTTTACTTTTGTTTTCAAACTTTTCTAAACTTTCTAGTTCTTGCTGATGTTCCTCCAACTTTCCAAACAAAGTAGTCATTGTGAGTGTCGTAAGATCATTTGCTTCCTTGATAGCTGTCACTTTAGGTTGCCATTCCCTGCTAAGACATCTCAGAATTTTATTAGTAGCAATATCATTGGAAACTGGTTTTCCAAGTGCATTCAAACGATTAATGAGATGAACAAATCTCTTTTGCATGTTGGGAATAGATTCTCCTTGTTTCATGCGAAAGAGTTCGAACTCTTGATTAAGTGTGTTAATGCGGGACTGTTTTACTTCAATTGTGCCCTCATGGGCAATTTCTAAAGCATCCCACATTTCTTTAGCTGTCGAGCAATGGGAAACTCGATAATACTCATCTGCACCAAGTGCTGAAATTAGCATATTTCGAGCTCTCCAATCACTTGACCACTTTTTCTCATCTTTTTCATCCCAATCGTCTTCTGGTTTAGGTACTATGGCTCCTGCCTCATTCATCATGGTAATTTGAAAAGGACCATTTTGAATGGCAGCCCATACGCGCCTATCAACAGAATTTATATGTACTCGCATGCAGTCTTTCCAATAGCCATAATTTTCACCGTTGAAAACAGGAGCTCTATTGTACGCCCCCTTTGGTTCAAAATCCATAACGTTACAGGCAGCCACAAAGCACCAGCGAACCGGTGCTCGGATACCACTTGTTAGACGCTGTGGCGAGTGATCTAGAGGGGGGGTGAATTGATCACCTCCTTGTTTTCAAGGATTTAATAAGTTTTTCAGAGTTTTTAAAGAATTACGGAAACGAAGGTCCCGAATAAACAGACGTCTATTCTGAACCGGCCACTAGAAGACCAGACAAGCGATAACGTGCTGGATTTTACGATTGCTATGATAAGGATTACACACACAATATGAAAAACAGTTGAATGCACCTATCACTAAAGCAATTTCCAATGAATCGAAAAACAAATTAAAACGAAAGTAAAGATAGAGAGGAGAAACAATACGCCGAGATTTGGTAAGGAAGTTCCCCACGTTCGTCCTCGCGTGTGGGTACTTCTCCCTCTCAATTTCAAATCGAAATTGAGAATTCTTATATCAAAGTTGCTGAATCCGTTGATTACAAGGTTCGAATACAAATACCAGAATTCTAAACTCCTAGAATTTCCTATTGTATCAACCTCCACTCGAATTGAGCCCAATCAAGATTTCCTGCAAGTTATACAATCAATCCACCGGTTCCACGACTCTCGCTGCGGCTGAATCTGACTTGTAAACGTGACTCACAAAACCCTCAAGAACACGCTCGTTCTTGAAGGAAAACCCAGCTGGTTTTTCCTTGAAACCTTCTATCAATCTTCAACTCAGCTGGATCTACGATCGTACCACTAAACGTTATCTCGAAAGCCTTCAATTCACAGGACAACAAACACCCTTGTTGATGTTCTTGAATTAAGATCTTTGAGAAGATGATGAAGATGTCTTGATTCTAGGTTTCAAACTTGCTCAACATTGAAGTTCCAACACTTCACAAACCCTATCTTGATGTGTTCTTCAATGCTTAATCACTACAATATTCGTCTCTGAAATTTCTGTAATCTGTGATCTGTCTTATTAAAAATGAAACAAAAAGCACATATATGTATGCAGAATCTGTTAGACAAATAACAGAAGAATGAATCAATTCAAGCTTGGATGAATCGATTCATACTGATCAATTTTAAGAAAACAAAATTATTTAAACAACATGAATCGATACATCAAAGGATGAATCGATTCATTTTGCGAAATCCAGAAACCTCTCAACAGCATGAATCGATTCAAGCTAGAATGAATCGATTCATTATGCGTGATTTTCCAAAAATTCATAAACATTGAGAAACAAGAGAACCAACATAAAACAAGCATATTTCTTAATATGAAACAAACACAAAACACTTAAAATTTATAATCGATCAAAAACTAAGGTTGCTCACAATGCCCCCTCTTATGCCAAGGAGTGGCACATTGGGGAATTCCCCACAACGGTCAATGATAGTAACATTCTCCATAGATCGAGAGCACCAATGAATGTCTGAATGAGAAAGTGACATGATCCTCTTAGACCACCTGAACCCTTGTTCATTATTCATCACTGATCGAGGAAGGTGATAAATAAACCACCTAGACAATAAAGGTATGCAGCACATCAGAGTCCCTCTCGCCTTCGTAGTATGAGTGTGAAGAGAATGCAAGATGTCTTCAAGTAATGTAGGCACTGGATTGCGAGTCAGAAATATGTTGATGGCGTGTACGTCTATGAACTGGTCTGGATTAGGGAACAAAACTAATCCATAGATCAATAGGGCTAGGATATCCTCAAAAGCATCATAATTCATAGCCTTCAAGAACACTTGAGCTTTCTCCATCAATACCTTAGCAAGAATACCCTTAATTTCGCTTCTCGTTTCTAGGATAATGTCTGATTTCTTCAAATGTAGGGCTGCAACAATGACTTCAGGTTTAGGCTCCTTCTCTAAGCCTGTGAATGGTCTCTAATCAAGGATAGGTATACCCAGTAGTTTGGAGAACTCTTCCATTGTAGGAACCAATTGATAGTCGGGGAATGTGAAACAACGATGTTTAGGATCAAAGAACTGAAATAGGACACTCATCATGTCTTCATTGAACCCTGAAGTGACTAGATCCAGTAGGTGACCATGCCCCTTAATGAATTGGGAGTTTTCAGAAACCTGAGAGACCAATTCCTTAAGCTTAGAAGGTATCCCTACAAAGTTGATCCAGATAGTATTCCTACGAGCAAAAGCCATGACCTGCAACAAAGAACAAAGATAAATCCTTTGGTCCTTGAAATGGTTAGTGAAAATGCTATGCTTATGATGTCATGATGTCATGATGTTATGCTTAATCACAAACATGTGGCACACACAAACAAGTCACACAATAGCCCTAGGTTTGAAGGCTTGCATGAGGTTTAAAGGTAAGTACCCTCCCCTGAAGTTTAGTTGGTTCATCTTGTCCTACAAAAGTAATCAGGTTCTAAGGGATCTCAATATCACTGATCCTTCCCAAGGGTGGTTGTTCAGTAGGCAACTTACTTGCCAACCAAAACCCTCCAAGTTTAGGATCTCAATGAGCGTAGTATCGGGTATCAACCAACTTCAGTCTTCACCAAATCCGACTATCTCACTACTTTCTAAATGCCAAGATGGGATAACTAGGGTTCTAAAAGTCAGTTAGTGTATTGACAACATATGGCAGCCCCATATTATCCTTAACTTACTTAAGGAACATAAGCACCAACCAAGAAGTCACACTAACTATGGCCACCCGATCAACCATATCGGTATACGCCGTACAATTTCCTTGGTCTATTGCCATTTACCTAGGGTACACTAGATCCGGGTTAGGATCTTTCACACAAAAAGCCCAACAAGTAATATAAAGCAAACAAAGCAAACAATTTAAGTGATCTAATTCCTAAGGGTACCCCTCTTTTACTTAGAATCCCCAACAGAGTCGCCAGTTCTGTAACACAGTGGGAGAAATGACTTTTAGTCATGTTGCGGATAGCAAGAGTCGCCACCGACTTTTATTTTATCCAAGTGGAAAGGACATAAAAGAACAGGAAATACCTATTTTTAAAAGACTTGGGTTCGGGGGGTAGGTTATATAAAAGGAAGGTGTTAGCACCCTTTATATCCATGGTTATCCATGAGCTCTTAGTTACTTAGCTCACTTAAATGTTTTTGAAAAGTGTAGTGTGTGATTAGAAATTTTCTAAGTACTTTGTAATGATCCTCGTATGAATGTATACAAAGCTGTAGGATCAATCGCTTACCACTGCACTAAAAGCAATTGCTGTTAGTGAAGGCGCAACTTTATTTCCTTATAGTATAGAGCCCTCAAGGGACTGCGCCTATTAAGCGCCATGGGTTGGGATGTTAAGCCCATCGAATCCCTAAGGGTGACGCTGAATTAATAAATCCAACAATCTCCCCCCCCAGTGTCAGCCGGGGGGATTCGAACCCATGACCTTGCTCTGATACCACTTGTAGGATCAAGCGCTTACCACTGCACTAAAAGCAATTACTGTTAGTGAAGGCGCAACTTTATTTCCTTATAGTATAGAGCCCTCAAGGGACTGCGCCTATTAAGCGCCATGGGTTGGGATGTTAAGCCCATCGAACCCCTAAGGGTGACGCTGAATTAATAAATCCAACAAAAGCCTTGTTTGAAAATATTTGAAAATATTGTGAGGTGTGAAAAGTATTTTTATTTTGAAGAGTGAGCAAGTAACTATGAGGTACCTACCCTAGACTAAGTCATTCATGTTCTTATATGTTCTTTCAAGGGTAAGATTGTCCCTATTATTAAAGAATAGGTAGTCATTACCTTGGATTTTATTAAGGGACAGGCGTAGGGTCATCGTATGGTCAATGAAGGCAACTTAAGAGTGTCTTTAGCAACCTGGGAGGGACTATCATCTTTTACCGAAGAGACAAGATCATTATCGTAGGCAACATCGTAGGGACTTGATCTTTTAAATCTGGGAGAGACTAGATGATTTATTTATGGAGGGACTTTGCTTAAGACACCCCATTTTCGAGAGACTTGACCATTTATTTTAAGGCAACTGAGAGGAATACCCAGAAAGTGCAGATAGCGATCAAAGATCGACTTACGTGTGTGAGTGTTTGTTTTCAAATACTTATCTTATTTATAATTTTCTAAGTCCATTTTAATTTCAATTAAATCCTGCCACGCCCTAAATTACTAACCACGCAGTTAAATATTTACAAAGAAAATAAAGACGGAAAAATAAATCTACAGATTATTAATTACAAGGCTTTGGCAGATACATAATAATTGGATAAAAATAAATAATAAGAATAATAAAGCAAATATAATAATAAAGCAAGAATAGTAAACGTAAATAAGTAATAATAATAAATAGAGCAATAAAAGTGATAAAGTAATAATAAAGAAATAATAAAAAGATTAGAATTTTTAAAAGAAATTGTTTTAAGTTAAATAAATTAAAATTTTAGAGATTATTAGAAAAATATAAGTTTAAATGGTTTAATAATAATAAGAATAATATGTTAAAAATTTATACAAATTATTAAAAAAAAAGTATTTATTTAGGGTTAGAGAAAATTATGGTTTATTAGAGTTGGTTAAAAAAATTAGGGTTTTAAAAAAATTAGTTAAAATAAATTAGTTTTATTTACAAAATATATATACATATAATAAAAGTTATATACAAATTTATTATTAAGGAAATAAATAGAATATTTTTTAAAAATAAATATAATAAGAGAAATTTATTTACAAAACTATTATTAAAATAAGTTATTATTAGTTTTTTTTTAATCAAGAAATCAGTTAAAATATAATAATAATTAAAAGAATGAGAAAAAGAAGAGATATGACCAAAATGCAGCAGCTGGGTATTGAACCCACGACCCTGAGTTTCAGGCCAACAACCTACATCAACTAGGCTATGCCTGCGCAAACGTTTATAATCTGAAACAAAATCTATATAAAATAAAACCAATAAAATAACTGAGTTATAAATAAAACTTGCTGGAGGCAGGATTCAAACCCACGCCCTTTTGTTCATAAGCCAAACCTTTAACCACCAGACCACACACGCCATCTAAAATTATGATACAAACGAATATATATATATATATATATATATATATATATATATATATATATATATATATATATATATATATATATACATATATATATATATATATATATACATATATATATATATAAAATAAAAACACTTTTTAAAATCAGAATTTGGCGCCTTCGGACTTCATCTTCCTCAAATTACCTGCGAATTCACTTAGGCTTTTACCTGTAAACACATTTTCATAGAAATTCCTAGGTTTTTTCTACAACCACGAAACCTGTAAAATTTTGCAAAATTGAATACACAGATATGATTCCCACACCATTAGCAACTAGATTATGTCATTATAACTCATTTATATTCGTTAATTCACAAAACCCCAATTTGAGCTTCGAAACCCTAGTAATGGTGGTACTCGATCCCGACCATGAAACTTCACATAATTAGCCCAGAAAGCATCGTTGCATCCTCATAAACACAAAACAATGGTTAGATACTCCTTAAATCGAACATACATATCAAATCGAAAAAGCAAAAAAACAACAACAATATGAACAATTCGGTTAGGGTATTAGAGCACGGATTTGATGATTATGGTGATGGAGATATGTTATGGAAGCCTTAAAGGTTCAATTGCAACCTTAAAACTGCTTGAAAGATGTCCAAAGAGAGGAATCCGAATTTGATTTTTTTGTGAAATTTTTGAAATTGAATTTGATGCTCTTGGCTGCCAAATTTGTGTCCAAGGCTTGTGTTGAGTTCATGTACTTATAAGGATTGAATTTAGGTCAAGAAACTTATGGATTTGTGGGCTTATGAGATAACTTGAGTGTGAAGGAAACCATGATCATAAATGTGAGAAAAATAAAATGATACCTTGCTATTTTTGATCCAATCTGATTTCAATTGACTTCTAATCATTCTAAATATGATTTAAATGATTTCCAATCAAATATCTTGACCATTATTTGATCTTTCATATTTAATTTATATTTAAATTGAATATTAACGAATAAAATCAAAATAAATAATAAATAAATAATAAAAATCAGAACTCTTTGGTTTTGGGTCGCGCTTGATGTCATCATAAAGATTGGATTGCAAAATGATAGGCCCATTTAGAAATTTTTTGGTTTTAAAGCCTTATTTTCTTCATACACCCCTAAAAAATCTCCCAACTTTGACAAGATACAAATCCTTCAATTTTAAGGCTATTAAGGTGTTCTTGGACATTTTGGAAAGCTTAAAGAGTCCTCTAACCAACCTCTTTGGTCTCATGTCCATATCTTTTCCCATTTTAAAATTATGCCCTTTGGACGATGTTGACTTTTTGTTCTTTTGAAATGACCTGTAATGTTTTATTTCATACCTTCCAAATGAAGCATTTTTAGGATTGGCTTGTGAGACACAAAGTTGTAGAGAATTCGATTTCCTTCAAAATGAGCTTTGGATGGGAAATTTTTGATGAGGCATGTGAAAGTTATGGATGGTCAAAGTTCAGTTGACTTTTCCTTAGAAAACCCTAATTTAGAAACTCCTGATTCTTGATGATCTGAAACTTCCTTGATGAATCATGATCAACCCTTGATAAAATGATGAATTCTACTTCATAAACGTGATGTTGACCAAAAATATTGAAGTTTGACTTTGATTTGACCACAGTTGACCTCAGTTTGACTTTTTAACTACTTTGACTGATTTTTGCATATCTGATCATCTGACTGGTCAAACTTATTGGGAAAGCCTTGAAACTTGACATGGGGATTATTGAATACATGTGGGATGTTATAAAGCTCACTTGAGGCCTTGGAAATCATTTTAACCTGAGGAAGCTCAAAACCCTAGTTTTGGACACTTTGCTTAGGAGGAGGCATTGTCTGGGGAAACTTCCACACTTCTTGATCAATTGGGAGTCTTGAGGGCCTTATGATCATTTAGAAGTCTTGAGATATATTGTCTTGATTGTGGGGACCACTGTCAGTTCGGCCAGAGTTGATCCCCTAGGGGGAGGTTGCTATTCGACCCTAGGTTTCTTGTTATTCTTGGTGTTGATTATGTCATGTCCTTTGACCGCAACATCATAGCATCTTTGAGCGGCCTCGATGTCACCGTGGATTGTGACTACGTGGCCTAGCTTGGTGTAGTACTTCATTTTTAGATGAACAGTGGAGGGGACCACTGTCAGTTCGGCCAGAGTTGGGCGGCCACGTATGCAGTTGTATAAGGATGGGCACTCAATCACCAGGAATTGGACTTTGACCTCCCTAGCTGTCTCTTGCTTCCCAAATGTGACGAGGAGTTCGACATATCCCCATGGTCTTGTAGTGGTTCCATTAAATACTTGAAGGTCGAACCCGATGTACGGGGATAAGTTGGTTCTGTCCAGCTTAAGAGTCTTGAATAGTTGGACGTACATGATGTTCACTGAAATGCCTTGGTCGACTAGGATGCATCGGACATCAAAACGCGCCATTTTGGCCCTTATCAAAAGGGGATGCTCGAGTTAGGTGATCCTCCCGGCAGATCCTCGAGGAAGAAAGATATTGGGTTGGATTTTCCCCGATATGTTTTCAAGGTTGTCAACTCCTCTGGTACGGTTAGGAGGAGCTCGTCGAACTTGCGTTTCACCGAAATGGCGGCGTTCTCGTTGTTTACTCCTCCTCCTAATATGACCAAAGCCACCAAGAATTTCTCCCAAGGGCTGACGACAGCAAATCGTTCCCCCACGTATGTGTCAGAGAGGTGGAAGTCTTCTGGGTGGGATACACACATGGCCACCTGGTACGGGGAGTCACTGGGTGGTGTGTTCTCGCGAGCTCTCTTTGTTGCTTGATCTTCATGCCGAGGAACATCGTTTTTCTTAGCGTACTATTTGAGATGGCCCTCTTGAATCAGGATCTCAATCACGTTTTTTAGATGGACGTAGTCTTTGGTCACATGTTTGTGACTTCTGTGAAAACGGTAATTTATGGACTTGTCTGTATGGGGTTTGGGTGCAGAAGGTTTGGGGAACCTCACCCTACCCTGCTTAAACTCGGAATTGATGCATTCGGAGAGGATGCTTTCGCGAGGAGCTGTCAACAACGTGTATTAGTTGAAACATCCTGTGGGCCATCTTCCTTCACGGGCTTCGCGGATGGGAGCATTGGGGTCCTCACGTTTAGGGTGGCTGGTGTCATCGGTACTGCGATTGTTTCGAGCATTATGAGCAACATGTTTCTCTTCGTATCTGATGTAAGCTTGGGCTTTGTGAAGAAGCTCGTCCAGGGTGAGGGGAGTTTCTATTTCGACCGCCATGCTGAGTTCACTTCTAGGGAGGATCCCCCTTTCGAGGGGATATTTCTTCATGTAGTCCGCTGTATCTACTTCGACAACTTCTTGGTCGAATCGCTCGATGTACGAGTGAAACATCTCATTTTTTATCTGCATGATGGCTCAAGGGTTGCGTCGGTCTTGGGATGACGTCGGGAGGCCGTGAAGTGCCTCGTGAACGCGGATTTCATGACTCTCACGGACGTGATTGAATCGGGGGTCAGGCTTTTGTACCAGGCCATGGCTCATTTCCCGAGTGTTGTCAAAAACAACTAGCATTTGAGGTGTTCGGTGATGTTGTTGCAGTAGTCGAGCATATCATTGATGTTCTCGACGTGATCATCGGGGTCATTCGTTCTGTCATACACAGCCAAATGCGGGGGTTTCTCCATGCCCTTAGGAAGTGGTGCCTCCATAATAGCTCGAGAGAGCGGGCACTGTGGATCTTCCTCGTCGCTTCTGAACAGGGAATATGCGTCGTTTCCAGGGCCTTGCTTACGTCGGGGTGAAGACCTCGATCGGTCGGTCTCACAACGTATCCTGGACTTATTCTTCTTCGGTTTGAGGTAGCGCTGACCTCGCCGAGGAGGAGAATGCCCCCATTTCTTCGCAGCTTTTGGACGTTGCCTTTCATGCAGAGCCCCGCGCTCCCGTCGGGGATGATCTAACTGTCGGTCATTTTCCAGAGCCATGATCCTCTCATGATGCTGGTAGAGCATGTGGTTGGCCTGATTGAGGACGTTCACCATAGCTATCATGGTGATGTCCTATTCGATGGGCATTGGGCTAGGCTGAAAGGGGGAAACTGGCTGAATTTGAGACTAAGGTTGTGGAACCCCATTATCTTTGGGTTCAGGCGACGGGGTAGCAGGTTTCCCGTCCCTGGGATCCGCTTCCCTGTAGTTTTGGTTGTCCTTTGTCGTGTAATCGACGAGGGGAATGTCGTTGTTGTCACCGTGTTCTCCGGCCATACTAGAAGGATGGAAGACGAATTGGAGCTTTGATCTTCGGTTGTGGAAGATGGGGATAGCTAGGTTCCCACTGACGGCGCCACTGATCTTACCTGATCAGAAAGACCTTCCAGGGGTTGAGCAGGAACAAAGTGAAGTGGGAGAGAGAAAAAGGGTGTACCTGTAATAAACTCCAAAGCTTAAGTGAGATTGGGTACAAAATTATGGTAAAGATAGAATGAATCAGAATACCTGACCCTTTAGTGAAAAAGGGTAATTATAGTGAGCCCCCAGTGCTGGGCCAATGTCCTTTCTTGGGCTGGATTTGCTAGGCCCAAGGATGAACTGCCAAGGTACGCATAGGAGCGTGTAAGACCTAGCACGTGGTCTTTGTCCCTGGTCCAATTGCCCCTATCTTTTAGGAGATAAAAGGGGAACGGTTGGATGACGTGGCACGCAAGGGGAAAACGTGGTCTCCCAGGCGCCTATGTTATAGGTCGAGGTGGTTGCCCGACCTCTTCGTGGAATGCTCGTGGCATTTGCTTCTTCCCGACTATTATGTGCATCTTCCCGACGTGTCCGGGCCTTGGTCTTAAAGGGATTTGGGCTTGAGCCCAGATATGCCTTGGAGGCCCAGTCCAAAATAATAAGTAAGAAGGATGTTTAAAGATTCAGATTGAAGGATTGTTGAGTTCAAATGTGAGCACTTAAATCTCGCATAACTAACAAATAAATACAATGTTAATATTGAATTTTTAAAATAAATGACTCATATACTTTATATTTTAAGGTTTTGAATAGAGATGTAATGTGACATCTCTATTCTTCTAAACTCTCCCAACAATATTATGAATGTGATGTATATGGGGGCAATATTTTTCTAAAATGATGTATACAATTTTCTTATGTTTTAATATATATATATATATATATATATATATATATATATATATATATATATATATATATATATATATATATATATATATATAACATTGATCGAAATGTCTAACTTTTTAACACTAATGTGTATTTAGCTTTTCTCTCGTTAGGAAAGTTTTAAAAAATGGATTTAAGATCTATTTTGAGATGAATCTTTCTGATTTATTAATAAGGGTATGAATTGGGTTCTAAAGATGAATTTCATTTTGAAGGTTTTGACGTCTTTAACTTTTGTCTAGCAGTAAGGAGTATTTGTAAACACTTTATTATCCAAGTTATTAACAATTGTAACTGAGAGGTATTTAGGGTTAAAATATTGTGTACTTGAATATGAGAGATTCATTAGACTTTTATATAGGACTTTCAGAGTTTAAGTCCCTAGAACATTTTGTAGGTGACAATGGTCTCAAAGGACAAATGTTCTTAGATTATGATTTATATGGATCCAACGATGAGGCTCGTCTTGTGAGCCATTAGCGGCTATCACTTTTTATGGCTCATCCTCCTTGTTAGGTTTTTGTGGATTTGGTGTCGGTCTAGTCCTGAATAGTACCCCTGTTTAAGTTTGGGTTGATCAATTCGGGGCAGAGCTTGAACATGCATGCCATGATTACTACTAGAAAATCGTACCTACCAATATACATTGGAGTTTTGGGTGACATAATCGCCAATGATATGGCATTTGAGAATTGATGAGTGTTTTCTCTCGAGGATCTTTATTATTGTTTATTTTATATTTTTCTTTTCACGTTCATAATTCAATTTAACATGTAAAAGTAAGGTGAACATAATTTATTTTCACTTTCTTGCACTGGTTCACCCTTTCTCTTTGTCTTCTCTTTTTATTCAAATCAAACCTTGATTATTCTTGTGATCTTCATTCTCACGAAAAGTTCTTATTTTTTATTCAAATATATATGAAATCTTCCTTACTTGATATATTCTTCTTTCTTTTATATGTTATTTATTTAATTATATTATTTACTTTTTTCTCGTTTTTACTTGTGATGGTTCCTACTTCTCTAGTGTTGGTGTTTGCTTACTGGGAGGAACTCCTTAAAGGTACTTCATTCCATTTTCATCCCCCTATTATTGATCAATTTGAGGGAACTAAACTAGATACATTATTAATCAATCTCCATCGAGGGATCAATAAAGATGGAAAATATTAATATTCATCATTTTCATGCAAAATCAAAAACGTGGGTAAGCAGGGTTCCATTCCTCAAACTTATTCTTTATCCTAGTGTGAATATGTATAATTGATAAAACAACCTTGTACCTTGATTTAGAAAAAATATTGACCAAACCATGATCGGAAGATACTCATGTGTAGATATCGCTTATTAGCAACATCGTCTATATATCATGACCTTAAAGAGCTATGGTCTTATGAAATGGCCATAAATATAGGATACTCATAATGAGTGGAACTCCATAGCTTTTTCTTCCTATGACTGAATCTTCTTTGAACAATCCCCACCATAATTATCCATGTATGATTTAGTATTTATAGAATGAGACTTTCTCTTCTTTTCTCAAGGTTTTAGAAGAAAATCATGTGATACTTTAGAGTGGCACCGTCATAAATGCGCCCTAACCGTTGGGCATTCATCAATGCCTATCGCGTAATGTGCCAATATCTTGATGTTTTCAAGAGTCTATTCATGGCAACTCATCCTTATTTTATATTCAATGGGGGTCCAACTTTCAAATAATCTCCCCATACATTTAAATTTTATATTGAATCTCTCAGGAATTTTAAATTCATATTTTAGATTGTGTGACCTGAAAACAATAAGCGCATTGTACATCATGATCAAGAAATCCAAGTGTACATGTTATCCTTGCTAGGGCAGGGGCACTCAAAGGCCTTAGTAGGTGTGTAATAAAATATGGTGGTTAAGGTTTTCCCATGGTGCGAGAAGCCCAATATGTTGGTGTTTATGGTGGTTTAGAGGACCTGTTCATGTAAGGTGAAAGACTTTGTATATGTATATGGTGTTTATGTATAAGTGTATGAATTAGAATACGTCCTTTCTCCCGTTAGGGGAAAGGTTTTATAGAGGTTTTAAACCTAAAGTTTCCTTGGAAAAGGCTACCGTCCACTTATTCGATGATGGACCGTTGAATCCATATTTCCAAGGGGGTCATAGGTTTACTACAAACTATGACTTCTATGTTCCCTAAAAATATCTTATTCCATGTTTCCCATGATTAGGTGATTGGAAATCATCGGGGGAAAGAAGCTACCTCCTTGAGGGTGACATATAATAGTCTCCTTTCCTGGGGGCGGCTTATGGTCAATGCCCTATCCAGGTCCTTTATACACTTCCTTAAGCAAAATGCCCTTAATAGAGGACAAAGTGTTTTTTAGACCATGGTACAAGGGGAGTATCCTGAGGCCCTAAGTTTACCTATGAGATATGTGACATGCTAAGACTATTGGGATTAGGGTTTTCAAAGATAAATTATATTGTTTGGTTCCGTTCAATGAAACTCTAAGTCTCTCAAGCAAGGAGTTGGACCTCTCGGGCGAGACTTCTATAAAGCCATCGTACAAGACTTGTGCCTAAGTCTTTTAGGCTAGACTTCAGTCGTAACTCTTGGGCGTGATTTCAATGTTTGCGAGTTAATCATTTTGAAAAAAAAACAATATAAGCAGGCTCTTAAAGATTTACCTACTGCAGATAAATATGTGTCACTGTCAAATTAGAAATCGTAGGAAAAGTAGCGACCAAAAATCTACTTAAGTGGAAGCACTTCATACATCTAAAACTAGTAAGAAACTCGTGCCTATGCACGTGACACATTTTTGGGTGTGATATAGTTTTGGACACACATTTGTTTGCATACTATCATAAAAATTAAAAGTTGAAAATAGAAAAAACTTAAGAATAATAGTAATTTAACTTGAAATAGTAATACATGTAGAAGATGAAAGGTAAACAACAATATCAATAATAATATGATTAAAAAATTATTGAAACTTGTATCAGATAAATGAATCGTTTAAGTTTTTTTAACAAATAAGGCAATGAATGATGTTATAATAGAGAATACAATCGTCAATAAATTTCTATTATTCAATATTTGAATCAATAGTAAAGTTGATCTCGTTTATAACGATAGTATAAGTTTCAATAGATACAAATATTTTAATCAAAAATATATTTTTTCCCGTGTATAAATATTATTTTTGTTTTGACATTATTTATAAATATATTTGAATCAATAGTAAAGTTGTTCCCGTTTATAAAAATATTTAATTCGAAATATTATATTTGTTTTGACAATATTTATAAAAAATATTTGAATCAATAGTAAAGTTATTTCCGTTTATAACAATAATATTTTCTCTCCAATATAAAAATATTTTAATCAAACATGTATTTTTTCCATATATAAATATTAATTTATTTTGACATTATTTATAAAAATATTTGAATCAATATTAAAATGGATCCCGTATATAAACATATTTGAATCAAATTATTATTTTTGTTTTAACAATATTTATTTAAAAAAATGAATCAACAGTAAAATTATTCTCGTTTATAAGTATTTTCTCCAATATTTGAATCAAAAAAATTGAAAGTTAAAAAATGAAAAAAACTTAAAAATAATTGTAAATTTAAGTTGAAATATTAATACATGTAGAAGATGAAAGGTAAACAACAATATCAATAATAATATAATTAAAAAACTATTAAAATTTATATTAGATAAATTAATCATTTAATTTTTTTAACAAATAAGACAATTATGTTATAAGAGAGAGTGGTATGATTGATAAATTTCTATTATTCAGTATTTGAATCAGTAGTAAAGTTGATTCCTTTTATAACAATAGTATTTGTTTCCGTATATAAAAATATTTTAATAAACGATGTATTTTTTCGGTATATAAATATCATTTTTGTTTTGACATTATTTATAAATATATTTGAATCAATAGTAAAACTGTTCCCGTTTATAAAAATATGTTAATTGAAATATTATTTTTCTTTTGAGAATATTTATAAAAATATTTGAATCAATAGTAAAGTTGTTCCGGTTTATAAAATATTTGAATCAAAATATTATATTTATTTTGATACTATTTATAAAAAAAATTGAATCAATAATAAAGTTGTTCTCGTATATAAAATATTTGAACCAATAATAAAGTTGTTCCTGTTTGTTACAATAATTAGATCAATAAAATAATAATTATAATCAGTCTTTTAAGTTAGTAGGAAAGTTGTCCCCGTATATTAGGTATCAAAGTTAAATTGCAACAATTATAAACCTGTTATATTCATTAGATTCAATTTTTTAAAATCCATAAAACTACTTTTAAAATAAAATAATGTAGAAATACTCATACATGTATGAAAGGAAGAAAAAGCAGGATTCAACTATTTACCTCAAACGCGTCCCTGGAGAGAAAAAATTTCTATTAATATTACCTACTCAGTATACAAATAAGTACTTCTATATGAATTTTTTCAATTTGATGTGAAAAGACAACTCGCCAATTTTACAGTTTCGCATGCCTAAATCATAATACCTAGAGTTAATTTGTATATCGATATCATAACACCTATTCAAAAGGCGAGATTGAGGTGGCTAAATGATGGGGACGAAAATTCAATACATTTTCATGTCGTTATGTAAGAAAGAAGAAGGCGTAATTTTTTGGGGTTCATCAATACAGAGAAGGGGTCGGTGGATTCGGTCGAAAGGGTGAAAAAGAAAGTGCATGATCACTTTAGGAGAAAGTTTATGGAGCCTGAGCTTAATAGACCTCTTCTAGATGAAGTTTCTTTTAATTTTATTTCTTCCGCGGAAAACTTTGTTGGAAGCGCCTTTCATGGAGGAGGAGATTAAGGAAGCGGTTTGGAGTTGTGGCGGGTCCAAGAGTCCGGGTCTGGATGGTTTCACCTTCTCTTTTATCAAGAAGTGTTGGTTCATTATTAAAAAGGATTTTGTTCACTTCTTTTCGTATTTTCATCGGGGATCTATTTTATCCAAATCTATTATCTCGTCGTTTCTAACTCTTATTCCTAAGAAAGACAATCCTTTGAGCCTTGATGACTACCGGCCCATTTTCCTCATGGGTTGCATTTATAAGGCACTGGCTAAGCTTCTTGCTTCTAGATTGAAGTTGGTTCTCAATTCTATTATAGCACCTTCTCAAACGGAGTTTGTGCCGGGAAGGCAACTTCTAGATGGGGTTTTGGTTGCGAATGAATCGGTGGATTATGCAAAGAAGGAAAAGAAGGATTGTTCGCTTTCAAAGTTGATTTTGAAAAGGCGTTTGACAAAGTATCTTGGAGTTTTCTTAGATATTTGATGCGGAGAATGGGTTTCGGTGAAAAGTGGATGTGGTGGATGGAAGTTATGGTTTTCTCTAGTAAAATATCAGTTTTGGTTAATGGAAGTCCAACCGAGGAATTTGTGGTGGAGAGGGGGTTGAGGCAATGGGATCCTTTATCTCCTTTTTTATTTGTGGTGGTTATGGAAGGGTTAGTGGGGCTTATTCGGAATTCGGTTAGTTTGAGAGAGTTTGTCAATTTCAACATCAACCGTAGTTGTTTTATCGATGTTTTGCAATATGCGAATGATACTATTTTGGTGGGAGATAAAGAATGGAATCATATTTGGGCTATTAAGTCGGTGCTAAGAGCCTTTTAATTGGTGTCCGAGCTTGGTATTAACTTTCACAAAAGCAAAATCATTGGTATAAATGTTAAAGATAGCTTCCTAGAGGCGGCAACGGTTTTTCTATCTTATGCTTCAGAACCCCTCCCTTTTTCCTTCCTTGGGATTCCTATCGAATCAAATCTGAGAAGGATATCATCTTGGTCTTCTTTGTTATCAAAGTTAGGTAAACGGCTTTTGACTTGGCAAGGTCATTTTTTGTCTTTTGGGGGTAGGATAACGTTGATCAAAGCGGTGATTAGTAGCTTGTCAATTTTCCATCTTTTCTTTTATAAAGCCCCAGTGAGAGTGTGAAGGGAAATGATGAAAATTCAATATAGATTTCTTTGGGGATATTTGGAGGTAAAAATAAAGATTCATTGGATAAATTGGAGGACATTGGGCTTTCCATACAATAAAGGCGGGATCGGTTTAAAAAGAATGGACGTTTTCAATGAGGCTTTAATCAACAAATATAATGGAGGTGGAAAATTATAAATGGAGGGGAGGATCTTTGGTTTAGAGTCTTGAAGGCTAAATATGGGGATATTAGAATGATGATGTGGAGTGGGAATGTTTTCCATGGTAAAGGTGTTAAGTTTTCTACTTGGTTTTTGGATTTGTTTAAAATTTCCAAACCTTTCAAGGCGGATCCTCTTGTGGAAAATTGTCGAGTGGTGTTAGGCAATGTTTTTCATTCATCTTTTTGGAAATTGGATTGGACGAGAAATGGTCCATTATCGCGATTGTTTCCTAATGTTTTTACTGCCTCTTGTTTGAAGGACGTTTCCGTCGTGACTTTGGGAGGATGGGTAGATTGTGAATGGATTTGGGGTGATTTGGGACTTCAGTTGCAGGTTTTGGTGGATTCTACTGATGATGAGCAGAATGTTGTTACTGGTTTTTTGATGTAGGATCAGGCTATGGCAGTAGGTATAACTACTATTTCAGGCGGAAATTCTGAGACTACAGGCTTCGATTCGCGAGTTCTGTAATCTGAGCATGCGAGGGGGTGGTCTGTTACTGGACAATATGGTGCGGTGGAGGCTGTACCGGAAAGGCGGTCGGAAGCTGGTTCTGGGCTATTATCGCAGGAAGTCGAACCTGCTGTCGAGGATTGCACGGACACAGAAACGTTTTTTGGTGTCAAAGTGTTTAAGTTGAGGAGCCTTCTTTCTAGTTGTAGGCCAGATATTGAAGGCAAGGATGCAATTTTATGGAAGTTTGATCTAGAAGACTCGTTTTAGGTCAGTTCCTACTACCAATTAGCTGCTTCTCGGCATACTCCTTTTGGCCCTTTCAATAAGAGTGATAGGGCTCTTGATTTGGTTTGGAAATTTGTGGTGCCTTTCAATATTAAGGCCTTCAGGTGGCGTTGTTTTTCGAATAGCTTGCCTACTAGAAGTTCTTTAAAATGGTTAGGAGTTATTTCGAATCACAACACTCACTTATGTCCTTTTTGTTCTTTATATTCAAAGACTATAAATCATCTCTTTTTAAAGTGTTCGGTTGCCTATCTTGTTTGGGTAGAGGTTGAGGCATGGTTAGATTTCTTGGTGGGCATGGCGGGTGATTTAAAGGATAGTTTTTTGGATTGGTTTGCGTTATGCAAAGGCGGGAAAATGATGAAAGGTAGGGAATGAGTTACGTGGTTGGCGGTGGTGTGGAACATTTGGTTGGTGCAGAATGATCACATTTTTAGTAACACTAAGTGGAATATTTTATACATTTTATGGAAGATCAAGATTTCTATTTGGAAGTGGTCTTTGATGGGGGAAATTACTCATCCCAATTGAAATTTATACGAGTTCGACAAGGACCCTTTGTTTTTCTTGTCTTAGTGTGATTTGGTTTGTAATTTTGCTTTTTGTTTTTCTTATGGCAAGTTTAGTCTTGGTCTTGTTTTGTATTCAGGTGGAGTACCCTTTATACTCATTTCATTTATATATCACTTGATTACAAAAAAATAATAATAACACCTATAGTTAATTTGCAGGCTTTCATTTATTACTGATTATCATAATCATAAATTGATATAATTTTTTTTTAGTTTTTTTAGAAACAAAGCTTTTAAACTTCAACTTGCACACATACTCATTTTATATTCTCATTAATCTCTTTCTCTTTGTAAAAGAGTCCTTTCATCAAGAGTGTATGAAAGGCTGATCCAATTCCAAGAGAATGGAAGAAAAAGCAGGATTCAGCTATTTACCTCAAACGTGTCCCTGAAGAGAAAAAATTTCTATTAAATATTGAAAATTTTGTAGAAATATTCCATGGAAACAGTTATAGGATTAAATATTGGTCATTTGAATCTTTGTTTTACAAACCATATGTTTCCAACTGCAAGTATACCAATCTCTACCCTTGTTTCAAGTAACTTGAAATATAAAAGAAATAAATATTGCATCAAATGATATGCCATATACCCCAAAAATAGGTGTAGCAAACATACCTAATGACATGATCCAGGGTATTCGATATTGTGCATCATGAAACTTCATCGCTGCAACTACCTCTCTACATAAAAAGGAAGATCAAAATGTTGTTATTAATATTGTCTTATTCTCAAGTAATTACCTTAATAGTAAATTAAGGCTAAAACTAATTATAGATAAAACAAACACAAAAAATTGGCAACTTGTATTTTTCACAAACTAAAAGTAAATAAACAAATTTGACTAAACTTATTTGTTCATGTGAGAAAAAGATATGACTTATGTAGTTTTCCTATCAACTTATGGGATTTTTGAAAAGTATCCTCCAAAAAATATCCTTTAAAAATCCTTTGAATATGTGAGATATTAGATCGAACACTAATTTTAGCATGTCATTAAAGTTTTCTCACATGTTGATGTTGAAGTAATGCGTGTTGCAGTCGAAGATTATTCTAACATGCATTAGTCAATATTGTTAGGTTTGTTAGCATGTTGAATTGGGCCTTGCAGGTAATTGTTAAAGGCTCATTAGGTTAGTGTGTTAGTTTTCTTATAATTAGCATGCTAGTCTCTCATCTTGTATAAGGAAAAATAGGAAGATAAAATCCTAATTCAAAAGTGGTAGGGTTATTTGTTATTCTTGTATACTTGTAATCTTGTTTTAAGAGAAAATAATAATAGTGGTTTATAACCAATTACTTGTTGTTATCCTTGTGTTTTTCATAAACCCTAACCATTGTGGGTTTCTTGTTTATCAAGGAACCAATTATACTTTGTTTTTAGGGCATCCGATTTCACAACAAATTTGTGCGGTGAGCATGGAAGAATATGCCTTCAACAAAGTATGATATTGAAAAGTTCACCAGAGTGAACGATTTCGGTCTGTGGCGCTTGAAGATGAAAGCCCTACATGTTTAACAGGGTTGTTTGAAAGTGTTGAAGGGAGCGGAATCCATGAATGATGCTTTGAAGGAAACTGAAAATAAGTCCATGATAGAGAAAGCCCACAACGCAATATTGTTGAGCCTTGGGGATAAGGTTCTTCAATAGGTATCAAAGGAGACGACTTTGTCGGGGTTATGGTTAAAACTTGAAAGTTTGTACATGACTAAATTTCTGGTGAAATGACTCTACATGAAGCAAGCTTTGTATTCAATCAAGATGAGTGAAGACAAAGTGTTGGAGGAGATGTTGGATATATTCAACAAGTTGATTCTTGATCTTGAAAATATTGATGTGAAGATCGATGATGAAGATCACATGCTCTAAATCACATGCTCACTTCAAAGAAACTCTCTTGTATGGAAGGGATACGATGACCTTTAAATATGTTCAATCTTCCTTGTACTCTAAGGACTTGAACAAACAAAAGGAGCATAAACTTTCGGCGATTGGTGAAAGTTTGGATGTTAAGGGGAAATTCTTGCGAAACGGTGGTAAGTTCGGCAAGAAGAAGGGTAAAAATCAACATAAGTCTTATAGTGGTGAGACATAAGAAATGTGTTCCCTGAACTCCTGAAAGATCATGGAGGTAAGGATGATGGCAACGCAACCATTGTTCAAGATGATTTCGACTCATATGATGTTCTTGTGGTTTCAAGTGGCGACTCAAGTAAGGAGTGTATTATGGATTCAAGTTGCACTTGGCACATGACCCCAAAAAATATTTGTTCGAGGAGCTATGTGATTAAGATGGTGTAACACCCCAAAATTTGCCCTCTCATTTTCATGCCATTTAGCATATCCTTTCATACATTGCATTGCATTTAGATCACAATTGCATCATAAACATACATGAATATACATCTCCATTTGAGCTTTCACAGGTTGCAACTGGCCTTTATTTTTTCATGCGGAACGTGCACAAGAATCTTAGAAGAAACCAAAAGTTCTCGGTTGATTCAAAGGAGTTTAAGCAGAATATCAGTTTTATGGTGCAGTTTGCAAAAGTTGTAACTTATGCTCGGAAACTCATTTTGGCTTGAAACTCAATAGTTTAGACTATTTCGGTATTCTCTACAACTTTTGTGTTCGGCTCGGAGGCCAATTCATCAAGGAAAATGGCGGGAATTATTTGTTTTTGAAATTTCGGTTTCGCCGATTAACTGTGCTAGCGGTATTTAAGAGTTCGTAACTTCTGATTGGGTCAACATGTCTGAGAGATTCATATGCCAAAAGTTCCGTCTTGATATCCTTTCTAACTTTTGGGTTTTGGCCGAGAACTAATTCTTTGAAGAAGATCTCAGAATGTGCGAGTCTTTAGAGTCGACATAGTGAAAAACAGTGCTGAACCGATGAGTTTTGAACACTAAAAAATTCATAACTCTTGGCTCGTTCATCGAATTGATGTTGTTTCGGTGCCTAAAATTCCGTTTAGATGTTATCTTCATTATGTGAATTCAGTTTGGGTTAGGTCCGAGCGGAAGGATCTCGAAAATGCAAATTACCAGTAAGGTTCTTTGATGCAGTGCACTGTTTGTCAGATTTTGTAAAATTCATAACTCGGTCAATTTTCATCGGATATCACCCGTTCTTGAAGCGTTGGTTCACAAATTTTATCCTCTTCAATTTCAAATACAAAAGTGAGTTCGAACGGTGCTCCAAAGATTGTCGTTTTGGTTTATTTCACAAAACTGAAGTGCTGAACCGAAGAAAAATGCTGAAAGTGGTTTCACGAGAAAATTCATATCTCCCTCTTCGTTTGTCCGGTTGAGCTTAGATTTTAACACCAGGTCACTGACTCATAGATCTACAACTTTGATGACAAAGTCAAGTCGAGATTATGCTCCGAAGAGGTTGGCCTCGTCACATTTTCGAGTAGCGGACACCAAATAAGCCGAAAAAACAACTTATTCAGTGACGTCTTGCAGCTTAAACGTATCGATCGCACTCGATTGTGATCGTATGACGTCCGTTATTTTTGTGTTGCAACTGTGATTCAGAGGCGGACGATATTGTGGAAGGCTCAGAGTCGAAATTTCTTGCCGAAGATATTGTTATTTTCACTTAAGCCGAAATTCTACCTTTTGCCTTTCATTTTACACTCCACTATATATTCTTTTGACCCACAATTTGTCTCATAACTTCAATCATAATTTACAAACACCAAAAAACTCTCACAAACCCTCTCTAAAGGATCAAATTTCATTCTCTCAACTCTTTCTCAAGAACACAACAACAACTTCATCAAGAACTCAAGAACACAACAATTTCGATCAAGCTTCCGGTAGCCGAGCCGCCACGAACCACCACCTCCGGTCAACTTCACCACCGTAAGACCACCATCTTCCGCCACTGGCAGCCGTGCGGCCTCTCCTCCTCTCCTCCGTTCATGATCGTGTCTCACTTCCTTCGGATTCGCAATTTCTTCGTCGATTCTTCATTCGGTAAGCTTCTTAAACTTTAATTCATGAATAATTGTTGAATTGTTTTTTGAATTGAATTTTGAAGTTGAATTAATCTTGTGGAGATTATGTGCATTGATTCATGATTTGATTATTGATTGATTCTTGATTAATTTATCCTAATAATTGTTGTGGTGCATGATTGAAAAGGCTTGGTGAATGTTAGGTGTTTGACAAAATTCCTAAGAGAGCTAATTATTATAACTTGATATTGATTGAAGTGCTTGACTTTTAAATTCATGCTTGTTTCAATGTGCAAATTTGAAATAGGATAGGTTGAGGCTTAATTGTTGATGTTGTTCATGTGTCGCGTGTCGAGAATATGTTTTGGTCATAACTTCCTAACCGTAGCGCGTTTTTGCGAATGTGAATAGTGTAAATTGACTTTGTTGATTATTTCGGAGCCATTGGTGAACTTTTTAGTCGATTTCGGACAATTTTTTCCGGCTATTTTGCTACTGCCATCCGACGAAATCGGCCAAAAAGTATCACTTCCAAGCGGAATTTTCAAAAACCGATTGCATATTTGAATCCGTTGGCACGTTTGCAAGTTACCATGCGATTTTCATTCAATTCCGAGTCAGTGATTTTTGACGAGTTTTTTCGTTTTAAGGCTTTTTAAGTTCGGTTTGGTGCGATTTTGATGCATTGATCTTGTTTTGACTTGTATATATGTTTGTTGATCATTTGCCATTCATTGCATGTAAATTTGTTCGATTCCGGTTTGAGTTTGCATGTTGTTTATGTTAGAGCATAAGTGCTGCCCCGTTTTGAAACATAAATTTCAATGCATGTCCATGACTCGTATATTCATATTTCTACTTGATTTGGAGTTGTGAGGCATAGGTGCAACTTCTGGTTGCATCTCTTTTTGGTTTCTAATGCGTTTGTTGAGTTCATGCAAGGTTCTCGCAAAGATCTTAACGACGGTTGTTTGGTTGGTATTCCACTTTATTTGTGGGATACCTTTGGATTCAAATGATATTTTGTACTGTTTCGATTATGGGGGATCTTCACAAAGCAATTATGGAAGATGAGCATTTATTTTTCTCATGGGAGATTACAAGGCTTGGCTTGAAGTTTTTTTTTTTGGATTTCTTTTATGTGAAAGAATCGGCACTTCGACCAAGTAAGTAATCTCGATTCTCTACTTTAATGCACCATTCTAGTTGTATGCGACTTAGGATCATATAACTTAAGGTGCATATTGAGCCCTCCCACCTGAGGCATTGGATTTATTTGTGATTTTTGATGATATGTATCGATTTCGGAACTTAGGGATTAGGTTACGAACCATTAGGATCGCTTCCTTTCACTTCCCCTAAAATCCACTTTTTTGCCCGTTTCGTCGCAATTATTAAAAATATTTTTAAGTGAGATAAAATTATGGAAAAATTCATGAGTAATACTTATCCTCTTAGTTAATTTGTCATATTTTTTGTTTCCATATTTGAGTGGTTTTAATAATTAATTTGGATTTTAGATCATAAGCTGTCCCAAAAAGGGGTGTTTTGGCATAAGGGACCGAAATCGTTTTTTCCCCATAGGTGTGAAATCTATTTTTTGTGTGTGATTAATCACTGTAATTTGTGACATTTTGATGCCCCTTAGGCATTTTTTTTCATAATTTTAGATGCCCTTTTTGATCCACTTTGTGGAGTTGTTTTTGGTGATCATGTTTTGTTACCTTGCTAGTCAAGGAATTGTTTTGGCACTTTGGTGCATAATTTTGTATAATACTTTTGGAAAATGTAATATAATTACTATATCATTCCAGGGATTTAATTTCATAATTTTTAAAGGCTTTTTTCTATTTTTCCATGTCACCTAGATCCTAGGTTGATTCATGTGTTTATGTGTCGCATAACCTAAGTGTTAAGAAGGCATTCATGCCATTTTCTTGAGGGGATTTTTGGTAGCTTTTAGGAGTTGATTATATGTCATTTTTATGTCTTTAATTCCAGTCATATGTCACTTTTTGAACCATACTCATTTGGTTTGTTTTGGTGCTTTAAAGTGCATACTCATGTGAATTAACTTTAACCTAAACTAGTTTCTCTTCTCCTCTAAATAATAACTTGAATTATGTGGAAATCATTAATTCCTATTCATGCATTCTAATTGCATCTCATACCTTGTATGCTACTGACCCATAATCATTTCATGCATATTCACATGCCATTCTTCCTTAACTTTCATCATGTGCGATCTTATGCGATTTTTGTTCGTTTCTTCTCATATCTTCTTCTCATTGCTCCGTATGCCTAATCCATTGAATCCATGATTGTATATTCACTCATCCATCTTCATAAGCATTCACTACTGACTTTGATTTTCATTTCATGTATTAATTCATGCTTGTAAGCCATACGCATTCATACTTCATCCATAAACCCTAACTTGCATTTAGGTGAACCTAGGTGAACTTTTTGTACATAGTTTGACATAGTTTGATCTTGTGAGGTATCCTAACATACTTAGGGACCTATAGCATGTAGCTACTGACTTTATAAGTCATGTAACCTTTAGGTACCTTCACCTTTAGACTTAGGTCTTATTTTGAACCCTAGTCCCATTCTAGGACGTTTATGGTACTTAATCACTTTCATGCTTTGATTTTACTTCCATTATGCATTGTCATGCTAACTTTTGTTTTGTAGGGGGGAAGATTGAGGTAAGCATTAATTCATTCCCATCTCTTATGCATTTTAATTTTGTTTGCCTTAGCACTTTGTGCTTTTCTTTTAGGCTTTCCCTTTCTTTAGAGACAACTTAACTTCCTTAGGAAGTAAGTTAGTTTCTAGCTCTCTTTTTCTTATTTTCCTTTTCCTTCATTAGGTTTAGAATACCTCATTAACCATAGGCCCTCACTTGTAAATAAATAAATAAAAATTAGGGTGTGTCTTAGTTCCCATTAGATTTTCCCTTTTCCAATTTGAGTCATTCTTTCTCATCTCATGAAGAAAAGCAATAAAACATTTAAGAATAAAAGCCGAACAATCTTGTACGACACGAGACTTTGTTGCAGAGTGCTTATACGCGTCCTGTTTCAGGGCGAGGGGTAAGTACTTCCCGCGATTGATAGGTCTTAGTATGAGAATGTTCACAAACAAATTCAAAACACTTCTCATAAAAGCCAAAAACAAATAATAAGCGACTATCCTGCGGGAACTTCTCTTCTCATCTCATTCACTCACAACGCGAACTCGCGACGACTTGTCTCATTTGCAAGACAGTAAACGCACTCGTACCAGACGATCCTGCAACACCTGAGCATAGACATACGCAGTTCCAGCTGTAAAAAACACAAACAAATAGTTCCCGCCTTAGTTAGGCGAACTGCGTCGACTCTGATCCTCATTATCCCGATGAGGTACGTAGGCAGCGGGGTAGGGCCCGTTCGAGCACATTCTTTATTTTCCCTACATTTCCCCCTTTCTTTCCATTTTCTTATTTCAGTTCTTTTCTCATTTCTCATTCCCAATCCAGTTAGCGGTTTTATTCAGCAGCAGTTATTCTTCTCACCCCTTGAAACAAAACAAGCAAGCGTGGATCCCGTCGGGTACGGCGGACGGATTGGGGTGCTAATACCTTCTCAATTCGTAACCGACTCCCGAACTCAGATCTTTGGTTCGCAAGGCCTCGACCTTTTCCTTCTTCCTCAGGTTTGTGCAACATTACCTTTCCCATTCTTTCGGGATAAAAATGTCTGGCTGGCGACTCTACCTTTCCGCGTCACTTTCGTGTTTGTACTAGGATGAAAATCCCGGGAGCGACAGCTGGCGACTCTGCTGGGGACTAACCTGATTCTTCTGGTTTCCCTTGTAGAGTCAATCCTAGCACCTGTTTGGTTTTGTTTCTTTGGGTGTTTATTTATTTGTTGATGTGTGTTTTAGTTTAGCTTTACTGTTTTTTATTTACGGTTCTTTACAGCTTTACTTTACCGCATTTATCTACCGCTTTCAGTATTTTATTTTCCATGCATCATATTATACTGGACTGTCTGGCTGTGCTGGTTTTCATTTTTTCTGTGGGTTGGGAGTTACTGTGAGATAAGCCAAATACCCGGCTTGAGTGCACTATAGGATTAGCGTGGACAGACATTGTACTCCCATGGTATCTCACCATGATGGGTGGCGATGTGTTCCACACCCAGATTGCGACCGTCTTGGAACTATTCTGTGTGGGGATTACCTCACTTCAGGGTACAACCTTGATAGTTATGTGCATCTGGTGACCGATCATTGAGAACCTTAGTGGAAACAACCCTCTCCAGTGATGACAGTGGCAGACCACATTTGTTGGCAAACCCACTCGCATTCGAGGGCCCACTGGGAACTCGCATAAGATGGCCTGGTTCTCTCATAGGAATCCAGTCAAGGCAAACTGTTCGTATGACGGTAGTATTGTACCCTTCGGGATGAATGTACTATTGTTTCTCGATTCAGTGCTTGAAGCTGGGGACCGATGAGGGATGCTTGTTTCCTTGGACTCAGCTGAGGCCTCCCTGAGTAGTACATAATGCCAAACTGATTCCCTGATTTGGTCATGAGCCATTTCTCGGAAATGGTGAACGTATTATTGCTATTCAGCTTTGAGAGTCCGTGATGTTGACCCGAGTAGCACACCCGTGAGATTGGGAGGGGTTTACAGGTTTGCAGGAACCCTAAACTTCAACATACCCACTTTGTCAATATTGTTCAGTGTTCTATGGTTCTCTGATTCTGAGATTCGAGATTTCTATTCAGAGAAATTGTTACTGTGATTACCATTGCGACCTTGATATTGTGACTATTATTATGACTCTCCACAGACACTTGGCTTATTGTTCAGCTTCAACACCATAAGTGACTGTTCAATTATGTGATCCAGTTCTACAGTTATTGGGTTCTCAGTTATGGGGTTCTGTACAGAGATGGTGCTGCTATTATGGTTCTATTCAGACAGTTGGTTCACTGCTCAACACCAACTGTAACACCCCAAATTTGCCCTCTTCTTTTTAAGCATCATATTACATCATATACATCATGAACATATCATTTCCTTAGCATCATATCATAGAAAGATGAAGCATGACATCCTTCATGTCCAAGCATCAGCATATGGTCATCTGTGGAGTTCCCAGAAGCACTTCAAGCCATGACAAGGGTCTCAATGAGTTTGTACAAGTCTTATGGTGAGTCTACACTCCATTTATAAGATCAAGTCCCTTGGCAAATGCTCAGAAGAATTCATGATCATCAGAGATCTCAGGATAAGGCAAAGCTCCTATGCAAGCACTCAAATTAGGGTTTGGGATTCAATCACCAAGACTTCACAACTTTGGCCATTTAATTTGGGCAAAGTTTCCTATATGTCAAGAGAATCCTAGATGTTGATTTTTGTGAGAAAAATTTCATGGGGAGGTCAGAAAATTCTTCGGTTGATTGAAGATGAAGCAAGAAAGTCAACTGCACAGTCAGAAAGGTCAACATGACAATTTCAGAAGTTTTAATCAGGATTATCAATTTGTGAGGTCATATCATGTCAAAGAATAATTCAGTTGAGCTCAAATGTCAAAAATCGGGAGTATGCAAAAAGTTGCTAAATTGGGAAGTTTAGAAATTTCCATTTCTAGAAATTATTTGTCCCGAAACTTCAAGCTATTATTTCATGTGCGAAAAGGCTCCGAATGATTTTCCGGTGAACGCGAAGGTTGTAGAGCACGATTTTCTCTTTCCGAAAAGTCGTAGAACACCCTCATAGCCGTCATAGAACTCAAGATATGAATTTTGGAAGGTTGGAGCATTTTTAGGGTTTTTGGGGACATATGTCAATTAGTCATTGGTTTATTTTTTTAATAAAGTTATGTGTGGCATATCATGGGTATTTCGTTCACATTTATTTTTAGTAGGCCTATTGTACTATTTGTGTGGCCAAATGCATAAATTAGTTCAAAAATAGTAACATTGTGGTGATGATGTACGAAATATATGGGGAGGAAATCAGCACTTTGGGTCCAACCAACTCATGCTTGCCACGTGTCATTATCAGCCTCCCATTCATGCTTTCCTCACTCTCATTGTCACGTTTTTTACTTTTCTTCCCCTCACCACTCCACCTCACGCGCTCCTCCCATCATCACACATCTCCTCACACTCTCATATCTCGCCAGCTCACCCTCCACATTCCCTCACACTTTTTTCCTCTTTCCACTCACCTCACTTTTTCTCCTTTTCCTTCCCTCACATATTATTCACCTCGCCAGCACACAACGCACAGACTTCACACTTTTTCACACTTTTTCTCTTTTTATTTCTCTCACTCTCCCACTTCACATTTTTCGGCTCACACCTCACAACGCACTCCCATACAATAGGATGCACTCACTTTTCTCTCACAGGACTCTTTTCTCATGCACACACACATTTTCATAAATTTCATACTCTCACTCTCAAAAAAAGAAAGGGGGAGAGGAATCACAAAAAGGAAAAAGGAGGTAGCATCACAATAGAGAGAGATTGGTCACGATTTTTTTGGGTGGAAAAAGGCACGCACCACAGCCTTCACTCTCTCATGTTGATGATTCTTCTCTCTGCTCTCATCATCCATTCATGAAAATCAGATCTGAAACCAGCTGTGTATCACATATCGCCATTCCGGTCTTGCTTCAACAATCATTCTCAACGCCATGCTAGTCACAACATCAACATCACCTAGCATCGGAGCTTAGTGTGGACATTCTTGTGCAAACTTCCAAGAGTGTTAGCATTCGGTATCTGCATTGTCTCTTCTCGTTGGCCAGTCGTAAGCCTTTATTTGGCTCGGAGGGATTCAAGGAGTGTCATCCTCATTCTGGTTTTCTTATTTTCGTCGCGGATAGATTGATCACAGGTTCGAATTTCACTCCGTTTTGCTTCCTTTTATTATTCATATTGGTTCATTTCATGCTGTGAATGGCGGATCTAAGATGTAGGAAGTGTTTAGAAGGCTTGTGTTGTTGTTAGATCTCGATTTACGATTTTGATATGTGATCTTGTTTGATGGGTTGCTCTCTGTATGTGTTTTGGTTGTGAGATTTAATAGCATGTATGGATTCGTCTCGATTCGTAGATCACTTTTGATTCTTGCATCTGATAATTTCATCAAGATTTGAGAGAGTTATGCTAGGATGAAGTTGAATGGAATTTGTATGCCATGCTGCGTTTTGCCACTGCTTGTTCCGAGTTCTTCATGCATGGAGGTGGAGGAGACGATGACGTGTCTCCTCCTGGTTGGTCCATGGTTTTCCTTTTTTATTATTTTTATTATTATTTCCTCCCTCATTTTAATTGAAGTGGACCGATTGATAGTAGTATACATAATATTTTGTTTACACAAATAAAAAAAGTGAGAAAGGCTGTTTTAATTTTTTTGGATTTATTTTGATTTCGGTTGGGCCTTGCCCAGACCCGCTAACGGCACCCCCTCTTCCTGGCCCGTTCTATTTCAGCTGGATAACATCACTTTTCCCACCTCCCTTCAATTCCTTTATTTTTCTTTTTTTCATATTAATTCTTCTTTTAATTCAGTTTGATTTTAATTCAAATAAAATAGTTATAATCCTCTAAAAATTCTCAAATAAATCATGGATACTCCTTTGTGTCTCTAGTTTTTTGTCACATTTTATTTTATTTTTTTTCATTAATTAGCGTGCCAGAATTAAATCACCAATGTACATAGTTTCTTTTGATCCATTTCTTGACCAGCCTGTCTTGTTGATTTTCTATAGACTTCAATATTTGGAGTTTTGATCCCATTCTTTTTGCATTGTGCTCCTAAGATCTTCTAGTTTTCATGTGATTTTTCTCAGAATTTTTAGGAAATTATTTCTTGAGTTTTGGTCTGGTATCTTGTGATATAAGTTTTCTGTCCTAGCTTGTGTTTGCACATCCATTTGACCTAGTTCCTTTCAGAATTTTTGCAAATCCTTTTGGCAAGTTGGTATAATGTGTTTTAAGATAATTTGGGTTCAGTTTTAGAATTTTTAGATGGCTGGTTGATTATTTGTGGATTTTTGTTCTCACCTTGTCCCATTTTGCTTCTTTTGGTTTGTTAGGTCTCTTATAAGCTTAGAAGGGCACTTGTGCCAACTTTTTCTTCTTGTTTGGGGTTCCTTTGGGGTATGGATACCTTCCTGGTCCTAGGATAGGTCTTGGTTCTTCTAAATTTTTGAATTTGCTTTATATTGAAGTCATTTGTTTCTTTAAGGGTTTAGATTCCATCTTTTGGTTCCATTGCTTTTATTTTGATATTGTTTGGTATTGTGTGACTTCTCTCTTCATCTTGTTGGCCTCTTAGGCCATTCTTTATGTTATTTTGATTCTGGTTGTGAACTTTGTGCTTGCATTTTGTGTGTTTTGTATTACATCTTTCATAAGTGCGCATTCGTTTCCGTATGTATCCATGTTGCCTTATTTTAAGTCATAAGCTTCTCATCTTCATTTCTTTGATTTGAATTAGCATTAAGCATTGGTTTACTTCATTTCACTTCTGATTGTTGGATTATGTTATGTTAATTTGTTCATTTTTGTTCACTTGTGCATGCTAACCTTGCAGGGGCTATGGTAAGTGCGAGATGTGGGAATTGAGTTCCACATCTCTAATTCTTACCTCTTCCTTTTATGTTTATGTGAACTAACCCTTTGTTGGTGGGCCTAGGCCTTTCTCATCCTTTCTTATATCTTCTTCTTCCTTCTTCATTAGGATAGAAACCTCACTAACCTTTAGGATATCCATGCATGTGAATACTTAGGATTATTTTAGTTCCCCCTTTAGAATTTTTCCTTTGAGATCCTTTGGTGCTCTCTCTCTTCTCATCTTCAAACTTAATTTTAATTCACTTAATAAAGGTTGAGTACTTTCATGTGACATGAGACTTTGCTATGAGATGCTTGCACGCGTTCCATTTCGGGGCGAGGTGTGAGTCATCACTCATGGTGGATAGGTCTTAGCATGAGTACCTCACAAAGAAAAAGCTAAAAAACACTTCTTAACCAAAAAAAACACAAAAACACTTAATAATGGTAATAGGCCAGTGTGCTTAAGCCTTCACTTGTGGGACTAGCTTTGGGGATCTCCTCCATAGATAGGTGTGCCTCTTGCGCATTCCATTTTGGGATGATGTGAGACGTACACATCCCATTGAGTAAGACTTAGGTACACTTACCTATGCAAACCTTCACAAATAAAAGCTTCATAAAAATCTCAAACAAATAATAAGCGTCTTTCCTTCGGGAATTCTTTTCTCATCTCCTTCGCTCAGTCCGCGAACTTGCTCCTACTTGTCACTTTGCAAGACGGTTACGCACTCGTCGTCCGAGCCTGCAACACCTGAGCAATGGCATAGGCAGTTCAAGCCTTTAATTCACAAACAATTTCCTTGTTACCCCTAGTTAGGGGAACTACGGCGTCTCTGATCCTCATTATCCTAATGAGGTACGTAGGCAGCGGGGTAGGGCCCGTTCGAGCACAATCTTTATTTTCCCTACATTTTTTCTCTTTGTTTCTTATTTCATTTCATTTCCAGTTCCAGTTTCATTTCTTTTGCTGCAGTTTTCATACCCTCACCCTTTGAAACAGTTTCTTTTGCAAGCGTGGATCCCGTCGGGTACGACGGACGATCTGGGTGCTAATACCTTCCCAGGTCGTAACCGACTCCCGAACTTAGATCTTTGGTTCGCAGGACCTTGTCCTTTCCTTTTTCCTCAGGTTTGTGCAACATTACCTTTCCCATTCATTCGGGATAAAAATGTCTGGCTGGCGACTCTAACCTTTCCGCGCCACTTTCGCGTTTGTACTAGGATGAAAATCCCGGGAGCGACACCAACATCAGACCATTGATCACATGCCTGCTGCATACATGACATCATAGCATTTTTGCACACATGTTCAGTTATTTCCGAGGATCACATATCTGAATCATGTTGTTGGAATTTTCAGTTCCAAAACTTGAATCAAAGCAGCTAGATTCCTCAGAAATAATTGAACATGGCATTTGCATACATCCTTGCATTCTTGACAGGTGTTCAGAGACAAATTATTTTCCTGACTTGATTTCCCTTCACAATGGACAACTTGAATCACAGTCATCGAGGTATATATTTGAAGCAACTCTGGGCGGAGATAACCGAATGAAGACCCAGCTGGGGAAATCCAGGGCATAGGTACAAGCTTTATTTCAGAACCAGAAACTTCTGAAACAGGAAGTCAACCAGATAAAGACTCAGATGAGCTTGGTTATGGAAATTGTGAACGAAGTTATTTTCATCCCTAGTGAGGGGAACTATGCTGCTCTGATTCTCCATTGATCAGTGGAGATACGTAGGCAGGATATCGTGCAAGATTTTTCCGAGCAACCTTATCTATTAACTTTATCAACCTCTTCCCTCCAGATGTCGTTGTCAGCATCCAACCTCAGCTTCCCAAGAGAGTCCTAGGGCCAGAGAATACGGGTAAAGGCCAAAACAACTTGAGAAGAAGTTTGATCATATTCTGATGACGTACGTGCAACAAGTTTCCTCATTTACGCAAATTCGGAGTGGTTGAGCTAATTGCATCAGGATCGTCTCCGACAAAGCTTCCTTTGAGGTTTCAATGCCAAGTATGATTACCATTCTGGGGCACCTGGCCTTTTAATTGAAGATTGCAAGTCTTTCAGAGGTAAAGGTGAAGACAAGGTCCCGAATTTGATCGACTCAAAGGTCATCATGCCAAAAAGTCTGCTCACATATTGAAGTCCCCTCATCAAATGGGTCTCCCAATTTGCAAAGGCATCTTCAGAAGCAATAAGTCCATACGGAGTCAAGTCTCCTCAATGACGGCAATGTTCAGCTTCTTTACTGCATTTTCATTTGTAGTTTATACTGTTTGTTTAAACATTTGTATGCATGCATGAAACTTATTTGTTTTGAATGATAACCATAATATAAATGCACATGTTTTTCTTGAAGTAATCCATTCGTATTCACTCATGATTTTTGTGTATGTGCATTGCAATACCAACTGTTGTGCTTAAACTCTATCAGGGAGGATGACGAACTGAAAACGCAAAAATCTCTAATTGTGTGCTTTTGAGAAAGACCCTGTTGACGATGTACAGGCATTGTTTCAAATCCTAAACACAGGAGATATAAGGGAGATAGACCCTCGCCAGCCCATTTGAGCCTTGAAGTAGGAGAATCTTTTTGCATGAAAAAAACCCTCGCACTTAACCCAGGGGCAGGGTAGGCGTCAGTTAGTTTGACCGAGCGTTCAAATTTCAAAAGGAATGCAAATCTGAGGATCCATTACCTTTCGTTGTACCAAGTCAAGAGGTCCAATAACCAGAAACCACAATGGTTATCCCAATCAATAGGTCCAAAGACCAGAAACCACAAAGGTTATACTTTATCAACCAAGAAGTGAGACGGTCACGACCCTTTCAAAGCAATCAAGACAAACAGTGTCACACGATTTGTTCAAAAAAAAAGAATTGAAAAAATGATGAATGAGAAAGCCCGCTAAGTCGAAACTTGAAAACAAGCGACTTAGGTAAAAATTAGGGCATCCCGCTGGACTTCACAATCAAAGATTCACAAGAATCAGTCCAGGCAAAAGTTAGGGATAAGTAAAATAATGCAAAAGCAAAAGACAAAAAGGATTACACAAGAAAGATCCTTGAAAAAGAACAAAGTCGTGTGATACAGACACGGAAGACGAAGGGGTGACTAACTCCAAACAGCAACTTGAGTGGTGCTTAAACCGTTAGTGTAATTGGTTCCTCAACCATCACAAAACCCTTTTTGAGAAGTGAGCGCTTGTGAAAGCTAGCTAAAAATAGGAATGGAGAACATCACGAAGATGGGTGGGCACAAATAAACTTCGAGCCTATATCTTTTGTTTCTATAACCGTGAACCAAGCCACGATACAACCCTCAAAAGTCCTAACTGAAACGGGGTTATTTTGAGAGCGTACTACCACGAGACCGCGTTCCTGACTCCTATGAGTTGTGCTAAAAGTTCTTTGTTGGTGTTGCATGTGCATGCTTTCATTCATCAAAAATCAATGTCGTATCTTAACCAGTGATTCACTCACAAAGGGTGGCGACATCTTTTTACAGTAAAACTTCAAGATTAACATGTGTGTTGCATTAGAATTTTCATTCTTAAAATAAACATTTTCTGCTTACATACATTTGTTTGGCATCATAAAAGTTTACATATGGAATCTCAGTCCAGAAGCTTAATCTTGCCAAGTTGAGAAGTCTGAAACTTCCGAAGGACAATCTGTCGAGGTGCACTTTTCAAGAAAACTCCATTGAGTAGGGATTTTCCCAACAGTCGTGGTAAGAGCCAACTAATCTGGGGAAATTATGTCGAGCAATCTCTTCAAAGTTTAGCCAAACTGGGGCAATCAATTAGAGATTCAAATCTTTCAAAGAGCCATCAGGCGGAGGCATTATTCAAATTTCAACCAAACTGAGGCAATCACTTCGAGATCAAATCTCTCATGAGTCTGATGCATGCATTCAAATTTTAGCCAAACTGGGGCAATTAATTCGAGATCCAATCTCTCAAAGAACAGTTGATCTGGGTGTTTTCTTCAAAGAACAGTCATTCAGAAGTGATCACTTCAAGACTTGTACTGGAGCAGGCCACCATAAGAGCATGAGAAGTCACTTTCTCCTGAAGACGGTTAATTAGAAGCACCTACCCAAGATTCAAAATACTAGGACACACTATCTCACGATGATATGAGGTTTTTCATGAATCCTCGCGAGACAAATTTATTTCATAGACCATGCAGTCTGGGGCAGTTATTTCGAGATCCGACGAATCTCTCCAAGAGTTTGAAGACACTGAGGCATCTCGTATGCCAGTTTTCTGTAAAATCCTCTTGAGACATTATCTTTTGATAGATCCTAGTAGGAGGCGAGTTGGAAATTGAAAAGAACCATTGTTCACTCATGATTAGTTGGCAACCTATCAACCCAGGGCTAGGGGCAAATCCATTGTCAGCACAGTACTTCAAGAGTTGTTTCGTCGGCGGACTTCATCGATCAGAATTCCTTAGCAAGTCTCATTAGACAATCCTTTCTCCAGTAGTGCGGAAAATGGAAGGTTGCTTCTTGAGCAGAAGGGTATCATCATCTCTCATTCCCAACATGAGAGGAGTTATTTCTTATCTCCAGCAAGTGGCAACTTGAGCTCTTATCTTCAGCAGGAAGCTTTATCATTGACATCCTCCATCATCCCCGGTAGAGTTGGAAGTTGAAATCTCTCCCAGCAAGGTAACAGAAGGTGGGTGTCATCCCCAAGCAGAAGTTTCCCTTCAGACAGGGGCAATTCTCAGCAGTATAAGGAGTGTTTTGCCTCCCCAGCAGTTGCTTCCTCAGCAATATCATGCCTTTGGTTCCCAACCAAGTCAGGAGGTCCTCACTTCCCCACCAGGGTACAAGAAGAGTTCATCTCCAGCAGGGTCTTGGCACTCCAATCTCAAAGTCCAATTTATTTTTGGCAGTGGCGGCTGTTCAGAGCCGGTGAATTATTAACAGCATCCCCGCAGAGTTATCTCCTCCTCATCAGGGTGGATCAGATCAATGCAGTGATCATCAGCTCTCCCCAGTCAAGCCATCTGGGATACTTGCAGTCTCCTTATCAGGAGATCTCTTTGCATTTGCATACGCATAATCATCATTACATTTGCATCCTCCAAAGCGTAGCATTTCCATCATCATGGAGCATTACGCCATTAATCCAAACATATGCATACCAGCATGGGCCAGTTTTGAGGTATTACGAATATCTTCTCAACTTGAAGTACTCCGCACAGAGGATACCAATATCATGTTCCAGACATCCTTGTCTTTTCAAGTCAATGTTTGTCACTTATTTCGTGTCTTGTTTGGTACAACAGTCGCGTCGCAGGTTCCCGTTTTGTACAACGGTCCTATTTGCTTGGGCTCTCGTTTATGTACAACGATCTCGTTCCATCTTGTCCTATTTTCTTTGTTTCTGGTTACCGCATGCGGTCGGTATACCTTTGCGTCTCCATTCGAGGATGGTTTTGTGTTAGATCCGAGGATCTTTTGGATTATCATTCGAGGATGGCATTTCTTTTCTTCAAGTCCTTCTGCGGTTGGTCTTGTTGTGTGGCTATTATTCGAGGATAGTAGTTCACTTTTCGAGCTTATTGATCGAGGTCAGTTTGTCTCTTTTGCAAAGTCTGTCTGAGGTCAGCTTTGTGTTTGGTTATCAGTCGAGGCTGGTATACCTTTGCGTCTCCATTCGAGGATGGTTTCGTGTTAGATCCGAGGATCTTTTGGATTGTCATTCGAGGATGGCATTTCTTTTCTTCAAGTCCTTCCCAGGTTGGTCTTGTTGTTGTGGCTATTATTCGAGGATAGTAGTTCACTTTTTGAGCTTATTGATCGAGGTCAGTTTGTCTCTTTTGCAAAATGTGTCTGAGGTCAGCTTTGTGTTTGGTTATCAGTCGAGGCTGGTATACCTTTGCGTCTCCATTCGAGGATGGTTTCGTGTTAGATCCAAGGATCTTTTGATTTGTCATTCGAGGATGGCATTTCTTTTCTTCAAGTCCTTCCGAGGTTGGTCTTGTTGTTGTGGCTATTATTCGAGGATAGTAGTTCACTTTTTGAGCTTATTGATCGAGGTCAGTTTGTCTCTTTTGCAAAGTCTGTCTGAGGTCAGCTTTGTGTTTGGTTATCAGTCGAGGCTGGTATACCTTTGCGTCTCCATTCGAGGATGGTTTCGTGTTAGATCCGAGGATCTTTTGATTTGTCATTCGAGGATGGCATTTCTTTTCTTCAAGTCCTTCCGAGGTTGGTCTTGTTGTTGTGGCTATTATTCGAGGATAGTAGTTCACTTTTTGAGCTTATTGATCGAGGTCAGTTTGTCTCTTTTGCAAAGTCTGTCTGAGGTCAGCTTTGTGTTTGGTTACCGCCTGCGGCCGGTATACCTTTGCGTCTCCATTCGAGGATGGTTTCGTGTTAGATCCGAGGATCTTTTGATTTGTCATTCGAGGATGGCATTTCTTTTCTTCAAGTCCTTCTGCGGTTGGTCTTATTTGTTTTGTTGTTGCTATTATCCGAGGATAGTAGTTCATTTTTTTTGAGCTTATTGATCGAGGTCAGTTTGTCTCGTTTGCAAAGTCTGTCTGAGGCCAGTCTTTGTTGTTGATGGTTATCGCCTGCGGCCGGTATACCATTGTGTTTCTATTCAAGGAGGGTTTTAGTACTGGATCCGAGGATCCCGTGTGAGTGGTTATTCGAGGATGGCATTCTTCCCAGCATATTTCCACCTGGTTCTATTTTCGCTACCTATTCAGAGGTCAAAACAAAAAATATATAAATAAATAAATGGGCAGATGGCATTTCTGTTGCCCTCAGTGTGCAAATTTTCAGGTTTTATTCGAGTATTCAATCACTCCATACCTTGAACGTCTAAAAGCTGTTGCAATTATCCATTCAAGTCTGCAGATGATTAAATAGGGGCAGCTGTAACACCCCAAAATTTGCCCTCTCATTTTCATGCCATTTAGCATATCCTTTCATACATTGCATTGCATTTAGATCACAATTGCATCATAAACATACATGAATATACATCTCCATTTGAGCTTTCACAGGTTGCAACTGGCCTTTATTTTTTCATGCGGAACGTGCACAAGAATCTTAGAAGAAACCAAAAGTTCTCGGTTGATTCAAAGGAGTTTAAGCAGAATATCAGTTTTATGGTGCAGTTTGCAAAAGTTGTAACTTATGCTCGGAAACTCATTTTGGCTTGAAACTCAATAGTTTAGACTATTTCGGTATTCTCTACAACTTTTGTGTTCGGCTCGGAGGCCAATTCATCAAGGAAAATGGCGGGAATGATTTGTTTTTGAAATTTCGGTTTCGCCGATTAACTGTGCTAGCGGTATTTAAGAGTTCGTAACTTCTGATTGGGTCAACATGTCTGAGAGATTCATATGCCAAAAGTTCCGTCTTGATATCCTTTCTAACTTTTGGGTTTTGGCCGAGAACTAATTCTTTGAAGAAGATCTCAGAATGTGCGAGTCTTTAGAGTCGACATAGTGAAAAACAGTGCTGAACCGATGAGTTTTGAACACTAAAAAATTCATAACTCTTGGCTCGTTCATCGAATTGATGTTGTTTCGGTGCCTAAAATTCCGTTTAGATGTTATCTTCATTATGTGAATTCAGTTTGGGTTAGGTCCGAGCGGAAGGATCTCGAAAATGCAAATTACCAGTAAGGTTCTTTGATGCAGTGCACTGTCTGTCAGATTTTGTAAAATTCATAACTCGGTCAATTTTCATCGGATATCACCCGTTCTTGAAGCATTGGTTCACAAATTTTATCCTCTTCAATTTCAAATACAAAAGTGAGTTCGAACGGTGCTCCAAAGATTGTCGTTTTGGTTTATTTCACAAAACTGAAGTGCTGAACCGAAGAAAAATGCTGAAAGTGGTTTCACGAGAAAATTCATATCTCCCTCTTCGTTTGTCCGGTTGAGCTTAGATTTTAACACCAGGTCACTGACTCATAGATCTACAACTTTGATGACAAAGTCGAGTCGAGATTATGCTCTGAAGAGGTTGGCCTCGTCACATTTTCGAGTAGCGGACACCAAATAAGCCGAAAAAACAACTTATTCAGTGACGTCTTGCAGCTTAAACGTATCGATCGCACTCGATTTTGATCGTATGACGTCCGTTATTTTTGTGTTGCAACTGTGATTCAGAGGCGGACGATATTGTGGAAGGCTCAGAGTCGAAATTTCTTGCCGAAGATATTGTTATTTTCACTTAAGCCGAAATTCTACCTTTTGCCTTTCATTTTACACTCCACTATATATTCTTTTGACCCACAATTTGTCTCATAACTTCAATCATAATTTACAAACACCAAAAAACTCTCACAAACCCTCTCTAAAGGATCAAATTTCATTCTCTCAACTCTTTCTCAAGAACACAACAACAACTTCATCAAGAACTCAAGAACACAACAATTCCGATCAAGCTTCCGGTAGCCGAGCCGCCACGAACCACCACCTCCGGTCAACTTCACCACCGTAAGACCACCATCTTCCGCCACCGGCAGCCGCGCGGCCTCTCCTCCTCTCCTCCGTTCATGATCGTGTCTCACTTCCTTCGGATTCGCAATTTCTTCGTCGATTCTTCATTCGGTAAGCTTCTTAAACTTTAATTCATGAATAATTGTTGAATTGTTTCTTGAATTGAATTTTGAAGTTGAATTAATCTTGTGGAGATTATGTGCATTGATTCATGATTTGATTATTGATTGATTCTTGATTAATTTATCCTAATAATTGTTGTGGTGCATGATTGAAAAGGCTTGGTAAAGTTGACATAGAATAATCGGTGAATGTTAGGTGTTTGACAAAATTCCTAAGAGAGCTAATTATTATAACTTGATATTGATTGAAGTGCTTGACTTTTAAATTCATGCTTGTTTCAATGTGCAAATTTGAAATAGGATAGGTTGAGGCTTAATTGTTGATGTTGTTCATGTGTCGCGTGTCGAGAATATGTTTTGGTCATAACTTCCTAACCGTAGCGCGTTTTTGCGAATGTGAATAGTGTAAATTGACTTTGTTGATTATTTCGGAGCCATTGGTGAACTTTTTAGTCGATTTCGGACAATTTTTTCCGGCTATTTTGCTACTGCCAGCCGACGAAATCGGCCAAAAAGTATCACTTCCAAGCGGAATTTTCAAAAACCGATTGCATATTTGAATCCGTTGGCGCGTTTGCAAGTTACCATGCGATTTTCGTTCAATTCCGAGTCAGTGATTTTTGACGCGTTTTTTCGTTTTAAGGCTTTTTAAGTTCGGTTTGGTGCGATTTTGATGCATTGATCTTGTTTTGACTTGTATATATGTTTGTTGATCATTTGCCATTCATTGCATGTAAATTTGTTCGATTCCGGTTTGAGTTTGCATGTTGTTTATGTTAGAGCATAAGTGTTGCCCCGTTTTGAAACGTAAATTTCAATGCATGTCCATGACTCGTATATTCATATTTCTACTTGATTTGGAGTTGTGAGGCATAGGTGCAACTTCCGGTTGCATCTCTTTTTGGTTTCTAATGCGTTTGTTGAGTTCATGCAAGGTTCTCGCAAAGATCTTAACGACGGTTGTTTGGTTGGTATTCCACTTTATTTGTGGGATACCTTTGGATTCAAATGATATTTTGTACCGTTGTTTTTGTTTCGATTATGGGGGATCTTCACAAAGCAATTATGGAAGATGAGCATTTATTTTTCTCATGGGAGATTACAAGGCTTGGCTTGAAGTTTTTTTTTTTTGGATTTCTTTTATGTGAAAGAATCGGCACTTCGACCAAGTAAGTAATCTCGATTCTCTACTTTAATGCACCATTCTAGTTGTATGCGACTTAGGATCATATAACTTAAGGTGCATATTGAGCCCTCCCACCTGAGGCATTGGATTTATTTGTGATTTTTGATGATATGTATCGATTTCGGAACTTAGGGATTAGGTTACGAACCATTAGGATCGCTTCCTTTCACTTCCCCTTAAAATCCACTTTTTTGCCCGTTTCGTCGCAATTATTAAAAATATTTTTAAGTGAGATAAAATTCTGGAAAAATTAATGAGTAATCCTTATCCTCTTAATTAATTTTTCATATTTTTTGTTTCCATATTTGGGTGGTTTTAATAATTAATTTGGATTTTAGATCATAAGCTGTCCCAAAAAGGGGTATTTTGGCATAAGGGACCGAAATCGTTTTTTCCCCATAGGTGTGAAACCTATTTTTTGTGTGTGATTAATCACTGTAATTTGTGAAATTTTGATTCCCCTTAGGAATTTTTTTTCATAATTTTAGATGCCCTTTTTGATCCACTTTGTGGAGTTGTTTTTGGTGATCATGTTTTGTTACCTTGCTAGTCAAGGAATTGTTTTGGCACTTTGGTGCATAATTTTGTATAATACTTTTGGACAATGTAAGATAATGACTATATCATTCCAGGGATTTAATTTCATAATTTTAAAGGCTTTTTTCTATTTTTCCATGTCACCTAGATCCTAGGTTGATTCATGTGTTTATGTGTCGCATAACCTAAGTGTTAAGAAGGCATTCATGCCATTTTCTTGAGGGGATTTTTGGTAACTTTTAGGAGTTGATTATATGTCATTTTTATGTCTTTAATTCCAGTCATAGGTCCCTTTTTGAACCATACTCATTTGGTTTGTTTTGGTGCTTTAAAGTGCATACTCATGTGAATTAACTTTAACCTAAACTAGTTTCTCTTCTCCTCTAAATAATAACTTGAATTATGTGGAAATCATTAATTCCTATTCATTCATTCTAATTTCATCTCATACCTTGTATGCTACTGACCCATAATCATTTCATGCATATTCACATGCCATTCTTCCTTAACTTTCATCATGTGCGATCTTATGCGATTTTTGTTCGTTTCTTCTCATATCTTCTTCTCATTGCTCCATATGCCTAATCAATTGAATCCATGATTGTATATTCAATCATCCATCTTCATAAGCATTCACTACTGACTTTGATGTTCATTTCATGTATTAATTCATGCTTGTAAGCCATACGCATTCATACTTCATCCATAAACCCTAACTTGCATTTAGGTGAACCTAGGTGAACTTTTTGTACATAGTTTGACATAGTTTGATCTTGTGAGGTATCCTAACATACTTAGGGACCTATAGCATGTAGCTACTGACTTTATAAGTCATGTAACCTTTAGGTACCTTCACCTTTAGACTTAGGTCTTATTTTGAACCCTAGTTCCATTCTAGGACGTTTATGGTACTTAATCGCTTTCATGCTTTGATTTTACTTCCAATATGCATTGTCATGCTAACTTTTGTTTTGTAGGGGGGAAGATTGAGGTAAGCATTAATTCATTCTCATCTCTTATGCATTTTAATTTTTTTTGCCTTAGCACTTTGTGCTTTTCTTTTAGGCTTTCCCTTTCTTTAGAGACAACTTAACTTCCTTAGGAAGTAAGTTAGTTTCTAGCTCTCTTTTTCTTCTTTTCCTTTTCCTTCATTAGGTTTAGAATACCTCATTAACCATAGGCCCTCACTTGTAAATAAATAAATAAAAATTAGGGTGTGTCTTAGTTCCCATTAGATTTTCCCTTTTCCAATTTGAGTCATTCTTTCTCATCTCATGAAGAAAAGCAATAAAACATTTAAGAATAAAAGCCGAACAATCTTGTACGACACGAGACTTTGTTGCAGAGTGCTTATACGCGTCCTGTTTCGGGGCGAGGGGTAAGTACTTCCCGCGATTGATAGGTCTTAGTATGAGAATGTTCACAAACAAATTCAAAACACTTCTCATAAAATCCAAAAACAAATAATAAGCGACTATCTTGCGGGAACTTCTCTTCTCATCTCATTCACTCACAACGCGAACTCGCGACGACTTGTCTCATTTGCAAGACGGTAAACGCACTCGTACCAGACGAGCCTGCAACACCTGAGCATAGACATACGCAGTTCCAGCTGTAAAAAAACACAAACAAGTAGTTCCCGCCTTAGTTAGGCAAACTACGTCGACTCTGATCCTCATTATCCCGATGAGGTACGTAGGCAGCGGGGTAGGGCCCGTTCGAGCACATTCTTTATTTTCCCTACATTTCCCCCTTTCTTTCCATTTTCTTATTTCAGTTCTTTTCTTATTTCTCATTCCCAATCCAGTTAGCGGTTTTATTCAGCAGCAGTTATTCTTCTCACCCCTTGAAACAAAACAAGCAAACGTGGATCCCGTCGGGTACGGCGGACGGATTGGGGTGCTAATACCTTCTCAATTCGTAACCGACTCCTGAACTCAGATCTTTGGTTCGCAAGGCCTCGACCTTTTCCTTCTTCCTCAGGTTTGTGCAACATTACCTTTCCCATTCTTTCGGGATAAAAATGTCTGGCTGGCGACTCTACCTTTCTGCGCCACTTTCGCGTTTGTACTAGGATGAAAATCCCGGGAGCGACAGATGGTGGATCGGTGCTGCTGGGAAACAACAAAGCTTGCCAAATTGCAGGTATTGGATTTGTGAGATTCAAGCTCCATGATAAGTCAATAAGGATATTGACTGAAGTCAAATATGTACCTGATTTGAAGAGAAATATGATTTCTCTTGGTGAATTTAATAAGAAGGGATATGTCTTTCATGGAGATAAAGTATCGTAAGAGTCATGAATGGGTCGGAGGAAGTCTTGAGAGGCGTGAAGAAACAAGGCTTGCATACCCTTGAGGCTGAAGTAGTAAGTGGTTCGACAAATGTTGCATCTGTGAAACTATTGTCGAAGACAAAAAATTTGCACATGAGATTGGTCCATGTCAGTGAAAGGGGTCTGGTTGAATTAGGAAAACAAAATCTGCTTGGTGGAGACAAAGTCGAAATGCTGAAATTTTGTGGACCATGTGTACTTGGAAAACCTTGTAGAGTGAAGTTCAACAAAGGAAAACAAAGAACACATGGATCCCTTGATTACATCCATGCTAATCTTTGGGGGTCTGCAAGGTGTTTATCACATTCAGGAGCAAGGTATTTCCTATCCATTGTTGATTATTATTCCAGAAATTTATGGGTATTCATCCAAAAAACTAAGGACGAAACTTTTGAGAGTTTCAAAATTTGGAAGACTCTGGTCGAAAATCAGACTGACAGAAAGGTCAAGAGGTTTTGAACCGTCAATGGCCTTGAATTTTGCAATGAGGCATTCAATAATTTTTGTGTTGTCTCAGGTATTGCAAGGCACAAAACTACTGTAGGTACTCCACAACAAAATGGTTTGGTGGAAAGGTTTAATCGAACTATTTTGGAAAAAGTTAGATGCATGTTTACTAATTCTGGATTAAAAAAGGTGTTTTGGACTGAGGTTGCTTCGACAACAACATATCTGATAAACACATGTCCTTCGATTGTGTTAGATATGAAGACACCTGAAGAAGTTTGGTCGGGAAATCCACCAGATCTCGACAAACTAAGAGTATTTGACTGTGTGGCCTATGCTCACATTAGACAAGACAAGGTCAAAACTAGAGCTCTGAAATGCATGTTCATGGGATACCCTAAAGAAGTAAAAGCTTATAAGCTATGTTGCCTAGAGCAAGGTCACGGGAGGTGTATCACTAGTCGATATGTAACTTTCAATGAAGTTGTGATGGATTTCAAGAAAACCGATGATGTTGACGAAGAGCTGGAACATGGAGAGGTTCCTATTGACGTGGAATATAATAATGCTAAAGTGCATAACCCAATGAAGTTGAAGAAGAATAGCAAGATACTGAAGAGACTGAGGAAACTGTCGATGAGTACCTACTGATAAGAGATAGGTCGAAAAGAGTCATCAAGCCACCTCAGAGACTTGGTTATGCAGATCTTATAGCTTATGCCTTAATCTCTGCAAGTAAGGTTACAGAAGAAGAACATAGAGACTATAAGGAAGTTATGAGGTGTCAAAATAAGACTGAATGGCTGAAGGCCATGGATGATGAGATGAAATATCTTCATGATAAAAACACATGGTAATTGATCAAGAAACCTGTTGGAGCCAGGTTTGTCAGTTTTAAGTGGATTTTCAAAGTTAAGTAAGAAATCGAAGGAGTGGCGTTAAAGAGATACAAGGAAATATTGGTCGCTAGGGGTTTCACTAAGAAAGAAGGTGTCGAATTCAATGATGTGTTCTCTCCTGTTATGAAGCACATGCCCATTCGAATGTTGCTTGCCATGGTGGCACAATTCGACCTTGAACTGGAACAAATGGATGTGAAGATTGCGTTCTTGTATGGTGATCTAGATGAAACAATCCTGATGAGGCAACCTGAAGGGTATGTCGAAAATAGGAAGGAAGAGTATGTGTGCAAACTGAAGAGATATTTATATGGGCTGAAACAATCTCCTGGACAGAGGAATAGGAAATTCGAGAAGTTCATGGCACGCATAAGTTTCATCAGAAGTCGGTTAAACCATTATGTTTACTTCAGATTTTGACCTGGTAATTCATTTTTTATTTTGTTTCTCTATGTGGATGATATTCTAATAGCTAGAAATAATGTCGAAGATATAAGGAGGGTAAAAGTTGAACTCAATAAGGAGTTCAATATGAAAGATTTGGTAGTGGCGTCCAGGATTCTTGGGATTGACATCCGAAGAGATATAAAGTTGTTGAAATTATGCTTATCTCAAGAGGAATACCTACGGAAGATTCTCGAAAGGTTTGGTATGTCAAATTCAAAGCCTATTGTGACTCCAACAAACCCTCAATTAAAGCTGGGTATAAATCAGTGTCCCAATACTAATATCGAAATAGCTTATATGAATTGCATATCATATGCTAACATAATAGGTTCTTTGATGTATGATATGGTATGTACTAGACCTGACATAACATATGTAGTAAGTCTTGTTAGCGTGTACTTGTCGAATCCTGGAAAAGCTCACCGACAAGAATTAAAGTGGTTTCTAAGGTACATAAATGGGTCTCTATATAGAGTCTTAATTTATGGTGGAGCTTTGGGTGAAGATAGTAAAGTAGCAATTGAAGGATATGTCAACTCTGATTATGCAGGTTGTATGGATTTTGTTGCACCCCAAAATTTTCCCTCCCACAATCAAGACAACCTCTCTAAGACTTCTAGATAATCATAATATCCTCAAGACTCCCAATTGATCAAGAAGTGTGGAAATTTCCCTAGACAATGGCTCCTCCTAAGCAAAGTGTCCAAAACTAGGGTTTTATGTTTCCTCAGGTTAAAATGATTTTCAAGGCCTCAAGTGAGCTTCATAAAATCCCACATATTTTCAAGAACCCCCATGTGAAGTTTCAAAGCTTTCCCAAAGAGCTTGCCCAGTCAGATGATCAGATATGAAAAAATCAGTCAAAGTAGTTAAAAAGTCAAACTGAGGTCAACTGTGGTCAAATTAAAGTCAAACTTCAATATTTTTTGCCAACATCAAGTTTATGAAGTAAAATTCATCATTTGATCAAGGATTGATCATGATTCATTAAGGAAGTTTCAGATCATCAAGAATCAGGAGTTTCTAAATTAGGGTTTTCTAAGAAAGTGTCAACTGAACTTTGACCAGCCATAACTTTCACATGCTTCATCAAATTGTTTCCATCTAAAGCTCATTTTGAAGGAAATGGAATTCTCTACAATTTTGTGTCTCACAAGCCAAGCCTAAAAATGCTTCATTTGGAAGGTATGAGCTAAAACATTACAAGTCATTTCAAAAGTCAACAAAAGGTCAACATCTTCCAAAGGGCATAATTTGAAAATGGTAAAAGATATGGACATGAGACCAAAGAGGTTGGTTATAGGACTCTTTAAGCTTTCCAAAATTTCCAAGAAAACCTTCATAGCCTTAAAATTGAAGGATTTGTGCCTTGTCAAAGTTGGGAGATTTTTTAGGGGTGTATGAAGAAAATAAGGCTTTAAAACCAAATTCTTCTAAATGAGCCTATCATTTTGCAATCCAATCTTTATGATGACATCCAGCACGACCCAATTCAAATAATTTGTGATTTTTATAATTTATTTTATTTATTTATTTGGATTTTATTCATTAAAATTCATTTTAAATCAAAATAAAATATGAAAATACAAATATTTGATTTGATTCTTCTTCTAGAAGCTCTTAAATGACATTCAAGGTGATTAAAGATCATCCAATTTCGTGCTAAAGCTATTTGGTAAGATATGATGTGATTTTTGGACAAATTATGAAAGGAGATTTCTTCACACTCAAGTCATCCAAAAGCCCAATAATCCACCACTTTTTTTGACCTAAATTCATTGACCTATAAGTATACAACACACACAAACACATGGGGGACGAAAATATGGAAAAAAGAGGCACTTGAAGAACACAAAAAATCTTCCAAAAAAGGTTGAATTCGGTTTCATAGTTGCAGCCTATTTCAAATAATTTGGAAGGTTGGGTTAGCTTCCTCGATGAATTTCGACCATGCTCAGACCATCACATTCATCAAATGCTTCATGAATTGACTAACCTGAATGCATCTTCATGCTTGAATATTTTTTTTCGTTTTCACTATTTCGTGCACTTTCAATTAATTATAACCATCTAATGTTGTTTGTTTTGTGGTAGAGTATTTATGGGTGCATCAATTGAACTTTAGGTGCTTATGTGAAGAGAAGCCATTGCTAGGGTTATTAGCTTCAGTTTAGGGCTTCGCGTTTTAATCAATATAAATGACTTCTAATTGTGTAAATGAATTGGACTAGTTGTGTTGAGTACAATGGTACTTTTAATTTGAAGAAATTTTACAGGTATGGTGATCATTGAAGAAAACCTAGGAAATCCTACAAAACTAATTTCGCAGGCAATGTTGAAGCTAAAATCACAGGAAATTTCGCAGGTCACAAGGAAGAAGACAACCTGAATGGCGCCAAACCTATAATTTGAAAAAGTCTTTATTGTTATATATTTTGATCTTGGTTATATATATCAGATGGCCCATGTGGCGTAGCGGCAATAAGCGTGTGTTGGGAGGCTTGTGACCAAGGTTCGATCCCAGGTTTTGACAAATATTTTTTGGTTTTTCTTAATTTTAGCAGGTTTAACATATATGTGCGTGTGATCATCCTACATCACACCAAGGTGTGTAGCCCAGATGGTTGGAAGGCACATGTGGGAGGTAAGGGACCTGGGTTCGAATCCCATGTCCTTTTGTTTGGATTATTTTCTTAATTTTCCTCTTTTCTTAGTTAATTTTCTAAAAAATAAATATTAATTATTTTCTAAACAATTAATTAAAACAAGCTTAATGAATTAATCCTTTTCTTATAAAAATAAATAATAATATATTTTTTTTAATTTAGGTTAATTTGTAAATGAATTGATGATTTAATTAATGTTTTTCTTGTAAATAAATTTCTCTTATTATATTTTTTTAAAAACATATTCTATTTATTTCCTTAATAATAAATTTGTATATAACTTTTATTATATGTATATATATTTTGTAAATAAAACTAATTTATTTTAACTAATTATTTTAAAACCCTAATTTTTTTAACCAACTATAATAAACCCTAATTTTCTCTAACCCTAAATAAATACTTTTTTTTTTATAATTTGTATAAATTTTTAACATATTATTCTTATTATTATGAAACCATTTAAACTTATATTTTTCTAATAATCTCTAAAATTTTAATTTATTTAACTTAAAACAATTTCTTTTAAAAATTCTAATCTTTTTATTATTTCTTTATTATTACTTTATCCCTTTTATTGCTCTATTTATTATTATTACTTATTTACGTTTACTATTCTTGCTTTATTATTATATTTGCTTTATTATTCTTATTATTTATCTTTATCCAATTATTATGTATCTGCCAAAGACTTGTAATAATCTGTAGATTTATTTTTCCGTCTTTATTTTCTTTATAAATATTTAACTGCGTGGTTAGTAATTTAGGGCGTGGCAGGATTTAATTGAAATTAAAATGGACTTAGAAAATTATAAATAAGATAAGTATTTGAAAACAAACACTCACACACGTAAGTCGATCTTTGATCGCTATCTGCACTTCCTAGGGTATTCCTCTCAGTTGCCTTAAAATAAATGGCCAAGTCCCTCGAAAATGGGGTGTCTTAAGCAAAGTCCCTCCATAAATAAATCATCTAGTCCCTCCTAGATTTAAAAGATCAAGTCCCTACGATGTTGCATACGATAATGATCTTGTCCCTTCGGTAAAAGATGATAGTCCCTCCCATGTTGCTAAAGACACCCTTAAGTTGCCTCCATTGACCATACGATGACCCTACGCTTATCCCTTAATAAAATCCAAGGTAATGACTACCTATTCCTTAATAATAGGGACAATCTTATCCTTGAAAGAACATATAAGAACATGAATGACTTAGTCTAGGGTAGGTACCTCATAGTTACTTGCTCACTCTTCAAAATAAAAATACTTTTCACACCTCACAATATTTTCAAATATTTTCAAACAAGACTTTGTATACATCTATACGAGGATCATTACAAAGTATTTAGAAAATTTATAATCACACACTACACTTTAAAAAACATTTAAGTGAGCTAAGTAACTAAGAGCCCATGGATAACCATGGATATAAAGGGTGCTAACACCTTCCCTTTATATAACCTACCCCCGAACCCAAGTCTTTTAAAAATAGGTCTTTCCTGTTCTTTTATGTCCTTTCCACTTGGATAAAATAAAGGTCGGTGGCGACTCTTGCTATCCGCAACATGACTAAAAGTCAGTTCTCCCACCGTGTTACAGATTTCATAAAATGTATTTCTGGATATGTGTTCACTATGTTTGGCACATCAATTATTCGGAAAGCAACACTTCATAAGGGTGTTGTCTTATCAACCATTGAAGCAGAATATATCTCCCTAACTGAAGTTATAAAGAAATCATTGTGGATTGAAGATTTTGCAAAGGAGATGAAACTTCAAGGTCGAGTTATCACTATTAAATGTGATAGTCAAAGTGTTATACACTTATCGAAGAACTCAACCTATCATGAGAGAACCAAGCACATTGATGTAAGGTTGAATTTCGTTAGAGGGGTAATCGAGTGTGGAGAAGTCCAAGTGTTGAAGGTTTCGACCGATCATAATGCTGCTGATATGATCACCAAGATGTTGCCCAGTTGCAACTTCTTCCACTATATGCAGTTGATAAAGCTGCATGAAGAAACCTAGTTTGTTTCTTGATGTTGTAGAGTTTGTTCCAAGGTGGAGATTTGTGAGATATTGGATCAAACTCTAGTTTTAGCATGTCATAGAAGTTTGCTCACATGTTGATGTCGAAGTAATGCGTGTTGTAGTCGAAGATTTTTCTAACATGCATTAGTTAATATTGCTAGGTTTGTTAGCATGTTGAATTAGGCCTTGCTTGTAAGCCGAATTATTTAAGTTAGCTTGTACCCTAAGTTGGCTTGTAATGGGTAATTGTTAAAGGCCCATTAGGTTAGTGTGTTAGTTTTGTTATAAATAACATGCTAGCTGTAACGCCCCGAAAATCTAAATTTAATTATTTAATCATTTATTTAATTAATTTAGAAAATTGGAGAGTTTGGATTATTTTGAGAATTTTGGAGAAAATTAGTATTTTTATATAATAAGGATAAATAGTGTTTTATTATACTATTTTATTTTTATTATTAAAAATATATTAAAGAAAAGGGTAAGATGGTCCTTTTGTGAAATTATGAGGGTAAGGTGGGAAAAGGCTAAACTGGGATAATATATCCAAAGAAGAGAATATGATCAGTTTTCTCATTTGGTTGTTTTCTATCGTGTTTGGGAAGTGCTCTGAAGAAAGGAGAAACTCAGAGTCAGGAGGCTGTGGAGAACCCCAGAGAAGAGTGTAAAGCGACGAAATTCTCTAAGGTATGGGGAGTTTTCATAATCTATGATAAATGTATAGGAATTGGAATATGAATGGATTAGGATGGTATGAGTTTTAGGGGTTTTTGGGGTTTTGAGTTAGGTTGAGTTTTATGAGAAATCTTGATGAATTAGAGCGATTAGAATGAGTTATAATCGTATATTTGTCTGTATAATTGTTGTCTGGATGTTGTTGAGGTTTAATTGATGTTTTTGAATGGTTTTTGGGTGTTATGATGTGAAATCCGTAATGGGGTTTGGGAGTTTTTGGAAATTGGAACAGTCTGTAATTGTGTAGCAGAAGACTGCTGAAACGCGTGCGTTAACCGATTAATGCTTTGGTTAACCGGTTAACCATTGGAAATTTTGGGGCATTTTCTGAAATTACGCAGGCGTTAACCGGTTAACGCTTTGGTTAACCGGTTAACACTGTTGGAATGACAAATTTTAATTCTTTGAAAATTCATATCTTTTAAACTGTAAGTCCGATTCGCATTCCGTTTGAAGCGTCAGAAAGAGTACAAACTGAACTTTATTTTGATGAATAGAAACGAGAAAAATGCAATAGTTTTTGATAAATGAATTTGTGAAATAACCTTATAATTACCTTATAAATTACCGGGTACGGGTTAATTTTTGATGTGTCAGAGTGGTTAGAAAACCAGTGTTCAGGGTGTAATGTCATGATGATATATATGAATATTTGATGGTTGTTTTGCTGATTGAAATGAATGATGCGAATTGTTTTGATGAATTTTTCGATGTAGCGCATCATTGCATTTCATAACATTCACGATGGGGCTTCGGCCTATTTATTTGCTTCAATCCCATTGTGTGGATTGAAGTGTCTCGATAATTACGGTGTGCTCCCTTATGGAGGGTTGATGGTCATGTATCCATCTCACGATGAAAATGGTACCACATGCATATTGCATATCAGGATGTTAGAATTGCATATTTTGGATGAATTTCATGACTGTGTTGGTGTTGATTGATTTCATGATAGTGTTGTGGTTGTTGCTGAATTTTGTAGTTGACGATGTCATGATATGTGTACTAATTTATTTATGATTCTATATTCTTGTATTTTTATGATATATTATGATTACTCACCCTGCCTGCTTGGAAATGTTGCCTCTTTCGTGGGTAACTTGCAGATGTCGAAGAATAGTCTTGCAGTGCAATATGAGTAATTCATGAGTCTCAGAGCGTGCTTTAGTGTTCCTTAGGAGTGGTTCTGGTTTATGTGTCCTGCTCTGTGTCATGTAACACTGGGATGGGTTTCTTTTGTTAAACTGTTTTCAGTATGTTGTTATCTGGATAATGTTTTCCATTTTATGATGTTAAATTCAGGATGGTGAAAATGATTTTTATGAAGTTTTGAATTATGAAGTTAAATTCCGCTGTGAAATGATTTATGGTATTTTGATGTTGATTAACTCGTGTTACGGGACAGGACACTGTTGTGTTTATTTATGATGAAAATGTGATACCCTTTTAGATGATTACTCTATTATAATTTAAATATTATGTTTTGGGGTAGAATGGTGTTACACTAGCCCCTCATCTTGTATAAGGAAAAATAAGAAGATAAAATCCTAATTCAAAAGTGAGAGGGTTATTTGTTATTCTTGTATACTTGTAATCTTGTTTTAAGAGAAAGTAAATAATAATAGTTTATAACCAAATACTTGTTGTTATCCTTGTGTTTTTAATAAACTTTAATCCTTATAGGTTTCTTACTGATCAAGGAACCAATTATACTTTGTTTCTAGGGCATCCGATTTCACAACAAAATAAAATAAAATAACATAAATAAAAATATCTCAAATTTTTTATTTATAGATCCACAATTAAACAATCAAAACTTGATAGTTACATGAAGTTTTTCTGAAGCTACCAAACAAAATTTTATTTGATCTAGCCAACAAAGACACTGACAATTTTAAATTACACACCCAATTTCATTCAATTAAACATTTTCTTGTGTAATGTTTATAATTAAATTAATTTCATGTATAAAGAAGATTTAAAAAAACCAGTAATAAAACTTCATTCAAAATTAAACCTGAAATCAACATAGTTTTCATTTATTACCTTTGAATCTTAAACTCCAATTTGACCTGATCACTTTTCCAGCTTTCATTAAACAAAAAAACATAAAAAAAAACGTTATCAAGTCATGTAAACCAAAAATCAAAGGCTTTCATTTCTTACTGGTTTGGATGATAGATAACAAAAAGTAGACGAAGTAAGGTGTCAAAATCGATAGTTTTGAAGAATAAATAAGAAAGATTTCAGTTTTTCGAGAAATGTATTTCAGTTTCTCACCCTTTGCCGACAAAACCGATTTGGGTTATCAATTCGAGTCACAATATGGAACTAATGGGAAACGAAAATGAAATACAAAAGAAAAACAAAAATCAAATTGATTTGAGATTAGAAAATTAAAAGAAATGCAGAGAAATCGATTTGGGGAAAACTTCAACAACATGTCAGAAACATCAAGCAAGTGAGACTAAAAAGCATTGATGCATTAGTATACATTTTACTATTAATGATATATAAAACTTTTCTATCTCACTCTACCAAATGTGTAATATAGTACCGGGTAAAGATAAGTTAAACATATACGCCATGTTGAAAACCAAACCATACAAAATAATTTAAATAACCCAACACTAATGTAAAAAAAAAAAAAAAAACTCCCCAGATTTGAAATATTTGTAAAGGAGAAAAATCTATATAGTTCTTACGGTGTGGCTCAGAAAAGTTAAGTTAGCTTCACATTCAATATCCTGCCCAGAAAAGTTAAGGAGGAAAATCACCAACCCTAACATTACCAAAAAAAGAAAATAATAAAATCATCAAAAAGAAATAAGAAAGTAATGATTAAAGATAGAAGTGAACAAAACCTCGAGTGAAACATTTTTGTGTTTCTCAGAGTTTTTCAGCGAAGTTACGGAGCATGCCATCTAGCCTTAAGATCGTGAGAATCGGTGGGAAACAAAAATTCCAACCAAACAAAAAACGAAAAGGTCCCAAACACAATTTCAACACAGTAGGACCATCAGGTGAATATTTTGATCCCATTACTAACAAAATTGATCTGAGATGGAATGTCATTATTTACATTGAATCTTCAAATATATATATATATATATATATATATATATATATATATATATATATATATATATATATATATATATATATATATATATATATAAGTACAAGGCTGAATGTAATAGTTAATCATACCAAAAATAGTTTTCTAATATTAAATTCATTAACACCTACATTTACAGACATGTACAACTGGTGTATAATGTGTTTTTGTGATAGTATAATGTGTTATTAAGATAATATTTTCATGATAATATCATTCGCCTAAGACCCCCCCCCCCACCTCAAGTTGGAGCATGTAGATTGTGAATGGCCAACATGTTTATAAAACAATCAACTTCGTTAAATTTTATGCGCTCATAGAAGACTACATTAGCAGTTATATGCGATGCTCACTCGTTATCACAATATATCTTCATAAGGAGAGATTAATGGACACTGAGAGAGAGCAAGAGTGCTTTCAACCATTTCAACTCACATGCAGTAGTAGCCGAGGAATGATATTCTACCTGAGAAGAGGAACGTGAGACAACTTGTTGCTTTTTGGTTTCCCAAGAGATACGGCAGTTCGCAAGGAAAAATAATACATCCATTATGAGAGAGCCTAGTCAAAGGACATCCTTCCCAATCTAAGTCATACCATACGTAAATTCGAAGTTCATAATAAACTTGGAGATGAATACATTGGTCGGGATTTCCCTTGAGATAATGAACAACACCGAGAGTTATGTTACAATGCTCTTTTAAAGGTTTATGCATAAATTGAGCTAATATATGAATAAAGTAAAACAAATTATGGTATAACGATACTTAAGTAGACCAAATGACCCACTAGTCTTCGATATCGATCCGGATTTGAAACGGGAGTTTCAACGGACAATATGAAGATGATTTATATTTCCTTTGACACAAGAAAATCTCATTGGAATTACAAGATGTAGGTCTGATGACCAACGACGTTGCGATGTTGATATGATGTAAGATGATTTAAGATAATAGAACCTTGCGATGAATTAAGACAATGTGTTTGAACGATGTTATGATGAGTGATCTTGTTGTATTCCATTTCTCATATCGCATACATGTGTATTATTAAGATAGTCTGGATTGGAAACCACGATGTTTAAGATGGAGACTTATGTCTTGATGATGCCCACCTAAATGGCATGAATTTTAAGATGGGAGTTCGTTTCGAATGGTACCATATGCATTCATTATTGAGAAGCATATGAATTGCATTGTTGAATGATTTATGATGACTTTATATATGTTATGACGATACGACGTTTATGATGATTATGATGTGAACGGGTGATTGAATAACTTTACTTATATGTGCTGATTATTGTATCATGTTTATAATTGTCGATATATCACCCATTTCTGTTGAATGTTACCCTCTTTGGTAACGTGCAGGTAATCCCGAGTAGTGAAGAGTTCGTATATGGTTTGAGTCGTTAGTCGCTCTGATATAGTAACACTTCGGGAGGGATTAGCGAATGCTTGATTTTAGTTGAACTTTTGTTTTGTTTTATTTGATTTAAAGACGTTTCCTTTAAGAAGATGTTTTGGAATTTGATGAGTTATTTATGAAGTTAAATTTTAAAGATGATAGGTTTATGACGTTAATGTTTTCCGCTGCATAATAAAAACTTGATTTATTACTTGACTTATTCGTGATGTATGATTTAGAAGAAGAAAATGTGATACCCCGTTTTTGCTGAACTCTGATTTATTTATAATTAATTGCGGGTAGAGTTGGGTGTTACAGCCTCGGCCTAGGAAGTTTCTTAGGTATAAATAAAGCACGGGTAGTGATTCAGTGACAAGTTGGAAACCAGAGGTTGTTTCACTTTGAATTAAAACTATTTAGTGGATTTCATTTATGGATTGGTATCCCCCAGAGTAGGTGTGTTAGAATAAATTGGGTAAACAATTGATTGCGTGTTCTTTACTTTCTACATATTTAATTATTCATTGTTTGCAATAGTAGAGATTAATTGTTCTGACATCTCATAGGACATATGTGATCTGTTACACTAGAATTTCATGCTCATTACATGAGTCTGAGCGAGAAGAAAAGGAAACAAATATATCGTGGAAAGCCATACAGTACCCCAACTGATAAAGATAAGCAGTAAATTTCTGATGGTAAGAGGCCATGTGGGGGAAGAAATCTCACTCCTATCAAGTGCTATAGATGTAGTGGTACAGGTCATCATGCAAATGAATGTAACAATGATGTGAATAAGTGTTTTAAGTGTTGAAAGTCGGGACACCTTGTTGCTGATTAAAAAACTAATGTGCCAACTTGTTTTAATTATGGTGAACCTGGTCACAATATTACCAACTACTAGATACCAAAGAGTGCTCAATCTGGAGGAAAGGTGTTTGCTTTGGTAGGGACTTAAACTTCCAGTGTCGATAGGTTTATTAGAGGTATATTCTACATTAATATTACTACTTTAATTAATATTATTGATATTGGTGTTACACACTCGTTAATTGTTGTTGATTATGTGAAAAGGTTGGGTCTTGTGACGTCTTCTATGAACGGATAGATGGTTATCGATACTCCTGCTAAGGGATTGGTGACTACTTCGTTAGTTTGTTTGAATTTCCTCTATCAATCTTTAATAGAGATTTTGGTGTTGATCTGATTTGTTTGTCGTTGGGGGATCTAGATGTGATCTTGGGAATGATCTGGTTGAAGTTCAATCATGTTCAAATCAATTATTATAATTAGTCGGTGTGGTTTATGTCTCATGAAGATGAGGAAAAAGTCGGGTTCTTATCTGCTAGACAGTTGAATGGGATTTTTCAAGAGGAAGCTCAGGTGCTTGCATTGTGTACATTCTTATATGTTGAAAATCAAGCTATAATTGATAAGTTGTCGGTGGTGTGTGATTTCCCAAATGTGTTTCCTGATGATATTTCAGATGTGTCGTCAGAGAGAGAAGTAGAGTTATCTATTGATCTTGTATCGGGTACCAGACATGTTTATATGGCAGCGTATAGGATGCCATTGTTAGAAAGAAGAATATAAAAAGAAATTAGGGGATTTGTTAGAAAAGAAGTTTATAAGACCAAGTGTGTCGCCTTTGAGAGTTCCTGTGTTATTAGTAAAGAAAAATATGGTAGTATACGATTGTGTGTGGATTACCAATAGTTGAATAAAGTGAAAATTAAGAAAAAATATCCATTTACAAGATTAGATGATTTTATGTACCAGTTGATGGGTGCACGTGTGTTTAGCAAAATTGACTTGAGGTCGGGTTACCATCAGATTCGAGTGAAGGATGAGGATATTCAGATTAGGGCTTTCAGGACTCGGTATGGGCACTATGAATATTCAGTGATGTCATTCGGTGTTTCTAATGCACCTGGAGTATTTATGGAGTATACGAATCGTATATTACATACTTATCTGGATCAATTTGCAGTGGTTTTTATTGATGATATTTTGATTTATTCTAAGTCGGAAGAAGAACATGTTGAGAATTTACGGATTGTGTTGCAAGTGTTAGAAGCGAATAAGCTTTATGCAAAGTTGTCAAAGTGTGAATTCTGGTTGCAAGAAGTTATTTTTCTTGGTCATCAGATTTCTGGTGATGGTATTGTTGTATATTTGTTCAAAGTAGATGCAGTTCTATAATGGGAGGCTCTGAAGTCGGATATAAATATTAGAAGCTTTTTGGGCTTGACTGGTTATTATCGCATGTTTATTGATGGCTTTTTCAAGTTAGCACTTTTATTAACTCAGTTGACTTATAAAGGTAAAGATTTTGTGTGGGACATTTATTGTGACAAAAGTTTCATAGAGCTGAAGAAGAAGTTGACTATGACTCAAGTTTTGATTTTGTCGGATCCTAATGAATCATTTATGATTTACTGTGATGTATCTATGATGGGTTTAAGCGGTGTGTTAATGAAAGACATAAAAGTTGTGGCTTATACTTCATGGAAATTGATAGTTCATGAGAAGAACTACCATACTCTTGACATAAAGTTGGATGCAATAGTGTTCGTGTTAAAGCTTTAGAGGCATTATCTTTATGGTTCCATATTCGAGGTATTCAGTGATCATAAAAGTTTAAAGTATATGTTTGATTAGAAGGAATCAAATATGAGGCAACTTAGGTGGTTGGAATTTCTAAAGGACTGTGACTTTGGCTTAAATTATCATCATGGTAAAGCTAATGTTGTGGTTGATGCTTTAAGTCAAAAGTCTTTGCATATGTCTTCTATGATGGTTAGAGAGTTGGAATTGATTGAGAAGTTCAGAGACTTGAGTTTGGTATATGAGCTAACACTACATAGTGTTATGTTGGGTATGTTGAAGATAAATAATGACTTTTTTTAATAATATTAAAGAGAGCCAGAAGCTAGATGTGAAGTTGGTAGATTTGATGGTTGGGAGTAATCAGACCAAGGATGGTGATTTTAAAGTTGATGAATAAGGTGTGTTGAGGCCCCATAATAAAATTTGCATTCTTGATGATTTTGAGTTGAAAAATATGATTTTGGAAGAAAGTCATAGAAGTAGCTTGAGTATCCATCCATGAGCTACTAAGATGTATCGAGATTTGAAGAATATATTTTGGTGGCTAGGACTGACGCGTGATGTGGCTCAGTTTGTTTATGCATGCTTGACTTTTCAGAAGTCAAAAGTTGAGCATCAAAATGTGGTAGGGTTAATGAAACCGTTGGATAATCCATTATGGAAATGGGATAGCATTTCGATGGATTTTATGACTTGGTTATCGAATACTCCGAGAGGGCATGATATAATATATGTGTGTGTGTGTGTGATTGTGAAGCTGTATGAAGTTTCATTGAGCATTATTTCGGAAATAGATCTAAGGTTCACTTATATATTTTGGGAAAGTTTGCAAGAGGCTTTCGATTCTAAGCTGAGGTTGAGTTCTGCCTATCATCCATATATCGATGGTCAGAATGAGAGGACTATTCAGTCTTTGGAGGAATTTTTGAGAGCTTGTGTTCTTGAGCGAGTAGGTGCTTGGGATGATCATTTGTCATTGATAGAGTTTACTTATAATAACATTTTCCATTCTCGTATTGGAATGATACCTTTTGAGGCATTATATGCTCGGAGGTGTAGAACACTTCTGTGTTGGTATGAATCCGGTGAGAGTGTTGTTCTTAGTCCAAAGATTTTTCAGCAGACTACTGAAAAGGTGAAAATGATTAAAGAGAAGATGAAAGAATCACAGAGTAGGCAAAAGATTTACCACTATAAGCGGATGAGGAATCTAGAATTTCTGGAGGGTGACCATATATTCTTGAGAGTAAATCTTGTGACTGGTGTTGGACGTGTGTTGAATTCGAAGAAGCTTACCCCTCAAATTATTGGGTCATATCAGATTTCTCAGAGAGTTGGACTCGTTGCTTATAGAGTGGCTTTGCCTTTCAATCTTTCGAATTTGCATGATGTGTTTCATGTGTCACAACTTCGGAAATATATTCCCGATCCATCTCATGTGATTCAGATGGATTAAGTATAAATTAGAGACAATCTTAAAGTTGAAGCATTGTCGGCGGGGATTCAAAACCGAAAGATAAAGGTATTTAGAGGCAAGGATATTTATCTAGTAGAGATAATTTTGGGTGGAGTTGCTGGAGGAAACATAACTTGGGAGGTAGAGAGCTGAATTTGAGAGTCATATCCGAAGTTGTTTCCTTCAGGTATATTTTCGATGACGAAAATAATTTAAGTGGTAGAGAGTTGTAAGTCCCCATTTAAATTATTTAAGTCATAAATTATTATGTTATTATTATTGTATGTTTTATGATTGTGTAGGAGGGAAGACCTTTAGGTGTATGATAGTTTCCTTAAATTAATTGAGTTCCATAGGGTTGGGATATAATTATTTGTAGAGTGATATAATTAAAGTGTTAGATTGTGAGAAGTGGGGGTGTGAAAGCAAATGTTGAGAGACATAAAGGTGTAAGAGAAGAGGAGAAGTTAATAGTAATAATGATAATATAATTTTATAAGATATAATAATAATAATAATAATAATAATAATAATAATAAAATTTGACATTAAATGTAATTAAATATATCAGATTATATTTGTTGCTATAATAATAGATGTTATAATTATTATTAAATATTATATTTTTGTTGTTATTATAAATAATAATAATAATAATAATAATAATAATAATAATAATAATAATTAAAATATTAGATTTAGTTGGGAGGTTTTAATAAGAAAATAGAGAGAAGAGAAAAAAAATTCTCCAGTTACGTGAAAAAGAAATGAGAAAGAGAATAACCAAGGGAAGAAAGAGCTAGAGTACAGGAGTCTTGCAAGAGAATCACCATTGTTGCAAAAGCTAAGAAAAATCAAAGGTAAAGGGGAGAATTCCTATTCTAATAAGGATAATTTTAACATGAGAGGGTAGTGAGGGTACTTCCCTCTTATGTTTTGTGAATTGTATGAATTGATGTTTGTTTGTGTGAAATTAAATTTGTTGATGCTTGTTGATGATTAATGATGTTATAATGATTGTTATTGTGTTAATTGCAATGGCTGGCTATGCTGATTTTTTTCAAGGTGAACATTGTTCATGATGAACATGTTATGAATGTTTGCAATATGTTGTTGAATGATTGTTGTTCCGGATCGGCCCAATCCCTACAATTGGGCCAAGCAAACCAATCCAATAGGCCTGCTCGACGTCGAGCACAATTGGGAAAAGTGGTCCCTATCGACCACAAGCATACCGACCACGACGAAGTTACCTAACGGCTAGTCTTGACCGTTGCCTATTTTCACGGATTCCTCGATCCGGGCCTCACAATATGGACCAATAATCTTCCATTTAGTCCCTTATATAAACCCTCTCGTTTGAGAGGGTCAGGTATTCAATCTCTCTGACCTTTATACTTGTACTTGCCCACTCTTTGCTCGGTTACTTACTTTAGCATCGGAGTGCCTTGCAGGTACACCCCTTTTTCTCCTCACCGACCGTCTTCATCAGCTCTCGAGGCCAGCCGCATCGGATCCTAATCTCCAGGTACGATCAGGTGGCACCGTCTGGGGGAAACTGATTTCCCCGTTCTTCTTTCAAAATCTTCAAAGAACCAAAGTTTTAACAAGATCCATGGCTGCTCGGGACAACCACGAAAATCGATCAAACGATGGCATGATTCTCACACAACGTGAGAGCAACATCCATCCTCCTCCGCATGAGGAAACGGTGCAAGACCACCTGGACGGGAAGACAGCATCGCCTTCGCCCGATCGCGACAACCTTTGGAAAGTCGCCCGGAAACTCTTTTTCCTTCGAATCCTTCAGGATCGGATTTCGCCGCATTGGCCGAGATCCTGAATCAAACAAACTTGCTGCTCCTCGCCCATGGCGAGAAAATCGCCCGTCTCGAAGATAATTCTTGTCGACCACAGTCTCCTGCGAGACCCCAAAGAGAGCATACTCCGTCTCCTGCCAGGAAGAAGAGGAAAGGGCACGCCGACGAATCAACAGGCGACAAACGTCTTCGTCAGTCTTCCCCACGATCCTCTCCTAGAAGAAAATCAAGAAGGAGCAGATCAAGATCTACCTCTCCCCGACGAACAAAGAAACATGCTCACAGGTCTCCGTCGTTCAACTCCAGCGACGACGAGGACGCTCGAGGTCCCCTCTCGTATGAAATCATGGCGGCTAAGCTTCCAAGAGGCTTAGAGAAACCCCCTCCGTTAGGCTCGTACGATGGGACCACAGACCCAGACGAGCACATCGAGAATATCGATGCACTGCTCGACTATCGAGGTGTACGGGGGGCAATCAAATGTCGCATTTTTCCTACAACGCTGAGGAAATGAGCAATGACATGGTACAAAAGCCTCGAGGCTGAGTCCATCACCTCATGGAAACAACTTGGACGCACGTTCTCCAGGCACTTCACCGCATCAAGGCGGCACCCGAAGACAGAAGCTTCGCTCGAAGCGATCATCCAGGGGAGGGACGAACCTTTACGAACTTACATCGAAAGGTTCAATAAAGAAGCGGTCCAAGTATCCACGACCGACGACATGAAAAAATATATGCTGGAACGAGGATTACGCCCCTCGACCGATTTTCATCGGGCGGTCGGCATTGAAACCCCGGCCACCCTCGACGCATTCCTACTGAAAGCCCAAGCCTACATTTAGTATGAGGAAAAACAAGTGGCCAGTTCGGTAAGAGACGCTCGACGCCGTGAAGATGCCAAGCCGCACCGAGTCGATGAACCTTCGACATCTCGTCGAGGAGGAGACAAAAGAAAGGACGATCGCTCCCGTGAACCGCGGGAGCACCGAAGACCCATCGGTCGGTTCCACGAGTACACACCCCTCCTGGCCTCCAGGGAGAAAATTTTGTCTGAATGTGCCAATTCGGAATTCAAACAGGCAGGGGTACGTTTTCCGAGGCAACAACCCAACAAGCCCGGCACGGATAAAACGAAATACTGCAGATTCCACAAGAGTCATGGCCACAACACAGAGGATTGCATCCATCTCAAGGACGCAATCGAAATCCTCATCAAGGACGGGAACCTAAAACAGTTCACCAAGTCCAGAGACACTCCTCGACAAGAAGCGCAGGAGACCCAGAAAGTCGAGGAAGCCATACCCATCCCTGCAGATGCTAACATGCAGGTCGCTCTAAGCATTTATCGCCCGGAAGATTTCTTCCTACCGGACCGCGCCGAGAGTTCGGGGTACCTCTCCTCCCATAGCCCATGGGAAGCTTTCCCTTCAGCAATGGTCATCTCGGGAGGAGGATTCAACAAAATCACGGTCGGATCCGTGAAACGGAAATTCGACCAGCTGATTGCTAAGGGGCCCGCGCAAAACGCCACCCTGGATCCACCAAGAGAAGGCTCTGTACCCCTTGCCTTTTACCGAGAAGAACTCCTGGGAGGGGCGCCCAACGCCAGCATTCCTCTGCTCATCCGAGCACGCATGGCAAATTTTGATGTGAGGAGAATCCTGGTAGACCAAGGCAGCTCCTGCGACATCATGTACTCCCAGCTGCTTTCGACACTCCAGCTAAACGAGACACACTTAACTCCATACGTCGGATCAGACCTGCAGGGTTTCAACGGAGCAGTATCCCGACCATGGGGTTATGTCGACCTATTTGTTACCTTCGGGGCAGGTGAGACAGCCAGGACGGTCAGGGTCCAGTTCCTAGTCGTGGACTGCCCATCTCTGTACCAATGCATCCTAGGACGACCAACCTTAGCCGAGCTAATCGCTGTGCCATCCACCGTCCACCTGAAGATGAAGTATTACACTACTTCAGGTAAGGTCGCCACATTGCACGGACGTCGACGCTGCCCGCAGGTGTTTCGAAGCGGCATCAAAAGGTCTCAGCTCAATATCATACCAACCGAGTCCCCCAACATCAAATTCACCAGATATTCCCAGGGCTTTCCCTCAGGTAGACTCGATCGACCTAGACTGCAGATTCTCGGACAATAGCGAGGGCGTCCAAAGGCCAACAGAGTCGCTATCCCGACCAATACCAGATGGAGAGTTCGAACTAATTCCTCTGGGAGAAGATCCAGCTCGGTGCGTTAAAATCGGGGCACATATGCCCGACTTGGTGAAGCGACAATTGGAAGCTTGCCTCAAAGGGAACGCAGATTTATTTGCCTGGAGCGCCGCAGAAATGCCAGGGCTCGACCCCGAGACAGCCTACCACCACCTCTCCATTGACCCAACACACAAGACGGTCGCTCAACGCAGAAGGAAGCAGTCGACCGAGAAAACTGAAGCAGCTGAATCTGCTGTTAAAGACCTCCTAGAGGCTAAATTTGTAACCGAGGCCAGGTACACGACCTGGCTCTCGAATGTTGTACTTGTGAAAAAATCTAATGGAAAATGGAGGATGTGCGTTGACTATACCGATCTCAATCGGGCATACCCGAAAGATGCATACCCTTTACCTAACATCGATAAATTGGTCGACAATTCGTCCGGCTTCAAGCTATTATCCTTCATGGACGCATATTCAGGATATAATCAGATACCCATGGTCGTGTCTGACAAAAAATACACGGCCTTCATGACCGAATCGGGCAATTACTTTTACAACGTTATGCCCTTCGGTCTGAAAAACGCGGGCGCGACATATTAGCGCATGATGAATAAGGTTTTCCGAGCTGAAATCGGAGATATGCTCGAAGTATACATGGACGACATGATCGTCAAATCTCAACAAGAAACGGACCACGCGTCCCACTTACGAAAAGTGTTCGATCAGGCACGAAAGTGCAAAATGCGCTTCAACCCTGAGAAATGCACGTTCGGGGTCCGAGCAGGGAAATTCCTCGGATTCTACTTAACTGAACGAGGCATCGAGGCCAACCCTGACAAATGTCGGGCATTCGCGGAGCTCCCAACTCCTACTTCTAAAAAAATCCATACAATCACTAAACGGGGTCCTTACCTCCCTCGCTCGGTTCGTAGCAAAATCCGCTCAACACGCTCTCCCTTTTTACAAACTCCTCCGCAAAGAGGCAACTTTCGAGTGGACGGAGGAGTGCGAGCTAGCGTTGTCCCACCTAAAAAAGGCACTAAGTGAACCCCCGGTCTTATCCAGACCTTAAGAAGGGGAGATATTGTATCTCTACCTTGCAGTTGCAAACGAAGCAGTAAGCGCGGCACTCGTGCGCGACCTACCCGAAGGGCAAAAGCCTGTATATTTTACAAGTAAAGCACTCCATGGCCCAGAAATTCGATACCTCCAGATAGAAAAGGTGGCTTTGGCCCTCCTTCTCGCAGCCAGAAGGCTACGCCATTACTTTCTGGCTCACACCATCATTGTAAGAACCGATCAACCCATAAGACAATTGCTCGGTCGACCGGACATGGCCGGACGAATGCTAAAGTGGTCATTGGAACTATCCGAGTTTGACGTCAAATTCGAGGGAAGACAAGCTCTCAAAGCTCAAGCGCTGGCCGACTTCGTGGCTGAACTTACTTTCACCGAGCAAGAGCCGAAAATCTCATCCAGGTGGGTAATTTTCGTGGACGGAGCATCTGGTCCAGCAGGTAGCGGGGCCGGAATTATCTTGGAGAACGAAGAGGGAAACGTCATCAAAGTGTCCCTGACCTTATCTTTCCCCACTTCTAGCAACCAGGCAGAGTACGAAGCTTTTCTAGCGGGCATACAACTCGCGACCGATTTGGAAGCAGAAGAGATCACAATCTGCACGGATTCTCAGTTGGTCGCAAGCCAGGTTCGAGGAGATTTTCAGGCCAAAAATGATAACATGGCCGAATATTTGGCCCTCGTAAAAGGCGAACTAAAACGGTTCAAAAGTGTGGAAGTCAAACACATCCCGCAAGAGAACAACGCCCGCGCAGACATCCTGTCCAAATTGGCGAGCACTAAAAGGAAAGGAAACAACAAATCCGTCGTACATAAAACGCTTCCCCGACCTAGTATCGGGCAATCATCGGTCCACATAGACATTAACATCGTGGGCGACACAAGCTGCTGGATGACCCCAGTATTTAACTACCTAACTAAAGGAGAATTACCGACCGACCCAAAAGAGGCCAGTACTATACGACGAAGGGCATGCTCGTATTCTCTAGTAGGTGGACGTATGTATCGTCGAGGGTTCTCTACACCCCTCCTCAGGTGCGTAGAAGAAGAAAATATCCCGCACGTACTAAGGGAAGTCCATGAAGGAATCAATGCGCAACATCCTGGCGGATGGTCGCTGGCTCGAAAAATTCTACGGGCAGGATACTATTGGCCCACACTCCAACACGACGCAAAGGAGCACGTGAAGAGGTGCGACAAATGCCAACGACACGGAGACGTACACGTAGCACCCCCGTCCGAGCTAAAATCATTATTGTCACCTTGTCCATTCGCATGGTGGGGGATGGATATCTTAGGACCATTCGTCGTCGGGTCTGGTCAGAATAAATACTTAATTGTAGGCGTCGACTATTTCACCAAGTGGATAGAAGCTGAGGCCTTAGCCAAAATCACTGCGCTCAACATACTACGTTTCTTCAAGAGAAACATCCTCGCCCGGTTCGGGGTACCACTCGCCATCGTGACCGACAACGGCACTCAGTTCACAGATAAACACTTCAAAGAATTCGTTGCATCAATAGGAACGAAACAACATTTCGCTTCAGTCGAGCATCCCCAAACTAACGGGCAAGCAGAGGCCGCGAACAGGGTAATCCTAAGAGGTTTTAAACGAAGACTGGACGAGCTTAAGAAGCATTGGGTCGAGGAGCTACATAGCGTACTATGGGCATATAGGACCACGCCCCACTCAACAACCGGGGAATCCCCATTTCGATTAGCATATGGAACTGAAGCGGTGATCCCTATAGAAATGCACGTCCTATCGAAACGCACAGAATCCCCTATGGACCAAGACACCAATTCCGAAGCCTTGAGAGACGAGCTCGACATGATCGAAGAAGTTCGATCAGAAGCTGCTCTTCGAGAAACCATTCTCAAACAAAAAATAGCCGCTCGGTATGATTCTAAGGTCATAAGACGAACGTTCGAGGTAGGCAGTCTTGTCCTTAGAAGAAATCACAGGGATCCCCGCGAGGGAAAATTCACACCCAACTGGGAAGGCCCGTATCGCGTCCGAGCAAAAACCGAAAACGGAGCCTATTATTTGGAAAATCTACACGGGGAAGAGCTTGCTCGACCTTGGAACGCCGAGAAACTCAAACAATACTACAGCTAAATCACAAAGTCGCCCTGCTCAACTTTCAAGCAAGGAGAAAAGGGACCGACTGAAAACTGCGTGCCTAGGTACGAGCACGACAGCCCAAATATAACAAAGTCAAGCAAGGTCTCCTTTCGAGGGAAAGAGAAACTTGTCGCACGGACGGATACTCAAACGAGTCCAACGTCGCCTAAGTACCACGACCAGGCAGAACCCTAGCTCGCGATGGGATGTTCAAGCCACGGAACCCGGGCCATTACCTTGGCCCGGGCACCGACCAGGAGTAAGACTCCAAAATTTGATTGGTCCCCCTAACCAACAGATCACACACACCCCGTATTTATTCGACCACACCCAATTAACGCAAAGATGCATACCAAACACTTAGTAAAAATAACAAGTAAATTATGTCCTCCGACGGACGCATCATTACGAACAAATAAAATATAGAAACCGACCATCAAAGTCGTGCATATGAAATTAAAAATGCGACCCCGAAGGGCCGACTTGTTCAGGATTACATACAAAGGGGACCACGCCCCCAAAAAAAGAAACATCATAAATTATCAAGCACGCAGGCCATAAACTAATTACCCTCGCCTCCCGGGCGGCCTTCCTCCTCACAAGCTCCCTCCTGCTCCAGTTGCGCTTCAGGCTGGCCAGGTTGATCAGTCGACCCCGGCTGAGAATCATCCACCACCAAGTCTGAGGGGACCACGATCTGACCGTCTACAACCTTGTACAGATAGCTGATTCGACCAACGTCCAAGGCCATGTCAGGATGAAGAAATCTCATTTGATTCACCGCGTTCTAGAAACTGAGCTCAGTCGACGAGTTCAGATCTTCCATGTCCTGGTCGATCCGAGCGAGCAAATGAGCCCTCGTCACCAGACTCTTGGTCTCTTCATCCTCGTCCTCCTTCGGGAAAAAGGCGTCCTTCAGCTTTTTATTTTGCTCAAGCACCCTTTTCTTGTCGACCTCCAACTTGGCGATAACGGTGGCCTGTTCAGCCAACTCCTTGGTCGCGGCTTTAGCCTCCTCAGTGGCCGCTGTCAGTTTAGCCTCAGAAGCAGCCAGCTGCTCCTTAAGCCTGCTATTCTCTCGCTCCAGTCCAGGACTCCCTTCGGCCGTCAGCCAGGCCATTGTTAGGGCCCGCATAACCGCGCTTGCGTCTTGGGCCAGAGATAATCGCCGAGCAGGACGATCCATGCCTTCCAAAACCAAGGAATCCACATGGTCCACCTCCATGCTCGTTCCCTCGAAGAAGTTGCGCATCACGAAACACGGAGGCAGCCCATACTTCGGCTTCGGAGGAGCGTTGGCCGTTAAATCCACAGTGGCTGGAGACTTATGCTTTTTCATCAAAGAGTCGGTCGAAGCGCTCGGCGAACCTTGGACCAAGGGGCCCGACCTCGAGCCACTCGTCTCCGTCAGCTTGGTCTGCACGACCCTTGATCTTTTCTTCTGCTGCTGAACCAGGCGTTCTTGAATTTTATCCAGTGGGTTCGACAGAGAGCCTGAAAAAGGAAAAAGATCAGATTAGTCGTGGACAACAAAGTTAAAGCAAAAATTTAACTAATGCAAATAAACAGATACCAAAGAAGTCGGACACTTCCTGCCCGGTACGGCAAGCCAGCAACTCGGTAACATTAATCAGGGGACGCTCCACAGCTTCCCCCCATCCTGATCAACTATAACTTTTCCATCTCCGTCCAACATGGGGGTCGGAGTGAAGGACGCTATCAATTTTCTGAAGGCCTCGAAATTGGACGCGTCATCATCATTCAATAAGTCCCCCACCTGAATGAACTCCCCGACAGGTTTCTCATAGTGAGCATAGCTCCAGGAAAATGGGAACAGCCACAGCCTCCTCGGGATCACCTGACCTTGATCGTCGAGCTTAGGCTCGTCATTCTCGTTGGTGTCTATTCCCAGGAAGCTCATTGCTCTCACGGCCACCGCGCTCACGGGTTTTATCAGAAAGTAATCAGTTTTGAAGGCCCGGATAGACTCTGAATGGGCCTTAAAAATCTTCGTCCGCTGCTTGAAGGACACAAATCCCATCCGGTCAGTTCCTCGCCCGACTTGGCGCTGCAGGGAGAACAGACGGAAAAATAGGGGAAGCGTGCCACCAACACCCAGATGGGCGCACGTCATCTCAAACGCTCTTAGGAACGCGTATGAATTGGGGTGCAGCTGGGAAGGGGCGACGCATAGGTGCCCGAGCACGGCACTCACAAAGTCACTGAATGACAAAGTTACCCCCAGGACCGAGATCGCGTATTCGTACATGGAGAAAGCCCGACCGCGGAAATCTGAGAAGATACGATCATCATCCCCCGGGCAGGTTACAACCCAATCGGCAGGGTCACCGACAACGGGCAATGGCTCCGTTCGAGGTCTTGAAAATGAGGACACCTTGTCCAACAAATCCTCCACCACCCATTCTTCGGGCGAGACCCTCGTCTGGTCAGGACACTGGGGCGAATCTGTTGATGCTCCTGTAGTACTTGTATTCGAACTCTCCGAGGAACTCCCGGAACCAGAAGGAATGGACGTAGATGATCCTGAATCTTCCGAGGACGTCTCTTCGGAAAGCACGTCCAATGGATTCACGAGCGAGTTTTCACCTGAAAAGCAGAGGAAAGGCGTCAGTGAATTCGATTAAGAATATCAAATCCACCCTTCCAGCGCTCGACAAGTGAAAGGGCACGCATCAGCTCAGAGACTAGGTCCCGAGCTATAGCCCTGGCTGACCATCGCTCGGAGCGACGGCTTACGCCCAACATTATAAATCAAGGATCTAACCTAGGTATTTATCAAAACCCAAGTCTAAGTCGACCAGCACCTACGTCGAACCTCAGCTAGGGTTTGCAACCGACCGACTACGGTGGCGGAAGTCCTAGGGTTTACCGGTTCTAAATCTAAAAACTACCGTCAAAACTATCCTAAGCCACATGCATTTCTACGAAACCTAAGCTATAAACACCTAAAACGGAGAAAAAGAACCGTACCTTGCGCTTGAGAAGACATTCTTGAAGAGGAAAGCGTTCTGGAAGTGGTGGTCGGCAAGAAGATGCGGTGGTCGACGGCTGAGGTGGTGGCAGTTGAACGAGCAGAGCGTTGAAGAAGAAGATGAAGCGAAAAGTTCAGAATGGGCCCTGAGAATCCTATTTATAAGAAGGGAAGCACGTGCAAGCACGCGTGACCCCTACACACTAGCCCCTAGGCTAGCCGTCAAATCATTAATAGGCGCGAATTCCCAGATATTCCAGCTTTTCGTTTCACATTCCCCTGTCGAGCAACGCACCAGCTGCCCGTTCCCAGAAGATCGGTGTTGCACCCCAAAATTTGCCCTCACAAAACAAGACTTTGTGTGCTAAGAGGTTCACAAGGTTCACAAGACATCTTATGAGGTTCACAAGGTTCACAAGGTTCACAAGACATCTCATGAGGTTCAATAAGTTCACAATTAGTCAGAAGATTTAACAATTCCCTCAGATAATGCCTCCTCCTAAGCAGGGCATCCAAAACTAGGGTTTTGACTTTAATCAGGCTAAATGGACTTCCAAGACTTCAAGTGAGCTTCATAACATCTTATACATGTTTAAGAATCCCCATGTCAAGTTTCAAGACTTTTCTCAAAGGTTTGCTCAGTCAGATGATCAGATAGGTCAAAATCAGTCAAAGCAGTTAAAAAATCAAACTGAGGTCAACTGTGGTCAAACCAAGGTCAAACTTCATGATTTTTTGTCAACATCAAGTATATGAAGTAAAATTCATCATTTGATCAAGATTTGATCATGATTCATCAAGGATATTTCAGATCATCAAGAATCAGAGGTTTCTAAATTAGGGTTTCCTTAGGAAAAGTCAACTGAACTTTGACCAACCATAACTTTCACATGCTTCATCAAATTTTTCCCATCCAAAGCTCATTTTTAAGGAAATTGAATTCTCTACAACTTTGTGTCTCACAAGCCAAGCCCAAAAATGCTTCATTTGGAAGGTATGAGCTAAGACATTATAGGTCCTTTTGAAAGTCAACAAAAAGTCAACAACTTCAAAAGGGCATAACTTGAGAATGGTAAAAGATATGGACATGAAACCAATGGGTTTGGTTAGAGGACTCTTTAAGATTTCCAAAATGTCCAAGAACACCCTCATAGCATTAAAATTGAAGGATTTGTGCCCTTGCAAAGTTGGGAAATTTTTGGGAGGTTTATGAAGCAAATAGGGCTTTAAAACCAAATTCTTCCAAATGGGCTTGCAATTTTGTGATCCAAACTTCAACATGACATCATGCACGACCCAATCCTCATTTATTCAGATTTTTATTATTTTTTATTTTATTTATTTTGATTTTATTCATTTAAAACCATTTTAAATTAAAATAAAATATATAAATCAAATATTTGAGTGAGATATTGTTTCTAGAAAGTCATAAACATGGATTGGATCAGATTGATATGCAATTTATGGTGATTGTCTTAAGATAGAAAGGTTATATCAAAGAATATATGAAATTCAAGGCATGATCTTTTTCAATCTTCCATGACCAAAATATCCAAAGGATAGCCCAATATTTTGACCTAATTTCATCTACTATATGTACACAAACTCATCACAATGCATAGGGGACGAATTTGCAGCCTCAAACCATAATTTCAAACTTCAAAAAATCCTTCAAAAATCAATTTTCGGGTTTCACATTGCAAGGAGTTATAAGGTATTTTAAGAACACAAAGAGGTTCCCTGGACATCCCTGAATCGAAACCAATCCTCACATGCATCTGAACCATGACATAATGCATAACCCGAAGCATATATGTTCTTAAAATATTTTTCTTCGATTCATTGAGTTTACTTGTTTATAATGAATTTTAGATGTGTATTAATGTTTGTTGTTGTCTATAGATGGTTTCTGGATTGTTTGGTGAAGAACTATGGCCGAATCGTGAAAACACCATAGCTAGGGTTTTAAGCTCCAAATTGGGATTCTGTGATTTACCTAATTTAAATGAATTCTAATGACATGGTCTTCTTGTATGAGTCATGAGGAACTCATTGATGTAATTAATTTGAGGAAATTGTGCTTGTTGTATGGTATTTGATATTTGCAGGATTCATTGGCAGAAAAAATCGCAGGTAAATTCAAAACAAAATTCGCAGCAAAATTCGTATATCCAGAGGTAGAAGACGAAGTCTGCGCGCGAATTTTAAATTTAAAATCTTATTTTATTTTATTATGTTTGGTTTCCATTTATATTACAAAGAAAGCAATTGGTTCAGTTGGTGAGGACGCGCGTGTGTGAAGCTAGCGTCCAGTGTTCGAATCCAGGCAGGGCCAATTTTTTTTTTGCTTTAATTTCTGTTGTCTTGCAAGAATGGAACAAAACAGAATCATGCTGATTACTATCACCAACGCGCGCGTTGGCCCAGTGGCTGAAGTCTTCTTCAGGTATTGGGGAGGTCCTGGGTTCAATTCCAGGCCTCCCCTCTTTTTTTTTTCTTTCTTTATATTTTTCTTTTATCTATTTTATTAATTAAATAATTAGGTTAATTGATTCTTCTTAATTAAAATATTAATCTTGTTTTCTTACTAATCCTAAAATTAATTTATTTTTCTAAAAAATCAATTTAATTAATGTAAACTTTATTTTTTATTAATATGTATATATTATGTTGAATTATTCTAATACATAAAATTTAATTATTTCTTATATAAATTCTAATTTTTTATAAACCCTAATTATATTTTAATTCTTAATTTATTTATTTATAAATGTTAATTATGTATATTTATTTTATAATTTGTATATAGTTTTTTTAGGTAGACTATTTAATTAATTAATCAACCCTAATTCTATAAAACCTAATATTCTCATAAACCCTAATTTATTTTGATTAACCTTTATATTCTTATAAAACCTAATTATATTATAACTTTTAATTTATTTATTTGTAAATTTTAATTATGTACATTATTTTATAATTTGTTTATAATTATTATTGAATATAATTTTCACATGTAAATAATTTAATTAAATAGTAAACCCTAGATTATCTTTAAAACAATTAAAATTCCTAGTTTGATCTTATGAATATAATTTATTTTTATAGTATGTTTATTGTAATCAACCAATATTTTGATAATATGTATATAAATTAAAAAATAATTAGACTATTAGTCATATTTTGTTAATATATAATATTTATCATTTATTTCTATTATTAATTAAAACCTTAAAAAATAATTATTCATTAAAAATTGAACTTTTAATTTATTATTTATCATTATGCTAATTCTTTCATGTTATTCTTATTTATTTTATTACTACTAACCCACTTAATTATTTATTTATTTGCTTATTTAATTTTATTTTAATTATTATTATTATGTAGTTGTATCTCTTATGTAATAGTTGTAGTAATTTTTATTATTTATTTTTAAATGCTATGGTTAGTAAAATAGGGAGTGTAAAACATGTTTGTATGTAAATTTGAATTTAGATCATTAAAATTTAAAGATAAATATCTGAATTGGTACACTCACACACGTAAGTCGATCCTGGATCGCCATCTCACTTCTTAAGGGTTACCTCTCAAGTTACCTAAACAAAAGGTCAAGTAAGGTGTATAAAGCAAAGTCCCTCATCTCACATCATCTAGTCCCTTAACAGATAAAAAGATCAAGTCCCTTCGTGGTTGCCTTCGTAATGATCTTGTCCCTTTCGAATAAAGATGATAAGTCCCTTCGAATTGCTTATACACCTTACAGTTGCCTAAATAACAGTTGTCCCTTCACTTGTCCCTCAAACATCCAAGGTAATGAATACCTATTCCTTAATAATAGGGATAGTCTTACCATTTAAAGGATATTTAAGAACAGAAAAGACTTAACTTAGGGTAGGTTCCTCTTATGTACTTGCTCACTTTTCAAAACATTTCATAAACACTTCACATTTTCAAGCAATTTTCAAAACAAATGCTTTATATATATCCGTACATGGATCATTATAAAGTACATAAGAAAATTTCTAAACACACATTACACATTTCAAAAACATTTTAAAGTGAGCTAAGTAACTAAGAGCCCATGGATAACCATGGATGTAAAGGGTGCTAACACCTTCCCTTTACATAACCTACCCCCCGAACCCAAAAATCTTTTAAAAGGTCTTTCCTGTTCTTTTATGCCTTTCCTTTGGATAAAATAAAAGTCGGTGGCAACTCTTGCTATCCGCAACATTTAACTAAAGTCAGTTCTCTCACCGTGTTACAGAACTGGCGACTCTGCTGGGGATTTAATAAAAGAGGGGTACCCTTAGGAATTAGATCACTTTAAACTTGTTTGCTTTACTTTACTTGTTGGGTGCTTTTATGTGTGAAAGATCCTAACCCGGATCTAGTGTACCTTAGGTAAATGGCAATAGACCAAGGAAACTGTACGGCGTATACCGATATGGTTGATCTGGTGGCCATAGTTAGTGTGACTTCTTGGTTGGTGCTTATGTTCCTTAAGTCAAGTTGAGGATAATATGAGGCTGCCATATGTTGTCAATACACTAACTAACTTTTAGAACCCTAGTTATCCCATCTTGGCCTTTAGAAAAGTAGTGAGATAACCGGCTTTGGTGCAGACTAAAGTTGGTTGATACTCGATACTACGCTCATTGAGATTCTAAACTTGGAGGGTTTTGGTTGGCAAGTAAGTTGCCTAATGAACAACCACCCTTGTGAAGGATCAATGATATTGAGATCCCTTAGAACCTAGTTACTTTTGTAGGATAGGATGAACCATCTAAACTTCAGGGGAGGGTACTTACCTTTGAACCTCATGCAAGCCTTTAAACCTAGGGCTATGGTGTGACTTGTTTGTGTGTGCCACATGTTTGTGATTGAGCATAACATCATAACATCATCATGCATCATAAGCATAGCCTTTTCACTAACCATTTCAAGGACCAAAGGATTTATATTTGTTCTTTGTTGCAGGTCATGGCTTCTGCTCATAGGAATACTATCCGGATCAACTTTGTAGGAATACCTCCTAAGCTTAAGGAGTTGGTCTCTCAAGTTTCTGAAAACTCCCAATTCATCAAGAGACATGGTTACCTACTGGATCTAGTTACTTCAGGATTCAATGAAGACATGATGAGTGTTTTGTTTCAGTTCTTTGATCCTAAGCACCATTGCTTCACATTCCCCGACTATCAGTTGGTTCCTACAATGGAAGAGTTCTCTAAACTTCTGGGTATACCTGTACTTGATCAGAAACCATTCACAGGCTTGGAAAAAGAGCCTAAACCTGAGGTTATTGCTGCAGCTCTACATCTGAAGAAGTCAGACATTGTTCTAGAAACGAGAAGTGGAGTTAAGGGTATTCTTGCTAAGGTGTTGATAGAGAAGGCTCAAGTGTTCTTGAAGGCTATGAGCTATGATGCTTTTGAGGAGATCTTAGCCTTGCTGATTTATGGCTTAGTGTTGTTCCCCAATCCAGATCAGTTCATAGATGTTCATGCCATCAATATATTCCTGAGTCACAATCCAGTGCCTACATTGCTTGGAGACATCCTACATTCTCTTCATACCCGTACTACAAAGGCAAGAGGAACTCTGATGTGTTGCATACCTTTGCTATCTAGGTGGTTTATTTCTCACCTTCCTCGATCAGTAATGAAGAATGAACAAGGGTTCAGGTGGTCAAAGAGGATCATGTCACTCTCTCATTCAGATATCCATTGGTGCTCCAGATCTATGGAGAATGTTACTATCATTGACCGTTGTGGGGAGTTTCCTAATGTGCCACTTCTAGGCATAAGAGGAGGCATTACTTACAACCCTTCCTTAGCTTTACGTTAGTTTGGTTACGCTCGGAGTGATGGTCCACATGACATGTTGATTCAGGGTATTGTGTTTGACTACGACAACGATCTTCAAGGTTACCGTCAAAGGTTCATACGAGCATGGGGGAAAGTGAACAAGGTTGACAGCAAAACTCTGGAGCCCAAGTACACTATTCCTATGGAAGCTTACCTCAGATGGGTGTGATCTCGTGCTCAGACTCTCATGATGCCATACCCTGCCATCCTGCCAATTACTATGGAGCCTGTTGCTGAGGGAGATACTTCTTATACCATTCTTCACCCAGACATGCCCACTGACATGGAAGACTTACAGAGGTTTTGGATCCAGTTGAAGGAGCAAAGGGATACTTTCGAGGTTCATTACAAAGCAAGTCAGGAAAGGAACCTGGAGTTAACAAAGCAACTTCACGAGGAGCGGAATCTCAACTCATACCTCAACACAAAGAGGAAACGTCCATGGGAGACTTAAAACCCCATCTTTTGTATTTATTTCATTTCATTTTGTAAGCCCAAGGGGCAAACAAATTTATTACTAATAAAAGTTTACTTTCTTGTTTGTTTAAGCAAATTTAAATCCTGCGGTCCTTGAAAACATTGCATACGCATTTACATATCATATCACTGCATCACAGGTTTCTTATGTACAGGTTTCTTATCTTCTCGCTGTTTATTTCAGCAATGGCTCTTGAACAAACAATCAAAGATCTTCAGGCACAAAATGCACAGTTCCAAGAGCTGATCCTGAACTTGTCCAAGGGGCGGGATGAATTGAAGACATTGCTGGCCAAGAAGACTAAGAAGACTAGAAGGTCAGGTGTCCTGATCAACATGGGAAGAAGGTTCAGAGGTCCTGTCAAGACCAAAGAACAGGTTGAAGATTATGAGTCAGAAGAGTCTGAGAAAGAGGGAGGCAGTCTCCACAACACTATGGGGGACTCTGATTCTGAAGCTAACTACTATCATGAGCCTAATGAAGATAAGTTCAAGATGCTGGTGGATAGAATGGATGCTATGGAATTGAAAAAGTCTTCTGGGCTAGATTTTGAAGACCTGAGTTTGATATCTGGGGTGGTTATACCCATTGTTTTCAAGGTTCCTACTTTCGTAGTTTATGATGGTGTCTTTTGTCCCAAGCTGCACCTGAGGTCTTATGTCCGGAGAATCCAACCCTATACTGCTGATAAGAAGTTGTGGATCCATTTCTTCCAAGAGAGCTTATCTGGAGCTCAATTGGAATGGTACTATCAGCTGGAGAGTGTTAACATCCGTGATTGGAATGATCTTGCTGAAGCCTTTTATAAGCAATATCAATACAATGCTGACCTAGCCCCTACTCGCATGCAACTGCAAAGCATGTCTATGGGTGCTAAAGAAAATTTCAAGGAGTATGCCCAGAAGTGGAGAGACTTGGCTGGAAGAGTGCAACCCCCTCTAACTGACAGGGAGTTAGTTGATATGTTCATGTGTACGTTGAATGGTCCTTTTTACAGTCATCTCATTGGAAGCTCATCATCTGGCTTCACTGAGTTGATAATGACAGGAGAGCGCGTAGAAAGTGGTATAAGGAGTGGCAAGATCCAAGTGGGTGCTTCTTCATCCAATACTGCAAAGAAGCCTCCCAGTGGGAAGAAAGAGGCAAATCCTGTTTATGGCCAACCTGATCGTAATAGGAGGCATCAGTATGTGAGTGCAGTTTATATCTCCAATCCAACTCCTGCAACAACAGAGCCACCACAGGGCAATCAACAGAGGACTAGAAGGCAGTTCTCTAAGATCAACATGTCACTGGCCCAAGCCTTGCAACACTTGTTGAAGGGTGAACTTATCACTTTGAGGGACCCTCCTCAGAATCCCAATGTTACCTCTCCCAGGTACAATCCTAATGCACGATGTGCATATCATTCAAATTGTCAGGGACATGATACCAATAGTTGCTGGGTATTGAAGAATAAAATTCAGGATATGATTGATGCTGGAGAGATTGAGTTTGACCCTCCGGGTACTCCAAATGTGATTACTGCTCCTATGCCAAATCATGAGAAGACTGTCAATGCCATTGATGAAGATTCACATATTTACTCAGTCGCAGATTTGACTACACCATTGTCTGTTATTAAGAAGAAGTTAGTACAAGCTGGGTTCTTTCCAGGTTGTCGTGAAGATTGTTTATATTGTGCCTATAAGCCGGATAGCTGCTGGAGATTGAAGGACGGAATTCAACGCCTCATGAATAATTACACAATAGTGTTTGAGAGGACCCCACCTTCTGTGGAAAGTATGGTTGATCATATAACTAAAGGTGCGAAGGTTGAAGAGGTGGATATGGTTGATATAGTGCCGGTGAGGATTACTTCTAAGGGACCTGTCAAAATCACTCATAAGGGTCCAATTAAGATTACTGCTGAAGGCCCTGTGAAGGTTGTTGCTGAAGCTAGAGTGGCTCCTATGATCATTACCACTCCTGGTCATATTCCGTACACTTCTGATAAAGTTGTGCCTTGGCATTATGGTTCTGATGTTTATATCCATGGTGTTAAGCAGGAACCCTTAGCTGATACGCATGTTGTTGATGTTGATGTTGATAATATTGCTGGATCTAGTAAGATCACACGAAGCGGAAGAGTTTTCTCTCCTCCAGTTATCTCCAAGAATGCAGTTACTCCGGTTACTACAACTACTGATGCTCGGGGCAAAAGTCCTGTTATTGAACCTATACAAAATGATGTGCCAGCTGCTGATGATCTCTCTAAGCAGATGGAAGAAGTACTGAAGATCATTCGCAAGAGTGATTATGACATTGTTGATCAATTGGGGCATACTCCCTCCAAGATTTCTATGCTGTTTTTATTGTTGTGTTCTGAGGCTCATGCCAAGGCCCTGATTAAATTTTTGAAGACTGCTCACGTACCAAATGAGATTTCTGTAGACCAGTTTGAAAATTGTGTTGCACACTAGACCTATGATAATGGGTTAGGTTTCTCCGATGCTGATTTGACTCCTGCCAAGAGGGATCATAATAGGGCTCTACATATCTCTATTGAATGTAGGGGCACTACCCTGTCACATGTGCTAATAGACAATGGTTCCTCGCTGAATGTGTTGCCCAAAGAAGTTCTGAATAAGCTTAGTCCTGAAGATGCTGTGTTGAAGCCCAGTAATATAGTGGTGAAAGCTTTTGATGGCTCAAGAAGAGTGGTGCATGGAGAGATTGATCTCCCAATCAAAGTAGGTTCTCAGGTCTTCAATGCTACCTTTTATGTAATGGATATTCGTCCGTCGTATTCTTGTTTGCTTGGGCGTCCCTGGATCCATGGGGCAGGTGCTGTAACTTCTACTTTACATCAGAAGCTGAGATATCCAGTAGAAGGAAAAGTTGTCACTGTTTACGGAGAGGAAGGATATATAGTTAGCCATGTGAACACCTTTAAATATCTTGAAGTAGAAGGTGAATATGTTGAAACTCCGTGCCAGACATTTGAAGTGGTTCCTTGGATTGTTAATAATTATGAAGCTCCTCCTGTTGTCAAGAAAGTTCCTGTGGTCACCAGAGTACCTCCTACAATGGCCTCCCTCAAAGATGCTAGAGCTGTGGTGGATGAAGGTGGTTGTACTATTTGGGGTCAGCTTCCTGACATTCCTTACAAGTCTGATAAATTTGGTTTGGGTTTCACTGCAGAGTCCCAGAAGGTTGTTCGTCGTGCTCGTGTTGTTCGTATCACCAATCAGGGGATTATGAAAGATCAGATCAATGCCGTGGGTGACTATGATGAAGACTACAACTTGGATGCTTGGATTTTTCCTACTGTGGGTGCTGGGCTCAATAACTGGAAAGCTGAAGATGTTATTCCTATCTCCTTTAGTCAGGAGTAAATACTATTACTGTGTTATTACTTTTAAAGTTTGTAATTTTTGAACAATTAAAACTCTTAAGCCTTGTGCCTTACCCGGGGCACAATGGTGTGCTTGTTACGGGATGTCATTTCATTTGCATACTTCATTCAATAAAAATCAGTGGACGTTTCGTTTTCGTAAATATTGTGTTCCTTGTCTTTTCTTTTATTTTTGTTTTATCATCTATGTGTTCTTACACACACCCACATCACTAAAATGCAGATCCTTATCCACTCTGGATCCTATTGATAACAGTTCTACTATTGCCAATTATAATTTCGAGAATCCGATCTATCAAGCTGAAGACGGAAATGAGGACGATTGTGAAGTACCTGTAGAGCTTGCTAGGTTGTTACAACAAGAAGAGAAAGCTATACAGCCACATGAAGAGCCAATCGAAGTTGTGAATCTGGGAACTGAAGAAAACAGGAAAGAAGTCAAGATAGGGGCTGAATTAGAGGATAGTGTCAAGAGCAGATAGATTCAGATGTTACATGACTATGTGGAGATTTTTGCTTGGTCCTACGAAGATATGCCAGGGTTGGATACAGACATTGTGGTTCACCGTTTACCGGTAAAAGAAGATTGTCGTCCAAAGAAGCAAAAGGTTCGTCGCATGCGTCCTGAAATGTCAGAGAAGATTAAAGCAGAGGTAATGAAACAGTTTGATGCAGGGTTCTTAGATGTGACTTCTTATCCTCAGTGGGTTGCAAATGTGGTGCTGGTACCTAAGAAAGATGGTAAGGTACGTATGTGTGTAGATTACAGGGATTTGAACAAGGCCAGCCCCAAAGATGACTTTCCACTTCCTCATATTGATGTTCTGGTAGACAACACTGCTCAACATAAGGTATTCTCTTTCATGGATGGTTTCTCTGGTTACAATCAAATCAAGATGGCACCTGAAGATATGGAGAAGACGACATTTGTTACACAGTGGGGCACTTTTTGTTATAAAGTGATGCCATTTGGTTTGAAGAATGCAGGGGCAACATATCAGCGTGCTATGGTGGCTTTGTTTCATGACATGATTCATCATGAGATAGAGGTGTATGTGGATGATATGATAGCTAGGTCCCAGAATGAAGAACAACATCTTGATCATCTGCATAAGTTGTTTGAGAGATTGAAGAAATACAAGTTGAGATTGAACCCAAACAAGTGTACCTTTGGAGTTAGGTCTGGTAAACTCCTGGGTTTCATTGTCAGTGGAAAAGGTTTTGAAGTGGATCCTGCTAAAGTGAAAGCTATACAAGAGATGCTAGCTCCCCGTACTAAGAAATAAGTTAGAGGTTTCTTGGGACGATTGAATTACATTGCAAGATTTATCTCCCAATTAACTGCCATCTGTGAGCCAATCTTCAAGTTGTTGAAGAAAGATCAGGTGATGGAATGGAATGATGAGTGCCAAATAGCCTTTGATGAAATCAAGAAATATCTGCTAGAACCTCCAATTTTGATGCCACCAGTTGATGGAAGACCCTTGATTATGTACTTAACAGTGTTAGACAACTCAATGGGGTGTGTGTTGGGGCAACATGACGAGTCTGGTCGAAAAGAGCAGGCAATATATTACCTTAGCAAAAAGTTTACCGACTGTGAAACAAGATACTCACTGCTCGAGAAAACTTGCTGCGCTTTGGCATGGGCTGCTCGCCGACTAAGACAATATATGTTGACCCATACTACCTTATTGATTTCGAAGATGGATCCAATCAAGTACATATTCGAGAAACCTGCTCTCTCCGGAAGAATAGCAAGATGGCAAATGATCTTAACAGAATATGATATACAGTATACTACTCAGAAGGCCATTAAAGGAAGTGTTGTAGCTGATCATTTGGCTCATCAAGCAGTGGATGATTACTAGTCAATGAGTTTTGAGTTCCCTGATGAAGACATTATGATTATTACCAAAGAACCTGGACAATATGACGGACCTGAACAAGGATCCCGATGGACTATGGTTTTTGACGGAGCTTCTAATGCACTTGGTAATGGTGTTGGTGTTGTGATCAGTTCCCCTGAAGGTTGTCATACCCCGATTACTGCCAGACTTTGTTTCTATTGTACTAATAATATGGCTGAGTATGAGGGATGTATCCTGGGTATCAAAGCTGCCATTGATATGAAGATTCAATTCCTAGACGTGTATGGAGATTCAGCCCTGGTAGTAAGTCAGATTAAAGGAGATTGGGATACCAAGCATGATAATCTTTTTCCTTACAGAGAGCATGTGTTGTCTTTGATCCCACATTTTAAAGAGATTACCTTTGGACATATTCCACGAAGAGAGAATCAGTTGGCAGATGCCTTAGCCACCATGGCATCCATGTTTGAGATCAGCTGGGATGATGAGGCTCCCAAGATTACTATTGATAGATATGAAAAGCCTGCATACTGCAATGAGATTGACACTGAAGAAGCAGAGGAGAAGCCTTGGTTCTATGAGGTGAAAAGATATCTTGAAGCTCAGGAATTCCCTGAAGGGGCATCTGTCAAAGATAGGAAGTTTCTGAGGAGGTTTTCTGCTAAGTTTTTCTTGAGTAATGGAATTTTGTACAAGCGCAATCATGATTCAACTTTGCTTCGTTGTGTGGATAAGAAGGAAGCAACTGAGATTATGGAAGACATGCATGAGGGGGTCTTTGGCACTCATTCTAGTGGTCATACTATGGCAAAGAAGATATTGAGAGCAGGTTACTATTGGTCTACCATGGAAGCTGATTGCTATCAACACTCCAGAACATGTCATAAGTGTCAAATTTATGCTGATAAAGTCCATATACCTCCATCACCATTGAATGTGTTGACTGTTCCTTGGCCTTTTGCCATGTGGGGTATTGATATGATTGGTGAGATCAAACCTACTGCTTCTAATGGGCATCGTTTCATCCTGGTTGCTATTGATTACTTCACAAAGTGGGTAGAGGCAAATTCATTTGCATCTGTTACTAAGAATGTGGTGGCTCAATTCATTAAGAATAATTTCATATGTAGGTATGGCATCCCGGAAAAGATTATTACTGACAATGGCTCAAATCTGAACAACACTATGATTACTGATCTCTGCACGCAGTTCAAGATTAAGCATCACAACTCTTCTCCGTATCGTCCAAAGATGAATGGGGCAGTAGAAGCTGCTAATAAGAACATTAAGAAGATTATACATAAGATGACTGTCACTTATAAAGATTGGCATGAGATGTTACCATTTGCTCTTCATGGTTATCGTACTACAATATGCACTTCAACAGGGGCAACCCCATTCTCCTTAGTATATGGTATGGAAGCAGTTCTACCCATTGAGGTCCAGATTCCATCCTTAAGAATTATGAAGGATGCAGGCTTGGATGAAGATGAGTGGATTCAGACTCGACTTGACCAGATAAATTTGATTGATGAGAAGAGGTTAGCAGCTGTTTGTCATGGCCAGATGTACCAGAAACGAATGATCAAGGCTTTCAACAAGAAGGTTAAGCCAAAGGTATATCAGGTTGGTGAATTGGTAATCAAGCGTATCATACTACCACAGGGTGATCCTAGGGGCAAGTGGACTCCAACATATGAAGGGTCATTTGTGGTCAAAACAGTATTCTCAGGAGGTGCCATGATACTTACTACTATGGATGGTGAAGACTTCCCACAGCCTGTAAACGCATACATAGTTAAAAAATACTACGCATAAAAAGAGACCCGCTAGGTTGACTGGCCTAGGCAAAAATAAGGGCATCCCGGCGAACCAAAAGGGTTCGGGAAAAAATTAGGGATATATATATATAAAAAAAATGTACACCCGACAAGTCGAAAACCTGAAAAGGCGGCTTGGGCAAAAAAGGGTATTCCGGTGGATTGAAAACCTGAAAGGGCAATCCAGGCAAAAATTAGGGATTAAAGCGTATGACTATGTCTCGTTTGGATCACCCATGTAACTACTACCAGTTGTGCTACTTACTCAAGCTCGAACAGATAAAGCTCAATTCAATTGTTTCCATCTCAGCGGCAGAAGATGAGATACTTGAAGATAATGGCAATAGTAGAATTGAAACTCAATAGGATTATTTCCCACATAGCTGATTTCCCTTATTTTGTAAAAAAACTTTTATGACGAATTCCTCTTACTAGGATTTCTGTCTCCTTGTACAAACTTACCCATGTACGGGTCACTTTGTGATATAAATAAAATTCCATCTTTGAATCCAGATTTACTTTTACCCTATTTACATAAGCGAAACGTCCATTGGTTGTGTTTGAATGTATGTATGCTTTTGAATATGATTGATGTTTACCAGAAATGCATGAAAATGCAATAATAGTATTTACTAAGGACGAACGAGGGAAGGAATTCAACGAAGCTTCGCCGGTTCATCCCTACAAGACAACTACAAATCCCCTAGTAGGGCAAATCCATCTTCATAAATACTTCGAGTTACATCTCCCCTGGAATTTATATCCATCTCTTTTATCCTCATACGGATAGTCGGGAATTTATTCTTTCAATAGGAGTATGGCGAACAAAGACGGGAGGTACCTTACTATCGAACGAAGACGGGAGGTTATGAATACCTTACTATCGAACAAAGACGGGAGGTTATGGATACCTTACTATCGAACAAACGAGACGAGAACGAGTTCTTCATATTCTTCACTATATTATCAAACAAAACGAGTTCCCCATATTCTTCAACAACAAATCGGGATTTATTTTCCCTGGCCAGCAGTTGTTATACGAAGATACCCGGACGCTTCAGGCTACATGATACATACATACATCATTTACATCATACCATAACATACATATCCATAAGTACATAATACATTACTTAAGTGCATCATACTATGCATGCATACATAATGCATAAACTAATATTTTCCTTGCAGGATAGTTATATGCAGGTAAAACAATATCAACAACTTATACCTCGGGACGTTGTTTATCCTCCTGAAAGCTATCATGACTTTGGGCCGTTGTTTATCTTCCCAAAGTTCATCTCATTATTTAGGGACGTCGTTTATCTTCTTGAAGGCTATCTTGAGACGTCGTTTATCTTCTCAAAAGCCATATCATTACTTTGGGCCGTTGTTTATCCTCCCAAAAGTATTATCATAACCTTGGGCCGTTGTTTATCTTCCAAAGGTTATCTCACTATCTTGAGACTTTTTTTATCTTCCCAAAAGCTATATCTTCATACTTTGGACTACTTTATTCTCCAAGAGGTATGTTTGAAGAATTCTTTTTCAAGTGGCATCTTTAAGCCCACTCAAGCATGTACAGCTAGTCATCAGTATCACTCTACGCACCGGTGAGTGCAAATTTTTGGGCTTTTGTGTTCAATCCCCTTCAACCTTCCAGGTCACGACTGGCATATATACCAATCTAACCCCTCAGGTTTCAGAAAATTGAACAGGGGCAGCTGTTGCACCCCAAAATTTGCCCTCACAAAACAAGACTTTGTCTGCTAAGAGGTTCACAAGGTTCACAAGGTTCACAAGACATCTTATGAGGTTCACAAGGTTCACAAGACATCTCATGAGGTTCACAAGGTTCACAAAGTTCACAATTAGTCAGAAGATTTAACAATCCCCTCAGATAATGCCTCCTCCTAAGCAGGGCATCCAAAACTAGGGTTTTGACTTTAATCAGGCTAAATGGACTTCCAAGACTTCAAGTGAGCTTCATAACATCTTATATGTGTTTAAGAATCCCCATGTCAAGTTTCAAGACTTTTCTCAAGGGTTTGCTCAGTCAGATGATCAGATAGGTCAAAATCAGTCAAAGCAGTTAAAAAATCAAACTGAGGTCAACTGTGGTCAAACCAAGGTCAAACTTCATGATTTTTTGTCAACATCAAGTATATGAAGTAAAATTCATCATTTTATCAAGAGTTGATCATGATTCATCAAGGATATTTCAGATCATCAAGAATCAGAGGTTTCTAAATTAGGGTTTCCTCAGGAAAAGTCAACTGAACTTTGACCAGCCATAACTTTCACATGCTTCATCAAATTTTTCCCATCCAAAGCTCATTTTGAAGGAAATTGAATTATCTACAACTTTGTGTCTCACAAGCCAAGCCCAAAAATGCTTCATTTGGAAGGTATGAGCTAAGACATTATAGGTCCTTTTGAAAGTCAACAAAAAGTCAACAACTTCAAAAGGGCATAACTTGAGAATGGTAAAAGATATGGACATTAAACCAATGGGGTTGGTTAGAGGACTCTTTAAGCTTTCCAAAATGTCCAAGAACACCCTCATAGCATTAAAAGTGAAGGATTTGTGCCCTTGCAAAGTTGGGAAATTTTTGGGAGGTTTATGAAGCAAATAGGGCTTTAAAACCAAATTCTTCCAAATGGGCTTGCAATTTTGTGATCCAAACTTCAACATGACATCATGCACGACCCAATCCTCATTTATTCAGATTTTTATTATTTTTTATTTTATTTATTTTGATTTTATTCATTTAAAATCATTTTAAATTAAAATAAAATATATAAATCAAATATTTGAGTGAGATATTGTTTCTAGAAAGTCATAAACATGGATTGGATCAGATTGATATGCAATTTATGGTGATTGTCTTAAGATAGAAAGGTTATATCAAAGAATATATGAAATTCAAGGCATGATCTTTTTCAATCTTCCATGACCAAAATATCCAAAGGATAGCCCAATATTTTGACCTAATTTCATCTACTATATGTACACAAACTCATCACAATGCATAGGGGACGAATTTGCAGCCTCAAACCATAATTTCAAACTTCAAAAAATCCTTCAAAAATCAATTTTCGGGTTTCACATTGCAAGGAGTTATAAGGTATTTTAAGAACACAAAGAGGTTCCCTGGACATCCCTGAATCGAAACCAATCCTCACATGCATCTGAACCATGACATAATGCATAACCCGAAACATATATGTTCTTAAAATATTTTTCTTCGATTCATTGAGTTTACTTGTTTATAATGAATTTTAGATGTGTATTAATGTTTGTTGTTGTCTATAGATGGTATCTGGATTGTTTGGTGAAGAACTATGGCCGAATCGTGAAAACACCATAGCTAGGGTTTTAAGCTCCAAATTGGGATTCTGTGATTTACCTAATTTAAATGAATTCTAATGACATGGTCTTCTTGTATGAGTCATGAGGAACTCATTGATGTAATTAATTTGAGGAAATTGTGCTTGTTGTATGGTATTTGATATTTGCAGGATTCATTGGCAGAAAAAATCGAAGGTAAATTCAAAACAAAATTCGCAGCAAAATTCATATATCCAGAGGTAGAAGACGAAGTCTGCGCGCGAATTTTAAATTTAAAATCTTATTTTATTTTATTATGTTTGGTTTCCATTAATATTACAAAGAAAGCAATTGGTCCAGTTGGTGAGGACGCGCGTGTGTGAAGCTAGCGTCCAGTGTTCGAATCCAGGCAGGGCCAATTTTTTTTTGCTTCAATTTCTGTTGTCTTGCAAGAATGGAACAAAACAGAATCATGCTGATTACTATCACCAACGCGCACGTTGGCCCAGTGGCTGGAGTCTTCTTCATGTATTGGGGAGGTCCTGGGTTCAAATCCAGGCCTCCCCTCTTTTTTTGTTTTGTTTTCTTTATATTTTTCTTTTATCTATTTTATTAATTAAATAATTAGGTTAATTGATTCTTCTTAATTAAAATATTAATCTTGTTTTCTTACTAATCCTAAAATTAATTTATTTTTCTAAAAAATCAATTTAATTAATGTAAACTTTATTTTTTATTAATATGTATATATTATGTTGAATTATTCTAATACATAAAATTTAATTATTTCTTATATAAATTCTAATTTTTTATAAACCCTAATTATATTTTAATTCTTAATTTATTTATTTATAAATGTTAATTATGTATATTTATTTTATAATTTGTATATAGTTTTTTTAGGTAGACTATTTAATTAATTAATCAACCCTAATTCTATAAAACCTAATATTCTCATAAACCCTAATTTATTTTGATTAACCTTTATATTCTTATAAAACCTAATTATATTATAACTTTTAATTTATTTATTTGTAAATTTTAATTATGTACATTATTTTATAATTTGTTTATAATTATTATTGAATATAATTTTCACATGTAAATAATTTAATTAAATAGTAAACCCTAGATTATCTTTAAAACAATTAAAATTCCTAGTTTGATCTTATGAATATAATTTATTTTTATAGTATGTTTATTATAATCAACCAATATTTTGATAATATGTATATAAATTAAAAAATAATTAGACTATTAGTCATATTTTGTTAATATATAATATTTATCATTTATTTCTATTATTAATTAAAACCTTAAAAAATAATTATTCATTATGCTAATTCTTTCATGTTATTATTTATCATTATGCTAATTCTTTCATGTTATTCTTATTTATTTTATTACTACTAACCCACTTAATTATTTATTTATTTGCTTATTTAATTTAATTTTAATTATTATTATTATGTAATTGTATCCCTTATGTAATAGTTGTAGTAATTATTATTATTTATTTTTAAATGCTATGGTTAGTAAAATAGGGAGTGTAAAACATGTTTGTATGTAAATTTGAATTTAGATCATTAAAATTTAAAGATAAATATCTGAATTGGTACACTCACACACGTAAGTCGATCCTGGATCGCCATCTCACTTCTTAAGGGTTACCTCTCAAGTTGCCTAAACAAAAGGTCAAGTAAGGTGTATAAAGCAAAGTCCCTCATCTCACATCATCTAGTCCCTTAACAGATAAAAAGATCAAGTCCCTTCGTGGTTGCCTTCGTAATGATCTTGTCCCTTTCGAATAAAGATGATAAGTCCCTTCGAATTGCTTATACACCTTACAGTTGCCTAAATAACAGTTGTCCCTTCACTTGTCCCTCAAACATCCAAGGTAATGAATACCTATTCCTTAATAATAGGGATAGTCTTACCATTTAAAGGATATTTAAGAACAGAAAAGACTTAACTTAGGGTAGGTTCCTCTTATGTACTTGCTCACTTTTCAAAACATTTCATAAACACTTCACATTTTCAAGCAATTTTCAAAACAAAGGCTTTATATATATCCGTACATGGATCATTATAAAGTACTTAAGAAAATTTCTAAACACACATTACACATTTCAAAAACATTTTAAAGTGAGCTAAGTAACTAAGAGCCCATGGATAACCATGGATGTAAAGGGTGCTAAAACCTTCCCTTTACATAACCTACCCCCCGAACCCAAAAATCTTTTAAAAGGTCTTTCCTGTTCTTTTATGCCTTTCCTTTGGATAAAATAAAAGTCGGTGGCGACTCTTGCTATCCGCAACATTTAACTAAAGTCAGTTCTCCCATCGTGTTACAATCGGCAGCATAAATTCCTGGCCTTAACACTGCTCACCGCCAAGCATAAAATCATTCTTAAGTCACTGCTCTCCCACACGAGCAATAACTTGGGGGGCTCCTGTTCCGGATCGGCCCAATCCCTACAATTGGGCCAAGCAAACCAATCCAATAGGCCTGCTCGACGTCGAGCACAATTGGGAAAAGTGGTCCCTGTCGACCACAAGCATACCGACCACGACGAAGTTCCCTAACGGCTAGTCTTGACCGTTGCCTATTTTCACGGATTCCTCGATCCGCGCCTCACAATATGGACCAATAATCTTCCATTTAGTCCCTTATATAAACCCTCTCGTTTGAGAGGGTCAGGTATTCAATCTCTCTGACCTTTATACTTGTACTTGCCCACTCTTTGCTCGGTTACTTACTTTAGCATTAGAGTGCCTTGCATGTACACCCCTTTTTCTCCTTACCGACCGTCTTCATCAGCTCTCGAGGCCAGCCGCATTGGATCCTGATCTCCAGGTACGATCAATTGTGATTATGGAAGTAGTATTATATATTGATCATGATTATTTAGAGAACACTACAATTCAGTGTTTATGATGTTAATGGTAATTTTCTGGGTATTTGGTATTGGTTAATTCGTACTGAAACAGAAGTGATTTTTTATTTATAAAAATAGTAGTTTTTCAGAAATGCAGGCTTGTACGTTTTTAGCATAACGTTTGACTAGTATAACATTTTTTAGTGGGATTTGAAGAGTGATTTAGCTTACTCGGTAAGCAACAACTTTGTTTCTAGAAGTTTTATGTTTTTACAGTTTTATCTGAAAGTGGTTACAAATGGGAAAAAAGGGTTTCCTAAAATGCTCCATAAGTAATATTTTTTATGATAATTGGATTGATGTGAATGATTGATGGTAGTTTGTAAGGCTGGATTATGGAGTGCACGATTGTACTCGGGTGATCGATTGTGGATCACATATTATTATTACGATGACTTGTGTCGGTTACATAAAACATGTCATGCATTCATGTTGTTGTTTTGGTGGAGATATATTTTATGTTTGAAGGGGGGCATAAGGTATATCTAGAACTTTGAAGGGGTTTTGGATTTCGAATGGGGAATCATATTCTTATAAAGAATCATTGATGATAAAATGGTACCACATACATTGAGTTGAATAATAGTTCCTCATTACATCATAATTTGGTGTTAGTATATTGCAGTGTGAATTGTAAATTATAAAAATGTGATTTGTGATAATTAATTATGATACTACTCCTTAGCATGTTTTAACATCGATTATTATTTGAATATGAATCTCACCCTTTTTTGTGTTTGTGTGTCTGTGATCTTCAGAGTACAGATAAGCAGGTATCTGAGTAATTTGAGAAGTACCACTATGTTGTTATCGGTCGGGTCTATTAGAAGAGTAGCTCTGATACGTAACAGTGGGAGTTGAGGCTAGTTTTAATTATGTTTGTGTTACGTGCCTTTTGTTGTTTTAAATTTGTGTTTGGACCACAAGTGGTATGGATAACCTTGTTGAGGCCTTGGTGCCATTAAAATTGTTTTCTGTTGTGTTGGGAATTATTATTTTAAATATGTATAAGGTGATTTTTGGACTTCATAATTTGGGGTTGTGACATCCTAATTGCATTATTTTTCATTTTAATTTATAATCATTGTAATGGGAAATAAGGTGCTACAACACCTGTGGAAATGTAGCAAACCAAAATCATGGCTTGACCTAATCATTAATCTTCCTTCTTATTTTCTCTGGTACATGCTTATAACACAATGAGCCAAAAATGTTGAAATTTATAACATTTGGTTTCAGGATATACAAGGTTTCATATGGATTATTAATGTGCAACTTATTTGTTGGACATCTGTTGGTAATGTAGACAGTAATTAAGGTAGCCTCACCCCAAAAATGGTTTGGCATTTGCTTTGCCTTGAGCATATTTTTTCCATGATCAAATTACTTTTGTTTTTTTCTCCATAATTCCACTATGATGATGTGTGTAAAGTGTTATAACTTCATGCTCGGTCTCTTCCTTTTAACAAAACTGAGCAAAATTAGTTGAGGTGTATTCACCACCAACATCACTTTTCATACTTTTGATTTTACATTCAACATGCTTATCAACTAGCAAATTGAATGTCTTAAAATTGGTGAACACCTCACTTTTCTTCTCCAACAAATAAAGTTTTATATATATATATATATATATATATATATATATATATATATATATATATATATATATATATATATAAAGTTTAAAAAGTGGCAATTATTTCCTATTGACTTCAGTTCAAAAGGACCACATACATTTGAGTGTAGTATCTTTATGACTGGTGTGACTTCATTTGCAAGTCATGTTTGAATGACCTTCTTTCCTGTTTGGCAATGGATCACTCATCACATAGTTTCTCTGGCCTTGTGATCTTAGGAAAGTCATACAACATCTTCTTTGTTTGCATTAACTCATGAGGAGTCTTCTTGAATTCAGATCATCTAAAAAATTCAAAAGGAAGGCGGAGATGAAGGAAGTTCAATGCTATTGATGCCAAAATTTTGGACCTTATGCTAGGGATTTCTACTTCAACAACGAATCAAAGGAAAATGACAAGATATTAACACAATTTTCTCATGTTGAAAGTACTAACTTTTTTGTTGTTGAAATAAGTTGAAAGTACTAACTTAAAAGAGGTCATTTAGATGGTTTTTATGCAATTAAGATTAACACAATATTCTCATGTCGTGATCTTAGGAAATCCATACATCATTATTTTATGTGCATTAACTCATGAGAAGTCTTCTTGAATTCTTTCATGTACCATCTATAACTTTTAGCACTGTCACCCAAACTTCTTGAATTTTTTTTCCTACATCATTATCTTAATTCCACTTCTTCTTCCATTTTCTATGCATTTGTTGCTCTTTGAGAAACAATCTTTCATTTTCTTGAAGAATTTGACCTATAAAGATTGTTTAGACACCTTATCCGAATTTCTTTATTTTAGCCTCAACTAATGAGCTTCAAAAGATGCTTGCAATTCTTATAGCATAATTTTGGAGAAAACTTTCTACTCCTCACTGGTCACAACAATGTGATTAGAATTGGTAGGAACAACTTTTATAACCTTTTCCACTTTCTGCAGTTCAAAATCTTCTCTCCAAATGACTTCGTTTGATTGGTCAAAACCACCAATTTTGAGAAGAACTTAGCAATTGCTTCACCATCAAACATATGTAGATTCTAATATTATTTACTCAAAGATTGCAGCTCCACTTTCTTTAATTTCACATTATCACCATACAATTTCTTGAGAATATCTCACACATCTTTGGTCGTTTGTTTTGCTCAATGATCTTCTCAAATATATTTGAATCCACGCACTAATGGATTGAGAACAAACATTTTCCATCTTTCTTGCTCATCTCATTATGAGTAGATCTTTGCACATTAGTAGCATATGTTGGAATTAAATCAATAATAATTAATCATATATACATGTTCTACGTATTATGTTATATACTTTAGTGCAGAATAGAATAGATAACACAAACATGTATATAATTACAAGATCTACAACATGGTAGTATATGAGAGAGGAGGTTGCAGGAATATCTGGATCTATTGAGAAAGGTTTTATTGTCGGTAATCCTGAAAGTTAGAAAGTGTAGAGAGATTTTTTCAACCCATAGAGAGATTTGTTCAATTTCATGGAGTAGTTTTCTCGAGATTCGGAATTATGTGCATTTGGTACATTGAACCCTTCAGGGAGTTTCATGTAAATTTCACTATCAAATGAACCATACAGATAAGCTATTACAACATCCATCATGTGCAAATTAAGCCCTTCATGTGCTACAAGGCTTATTAAATATCGAAAATTGCTTGCATCCATTACATGTGAGTATGTCTCATCAAAATAAATTCCAGGTCTTTACGGAAATTCTTGAGCAACGAGTCGAGCTTTGTATCTCACAATTTCATTATTTTCATTTCGCTTTTGCATGAAAACACATTTGTAACCAATTGGCTTCATACCTTGAGGTGTTCGGACTACAGATCCAAAAACTTATCTTTTGTGGAGTGAGTTTAATTCTGCTTCAATTGCATCTTTCCATTTTGGCCAATCCTCACTCTGTCTACAAATTTTAATAGATTTTAATTCATGATCCTCTTTGTCATTTATCACATTTAGTGCTATATTGTACGAAAAATATCATAAATGTCAACTTCGTGTCGGTTCCACTGTATTCCATTTTTTACATAATTTATCGAGATCTCTTTATTTTCATGAGTTTCAGGTACCTGATCAATCTCTTCTTGACTTGAAATGTTTATTATGACTGAAGATTCTTTTAGATTTTCTATATCCTCACTTAGGCCATCTTTATTCTTAGCTCCCCTTCTTATTTGAGTATTTTTATCCTTGGAACCGATTGGTCTGCCACGCTTCTGGCGTGGTTGAGACTCATTAGATTGTCCAACAGGGATATCCATTTTTATTAGAGCATTTGCAACTGGTATATATGATTTAGTCACACCGTTTGGATCAGTGAATGCATTTGGTAGTTGATTTTCTAAGCTTTGCAAGTGAATTATGTTTTGAAATTCTAGTTCACATTGCTTCGTTCGAGGATCAAGATGAGATAATGATAATTCATCCAAACTGATCTCTTTTTCCAGCTTCTTATTCTCTCCCCCTAATGTTGGAAAATTTGATTCATCAAAATGACAATCAGCAAAATGAACAGTGCATAAATCTCATGTTGTTGGTTTAAGGTATTTTATAATAGATGGAGATTCATATCTAACATATATTTCCATCCTCTTTTGAGGACCCATCTTAGTGCGTTGTGGTAGAGAAATGGGCACATACACCGCACATTCAAAAATTCTTAGATGTGAAATTCAAAGAGGAAGAGATGTGATAACTCGTTTGCCTGATACGAATCAATGTTGCAGCATGTAAAACTGTATGTCCCCAAGCAGAAACTGGGAGTTTGCATATCATAATAAGCGGTCTTGCAACTAATATTATATGTTTGATAAATGATTCTGCAAGTCCATTTTGTGTATGTTCAATGTCAATTCCAATAGACATACAATATTCATTAAATGCTTGAGATGAAAATTATGCAACATTATTAAAACATATTTTCTTGACAGGATAATCAGGGAATTGAGCTCTTATTCAAATTAGTTGTGCTAACAATCTATCAAACGCTTGGTTGTAAGCTGACAATAAACAAACATGTGACCATCTAGTTGATGCATCAACTAAAACTATAAAATATCTAAATGGTCCATATGATGGGTGTATTGGCCCACAAATATCACCATGTATACGCTCTAAAAAATTGATATATTCATTTCTAATTTTTGTTGGTGATGGCCGAATTATCAACTTCCCTTGAGAGCAAGAGTTGCATGAGAACTTATTTGATTGAATAATTTTCCGACTCATTAATTGATGACCGCATGAACTTTCAATTATTTTTTGCATCATTATATAACCGGGATGGCCCAACCGGTCATGCCAAGTTACGAATTTATTATTATTTGTAAGCTTCTGGTTTACAATGGCATGTGCTTCAATTGTACTAATATAAGTGTAGTACAAGCCGGAGGAAAAAGCCAATAGCGCTTTTCCATTACACACTTTATATCCAAATTATGTTGTGCAATACAAAGACATCCAATACCTCCATCATATTTTGTTTCAATATGGCCATTTAGGCGAATATCTTTGAAACTTAATAAATTTCAATCAGATTTAGAGGAATATAGTGCATTCTCAATGTGTAATATTGTTCCTCTACTTAACAATACACTGGCTCATTCAGAGCCTTCAATTATTTTTTAGGTGCCAGATATAGTGTTGACATCAGTGTTTCGCTTTACTAAGTAAGAGAAATATTTTTTTATCTTTGAAAATTATGTGATTAGTTGCACTATCAGCGAGACAAATATCTTCTTTAGTGGCGCAAGTGCCCACATTCATTTTTCTAAACAAATAATAATGAGTTATGAGTGCACTTTAAACATACAAGTTATTTAAATAATAAATTGTGTAAATGAACAGGAAGCAAACACATTTTATTATTATAGGGAATTAAAATTCAAAAATAGGAAGCAAACATTCAATTTAAAATTAAATAATAAAAAAACTTTGAGAATTAAAAGCATTCATAATAACTAAAATAAATAGAAAAATTATATAATTTCTATTTCTTGACAGTTCCATCTCCAATAAGGTGGTCAATTTTTCCATCTGGATCAGCAAAGAAATTACCAATCTCTAAGTGAGTGACATCCATATTGCCATAATCGAGATCACCGTCTTCATTAGCAAATTGTGTCTCAATCTTTGTATTTGTATTTTTTTAGTGATTTTTGATAAAGATCAACAAGATGTTTTGGTGTACCGCAAAAATACGACCCCAATGACCTTTTCCCCCACAATGATAGCAAATATTTTATTTATTTTTGCTACTTTGGTCACATTTTTCATTTTTTTCAGTATCTTTCCACTTCTGGTGAAAAGATGCATTCTTATGATTGTCATTGCGGCTATGATCAAAATTAAGACCACAAGCATAATGATGGGTACGATCATGATTGTGGTTACGCGTATGACCACGACCACGATTTTGCGCATAGTGATCGTGTCTTGCTACATTCACTTATGGGAATGGAGTTGTACCTGCGGGACGAGCCTCATGAATTTTCATCAAGAGCTCATTATTTTGTTCAGCCACAAGGAGACAAAATATCAAATCAGAGTATTTATTAAACCCTTTTTCTCGATATTGATGTCATAGGAGCACATTGGATGCATGAAAAGTGGAGAATGTTTTTTCTAACATATCTTCATGAGTTACTTTTTCTCCACAAAATGTCAGCTTAGAGGTTATTATAAACATTGCAGAATTATAATGACTTACACTTTTAAAATCTTGCAAGCGTAAATGCATCTAATCATAACGAGCTTTTGGTAGAATAACCAATTTTTGATGAGCATATCTCTCTTTTAAATTTTTCCACAAAATATATGGATCCGTTACGGTAAGGCATTCATTTTTAAGGTCCTCGTGAAGATAGTGACGAATGAATATCATGACTTTTGCCTTTTGTTGATCAGATGATGTATTTCCTTCTTTAAAAATATTATTGTGACCTTCTGCATTTAGATGGATTTCAGCATCTAGAGCCCAAGGCAAATAATTCTTTCTCGAGATGTCAAGAGCTCCAAAGTCAAGTTTTGCAAGATTTGACATACTTAATTCTTTTAAATAAAAATAAAAAATCAATAAGTATCTCTAGAATTAAATATTCAAACAAATCATGTAAAATAAAAAGTTTATAAATTATTTACAAATAGAAAATTTATTTAAATAATTTATGTCTTATTTGTTTTCATAACAAAAAAATCTATATTTTAAAAATAGGAAGTTTTGTCAATTAATTCAGATATGTAATTAATTATTTTTGGTTCGTAAGTTTTAGTATTTTGATGTACAATCAGTTTTGGCAATTAATAAAAAAAATTATTTCAACAATCAATTAATATATTGCAACAATAATATTACAAAACAAAATCATTAAATAAGCAGAATTAATATTTCCATTTTTTTCGACATCCAAAAAAACATAAAGTTCTTCAGGAACTATATAAATAATTTATTTTGATATCCTTCATGAACAGTTTGATAGGTTCTTCAGGAACTTTATAAAAAAAAATATTTTGCAATCCTTATGGATGCTTTATATATATATATATATATATATATATATATATATATATATATATATATATATATATATATATATATATATATATATATATATATATATATATATATATATATATATATATATATATATATATATGTGTGTGTGTGTGAGATAAGAGGAATAATTAATTTTACTTAAAAATTGGCGACACTAGTCATGTGTCAAAGACTCAAAGTTTTCAAATGATTTTCATATAGTATTTCCCACAAAAAAGGCATATACTACATTGTACCAAATTTAGCAATAAGTACTAGATATCTAGATATTTGGATGACTAAATTTCAGTACTTTTTAGGGTGAGGGTAAGCACCATTCACCATTCGACAACGCTGAGAATATATTGAGCAGTACATTGGGCTTTTGCAATTAATTGCCCTTGTCATTTAGGAAGGGCAGAAACAACATGATACTATACAAAATTAATTATACACAAACTTATTCGCCAATGATTATATAAAAGTTGATTGTTGTGACACAATGTGGGACTATGTTTGAGTTCCTCCTTTCTTCTTTTTCAGGGCTGCATTGTGTCTGAAACCAAACGTCCCATCTCATTCCATGTTTTTTGGATTCCGAATTCTCAACCATTTATGTCTATGGAACTTGTAAGAAGTTTTTTTTCCCTTTATTGCATTCAATAAAATATCCAAACGTGTGGTGAAAGTATAGTAGTGAAATTTATCGTAGGCGTGTCTACACGCTACACACACATATGGTTATGCAGGGGACACTGATATGGTTCAAGCCACTCATTTTCTGGGGTATGCACTGTGAAGGAGCAGAATAAAAATATGCACCCTAATGCATGTGTAGTTTGTTTTTTACCAAGTACATACGAAACTTTACCAATAATAGATGTAGAAGTTCCAAGGTAGCTTTTAATATTATTTTTTAATGTAACTAATTAATTTTGTATAACATTTGTATGATTCTTTATTTTCTTTTTATCAAATAGTCTATTGGTTGCGAATTTCACCTTTAAACAGTTATCATTTGATAGGAAGAAATATAAACTTCATGATAAAGCAAGAACTATCATAGTGAACACTATCTCTTTCAATGAGTTTACTAAAGATTTTGTTCCATTTACTGCCAAGAAAATTTTATGATTCTTTAGTTGGCTCACACGAAGGGGATCAAAAAATCAAAGAAGACAAAAATGGACTTTTTATTCAATGGTATGACATGTTTAAGAAGAAGGGAGATGAAGACACTGAGATTATGTTTTCTAGGTTTTACTCTAATTTTTAGACTCTAGATCATGGACAAGAATCATACTACAATAGATCATGTATAAAAGATTCTCGTAATTTTTCTCATTAGATGGATATTCAAGGTTACAACTATTCAGGAGGCCATATATTTGAACAAAGTCCCTCTATAACAAATCAATAGCTCCTTGAGAAGTTTTGAGCTTGAACTGTATGATAATGAACCTCCCAATAAGGTAAAGACAACTTCCCTAAAGTCAAAGGCTAAAATTTTCAAAACCAAAATACTACAAGCTAAGAAATTGGGGTCTAAAGTGTGTATTATGTGCTTGCAAGTATATATGAAGTTAAAAAAATTCACAGAAGATCCATTTGCAAGTATATATGAAGTTAAAAAAATTCACAGAAGATCCATTTGAAGTTTTGATGACAATAAGATAGTTAAAGTTAGTAGTAATAGCTTTCAACCTTGATGATGGTGATCTAACCAAAGAAAACATTTTATGCCTATCTCAACACGATCAGATGTGGCTAAACAAAGGGGAGACCGACAAGGAAAATAAGAGGCAAAAAATCTGTTCGATTATGCTTCATTTTATATATATATATATATATATATATATATATATATATATATATATATATATATATATATATATATATATATATATATATATATATATATATATATATATATATATATAAGTGTGTGTGTGTACACGCATGCGTGCGTGTGTATGTGTAAATTTCTACGTAGCATACACGAATAATTATTCATTATGAATGAAATTACACAAAGTCTGCAATGTGCTCATTTGTGATTATTTGCAATAACGATGAAATTGAGGTACAAATGACGTTGTTGAGGTCTAGGATAAAGATTGCAAAGAAGATGTTGGAGACGTTTTGCATGCCCGACTATATCAATCAGTTCCCCCTAGCACCGAACACACTTAAATATTTCTGGAGAGCTGTCGCAGACACTTTTTTTGTCCAACAACAACAATCAACTCCCCCACGGGTGATGTTGGAGACATTTTACATGTATGACTATAAAAATATATTCCCCTAGTCAAAGATTACACACATTTTTGCGTAGCTGGTGCAACCCCCCATTCGGATCTAGCCCATCCAAGGGATGTGAGAGGTGGAGCCTAAAGATGTCCACCTCGATCCGAGTTATACCTCGTGGCAGGGCCGAGGATCATTTATACTTGGTCGGAGAATGATTCTATGTGGCACAAAGTGTAGTTCAAAGTATAGCTGCATCTAGTTAGTCTCATGCCATATTATTATAAACGTAACTCAAAACATAGTTGCATCTACTCGGTCTCATGTCTTACAAACATAAACATGATCCAACGCATGACTATACCAAGCTAGAATAACATCTTTTCAATAACACGCATACATCTTAACGCAACATGCTCGTGAATTAATAAAGCAGTCAAGTATGGCCTCACGAAGTATTTAGGGTTATTTACACTATAGACAAAATATTACTTAACATCATTTGTGGCATACACTTAATGATTTGTGGGGTTAAAATCAAACCCTGATGCTCCGGCTCACAAACAACACAGAGGAAACAACTGAAAGTAATACAATGAGTACGGTAAAATAAAATTATGCACCTTATACAAGTAAGGGGGGAAATGTACCCAACCTGTTGTGCATGCACATTTTCCCGCACTATAGTGCGGAGCATGCCCAAAGTTTAGGCTCACAACCTTTAATGTGTCCACCCACCTTTATTTTTGCGAGCTTTGAGGGCACATATATTAATATTGTTTTTGTATTTTTAGGCTTAAAATGTGCAGTGTGGGGCCAAGGTTATAGGCTCACACCCTCAACTATGCCCGCCCCACCCTGCCCCATTTTTACGGATCCAAGAGGGACACCTCAAGAAGTATGTCAATGGTGATTCTTCTCGTGGATCAGACAAACACATCTCCCACGTGTGAGATGGCACAACCATCTCCAAGACCAACAAGGAAAAATAAGTATCCATAGGCAAGGATACCAAAGTTTTACACCATTCTCTCAACACTATTGCAGGAAGATTTGTCGAAGACGATGAGACTAGCTCTGCCCGTAGAAAGTACACTCTCTAAGTGCTAAATATATAAAACCTCTTTAATGGGGGAGGCAAAGGCAAGTATAGGACTCTAGAAGTCGAAATTCCCTTCTCTGAGAAGGACGCATCTGTCATCCACCCTTACAATGATGACCCTCATGGCTAGTACCGTTAGGTGTGATGTTTGGGATATCAAAATAGTCCTCTTAGATCACGAAATTTCTATAGATATCCTATATTAGGATGCGCTTGAGGGGCTCTACCTCGACAAAGATGACCTGAAGCCTTTCAAGGGCTCTTTAGTTGGATTCTCCGAGGAGCAGATGCAAGTGAAAGGCTACATCACATTAAAAACCACCTTTGTAGAGCATAAGCAAGCCTAAGAAATTAAGGTCATGTATTTGGTTATTGATGCCTCCTCTTATTATAATATGATTGTAGGGTGTTCAACTTTTAATTAGCTAAGTGTCGCCTTGTCCACTATGTATTTGTACATGAAGTATTCACTCCCCGGTGGGAAGGTAAGAGTTATCCAATGAGATCAAAAAAATTCCATTAAGTGTTACACAGAGAGCCTCGAGCTGAAACGGGTCTGCAATCTAGGAGCGAACACCAGGAAGGTGGTATCAAGAATAAAGACTCTAGGAGAAGCTCGCACAGGCTAGGATGTTCCCCCTCAAGCTAATGAATATATCAAAGATTAGACCTTATACCTTGGTATTTAAGCTAATGACGCTAAAGAAGGTCTTAATGTGAGGCAACTCACAGGTTAAAAATGAATTTAAGTTTCATTTTATTTGAGTATATGTGTATGTGTTTAATTTTTTATAGGTGAAAGGATGAAGAAGGAAGGTGGAAAAGAAAATGATTGAGAGAAGAAAGATTTTAAACAAAGAAAAAATGAGTTAACTAATAGAATTTTTGTGGAAAGATCTATACAGACCGTGGCACGATTTAAGTCAAATATTGACACGCCAAAAAGGCATCGTGAGATGATATGGTCAAATCAAATCATTGGAGGTGAACATTTGAAATCTGGTTGTTGAACGTGTACAGTTGGAAAATCGTGGCATGATGGGCTTTCATCATGGCATGATTTGATGCCTTCAACGCCTATAATTAGCAATGTGGAGGTCACTTTTATGTACACTTATCATATTCATTCAATGTTATTTCAAATTTTCACCATCACATATTTGTTTCCCTTTAACCATTATTTTAGTTTTTTAGTGTTATATTTTTTTTTTTTTTAGAATTTCAGGTTCAACTAGTGATGTTGTTGTTACTTTATTTGTGTCTGATAAGTTCTTGTCACAAGAACATGCTTATAGGTACCTGTTTGTGAAATAATTCATGCACTTTGATATAAAAGGTTTCATAAGTTTCCTAAGTTTCTTGATGAGTTGGCGTAAACATGATGGGGTAAGTTGAACAAGTTAATCAAGCAGAGAAACTGCATATGGACATGGTCAATACGTTTAGTCTATCAGGGGTAAACGTATTGATTATAGTGGTGATAATATTAACATGATGTTGAATTTGCAAACTCCAATTGTTTTAGAGGTTCAAACAAGAAGAATCTCATTAAACATGTCGGGGATGATCATTGGGAGCAAATCAAAGATTAGTTGTGTATTTCGGGTGCTTAGTGGGTAAGAAATCCTGGTCATAATCCAACAAGTTTTAACACTGAAGATTTCCACCCAATGCAAAAGGCTTGAGTCACATTTTTTTATGAGTACTCTAGAAGCCATGTCAAATACTTATGAGAATATTCTTGGATGAGTTTTTGGTTAGTTATCTTTCAGGAACTAGGAACTCATTGATATGGGGTGTTTAATTACTGAAAAATATCAATATTATGGTTGACGCAAAGTAAAGGGCCATTGGTCATTTTTTTTGTTATTAACAAGTTATACAGGTTGACAGGATTCAAAGGTGATCCAAATGACATTGTTTTATCCAAAGAATCTGATCAACACTATAGTTGTTAGAAAAATGACATTTGGTCCAGTACACCTCCATGGAGAAAGAGAAACTCACAAAAAATAGCAACGACGTCCAGTAAAGCCCCCAAATATGGTATTGAGAGTGTTAAAAACTTGGTAGTCCTCTTTGATTTCCCTCTACTCCTTTCCATTCCTGGATTTAAGACTCTTTGATGGCTACCACCCTTGGGATTTTGACCTACCTCACAACTAGTGTGGGTCTCCCTTGATGTACTTCTTAATATGGGCCTTTTGAATGAGCCATTGAATCTCCTTATTCACCTGGTAGAAATCTTCGATTTGGTAACCCTCACCTTATGTTAATTACACCATCTAGTGGGATCAGACCCCATAATGTCGGACTTTGGGGATGATGGTAGTGGAATGTCGTGAATTTGGAGACTTCCTGCCATATCTACATCTTGTTGAACAATGTGAAGAATTTATAGGGTATCCCACTATGTTTAAAAGTCGTATAATCCCTTATAATCATGGTGTATTTACTCATGCATTATTGTTGAGACGTGTTAGAGGCATCAAATGTACATTCCTCGATGTCTTTCACCTTATTATGTGTTTCTATATCCTCCCTCGTATAACATTATGCCTATTCCATGATTCATGCCATGGAAGCTTTCGTCCTCTAGGCAAGGGACTCGTTGAAGTGTCCAGTCTTCAAACCATTCTAGATTTTCCCTACAAATATTTCTTGGTTCTGATGTATAACTTTGATGGTTTCTTTGTTGAGGGGTTTGAGATATTCCCTCAACCACTCAGAGAACTCCTGGTGGATAATTAAAAGGCACGTGGTTGATACTTTTTGGTACTTGCTTGCACAAAATTGGTGGCTTAACTTTTTAACCAAGTATTGGTATCTAGTGACCGAGATGAGAGGTAAGTTCATGTACCGCTTAGCGCGGCATACTTAAAGGTTATGGAGAGTAACTTTCACTTTAAAGAATCATTGGCACCAATGATAGACATCTTAGGACAAGCAAAGCCAGTCTTCAAGTTGAAGAAGTGTAATTTACTAAAACAATTGTCACTTAAGCCAAATATGAATCTATATGAAACTTGCATGAGGAAAAATGCATGGTAAGAGCAAAAGGAGAAAACAACTATTCTAAGCTGAATTGGATAAATGTCATAGCCAATGTTAGAACATATTTTTGTGACAACTAGGGCAAATTGGGGATTTGCCTGTCAGAAATATTATAACAATTAATTAAGTATGGGAATATTCAAATATATACTTATTCCCCAACAAAAGAGGTTTCAAGTTTTTTTTTTCAAATTCACCTAAATCGCTCTCACACTCATTTATTCCAGGCATATTTATTTATTCCTCTTATCATCCTGTAAGAAGGACTCATCATCTGTGTGCTCATCTGAAGCCTTTCAAGATGTCATATCATCAATCAATCAAGGACTCATAAAAGAGAGAGATTGGTTCTTCATCGGCTAGGGTATGATCTGTGAAAATCTCTTTCAATGAAGCTATTGATGTTACTCCATTAAATATGATACCTTTCCCTCCTCAAAGAACATCAAAGTTTAGCAAAATTGAAGTGAAAAGGTCCAAAACCTGTGTTCCAGGTAATGTGTCTAAAACCTATGAAACTTCTCCTAACCCTAGGACTAAGAAAGAGATACTTGAAACTCATAAGAGAATATCTAAAAGATTAATTGAAACTCTTAATGAAGAAAGGAATAAGAATGTTTTTGAGAATATAAGGTCTTTGGATCAAACTAGACCTCTTGTTACTAAGGTTCAACCAGAACTAGAAAAGGTGAAGGTTTATGATAAAGAGAAAGAGAATTTTAATCAAGATACTAAATCCAAGAAAGAAGAATCTACCATGAATCTTTAAAGCATTACCAAGTCTAAGTCTAGGAATGCTGAAAAATATGTTGAGACATCGACCGTTGCAAAGAAAAATTCTACTAAAGACAATATGAGTCATGATGACATCAATATTGATGAATTTCCCTCAGATGATGAGGTCATTTCTAAGAGTCTTAATCCCAGTATTTCCAAGATACTCAAAAATAGACAAGAAAAAGTCTCTATTACAAAGAGAAGTTCAAAGAGGACTAATGTTGTTGGCCCTTCTAAGGTATGGAGCAAAGTTGAGATTATGTCCAAGAAAAAATGAGCTACATCTGAACTTGACAATGATGTTGAAGCAAATGTTCAGGACATCATCCATGTTCAGAAGTCTAAAAATAAGTTTTCTACTATTCCTAAGGCGCCTCTAGACAATGTGTCCTTAGTGTCAATCAGGTGTGTAAGGAGATCACATGCAATACTGTTAAAAATTGGCTTGTCAGAGAGAAGTTGTCAGCAGGAAAGCTTAGTGTCAATTATGTAATTCTTCATAGAATTGGTACTATAAATTAGGTACTAACCAATCACACCTTCACCATCTTTGTTGCTCTTGGAAGGTTTATCTGCATTGTTGGCAAAGAAAAAAAATGATTTTGGGTCATATATCTTTGACCAAATCTTGAAGCAGGCTTTTTCTACAGTTGTTAAGTTACCTATATACTTTCGATCTCTCATTTGTGGGATAATTCTTGATCAACATCCAGACATCATTGTACCTAATGACAAGTTTACTAAGAATGAATATCCACCGACTATGCATTACAAACTATTTGCTGGTGATTATGTCCAAGATATTGTCACAACATTTGTTAAGCAACATGCTTCTAGTACTTCTAAAGAGGATATCATTGATCAATCAAAGAAAACCTTCAAGGAATTAGAGATTTCCATCAAGGTAAGCACTGTAAGAAAGGTCGAGCTTGAGAAGTTGATTCAAGCATTGGCAGCTGACAAAGAGGCAGACATAACTGAAGATGTTGAGGAGGAATAAGATGTGACTGGTGAAACTGATGGTGATAAAGAGCAAGAGGAAGATGATGAGGCTACTGAGAGTGATGCTTGAATGTAGCGCTTATTTATGTGTGGTTTTGTTAGGGTTAAACTCCCAGGGACCAGATTAGCACTTCATGTGCTTATTTTTGTAACTTTTAAAGTACTTTGTGTTATTGTTTAGTTATTCAGTTTGTTAACCATTCTTTGTCAATTCTGGCTAAAAAGGGGGATTGATAATGACTTAACTAACCTCTTATAACACATCTTAACCACTGACTTTTGAGGGTGGGAGAAAAGTTAAGTGTTACACTGCTGACCTCTGATCTGGGAAGAAGTGCTTGTTTTAGCCAAAATTTGCCAAAAGGGGAGATTGTTATTTATGCCCATTTATTGTTGGTATTAATTTTGGTAAAACAACCAATCATTGACATGTTAGACAATATGTTTTAATATGTTGAATAACATGTTTTGTTTTGAAGAAAAGTAGGTTTTTGGAAGATGTCGGATAAGATGTTCCAGTAGAAGCAATTCGACATCTTTGTTTGTTATAGTTTTAGTAAAGGCCATACTTTTTATCAAATAGAAAAGGCCTTGCCTTTTTTATAAACCTTGTTCTGGACTGGCCCAATTCCCATAATTGGGCCAAGAAAACCAACTTGGCAGAAGCGCTCGACGTCGAGCAACGTCAAGGACAACGGTCTCTGTCGACCAAAAGCGTACCGACCAAGACAAAGCCCTCCAACGGCTAGTTTTGACCGTTACCTATCTTTACGGATTTCATGATCCGCGCCCAACGGTGTGGACCAATAATCTTCCATTTAGTCCCTTATATAAACCCTCTCATTTGGGAGGGTCAGGTATTCAATTCTCTGACCTTAATTCTCGTACTTGCCCACTCTTTGCTCGGTTACTTACTTCAGCATCGGAGTGCCTTGTAGGTACACCCCCTCCTCTCCTCACCAACCGTCTTTCGGCAACGCTCGAAGCCAGCCATATCGGATCCTGATCTCCAGGTACGATCAGGTGGCGCCGTCTGTGGGAAACTGATTTCCCCGTTCTTCTCTCTTTCAAAGTCTTCAAAGAACCAAAGTTTTTACCAAGATCCATGGCTGCTCGAGACAATCCGGACAACCGATCAAACGACGGCATGATCCTCACGCAACGTGAGAGCAACATTCATCACCCTCCTCACGAAGAAACCGTGCAAGATCACCCAGACGGGAAGACAGCATCGCCTTCTCCCGACCGCGTCAACCTCTGGAGAGTCGCCCGGAAGTTCTCTTTCCCTCGACTCCTTCAGGATCTGATTTCGCCGCACTGGCCAAAATCCTAAATCAGACAAATCTGCTGCTCCTCGCCCATGGCGAGAAAATCGCCCGTCTCGAAGACAATTACTGTCGACCCCAGTCTCCCGCGAGACACCAGAGAAGGCGTAGTCCCTCTCCTCCCAAGAGAAAGAGGAAGGGACACGTCGACGAATCTACTGGAGACAAACGACCTCGTCAGTCCCCTCCGCGGTCTTCCCCTCCAAGAAAATCAAGAAGGAGCAGATCAAGATCTGCATCTCCCCGGCGAACGAAGAAGCACGCTCACAGATCCCCTTCGTTCAACTCTAGCGAGGACGAGGACGCTCGGGGTTCCCTCTCGTCAGAAATCATGGCGGCTAAACTTCCAAGAGGTTTAGAGAAACCCCCACCGCTAGGCTCGTACGACGGAACCACAGATCCGGACGAGCATATCGAGAATATCGATGCGCTGCTCGATTACCGAGGAGTACGAGGAGCGATCAAATGTCGCCTCTTTCCTACAATGCTGAGGAAATGAGCGATGACGTGGTATAAAAGCCTTGAGGCTAAATCCATCACTTCTTGGAAACAACTTGGACACACATTTTCTAGGCACTTCACCGCCTCAAGGCGGCACCCAAAGACAGAAGCTTCGCTCGAAGCGATCATCCAAGGGAAAAACGAACCTTTGCGAACTTACATCGAAAGGTTCAACAAAGAGGCAGTCCAGGTGTCCACAACCGACGATATGAAGAAGTATTTGTTGGAACGAGGATTGCGCCCGTCAACAGATTTTCACCGGGAAGTCGGCATCGAGACCCCTGCCACCCTCGACGCGTTCTTGTTGAAAACCCAAGCTTATATCCAGTATGAGGAAAAGCAGGCAGCCATCTCCGTAAGAGACGCTCGACGTCGCGAAGATGCGAAGCCCCACTGAGTAGATGAACCCTCGACATCTCGTCAGGGAGGAGATAAAAGAAAGGGCGATCGCTCCCGTGAACTCCGGGAGCACAGAGGACCCGTCGGCCGATTCCACGAATATACTCCACTCCTGGCTTCCAGGGAGAAAATCTTGTCCGAGTGTGCCAACTCAGAGTTCAGGCAAGCAGGGGTACGCTTTCCGAAGCAGCAACCCAGCAACCGGGCACAGACAAAACGAAATATTGCAGATTCCACAAAAGTCATGGCCACAACACAGAAGACTGCATCCATCTCAAGGACGCAATCGAAATTCTTATCAAGGACGGGCACCTTAAACAATTCACCAAATCCAGAGACACTCCTCGACAAGAAGCGCAGGAGACTTAAAAGGTCGAGGAGGCTGTACCCGTTCCTGCAGATGCGAACATGCAGGTTGCCCTGAGCATCTATCGCCCAGAAGATTTCTTCCTACCCGATCACACCGGGAGCCCGAGATACTTTTCCTCCCATAGTCCATGGGAAACCTTTCCATCCGTAATGATCATCTCAGGAGGAGGGTTCAACAAAATCACGGTCGGATCCGTAAAGTGGAAATCCGACCAGCTGATTGCGAAGGGGCCCGCGCAAAAAGCGACCCTAGACCCACCAAGAGAGGGCTCGGTACCCCTTGCCTTTTATCGAGAAGAACTCCTAGGAGGGGCGCCAAACACCAGCATCCCGTTACTCATCCGGGCGCGAATGGCGAATTTTGATGTGAGAAGAATCTTGGTGGATCAAGGCAACTCCTGCGACATTATGTACTCCCAGCTGTTTTCAACACTCCAGTTGAATGAAACACACCTGACTCCGTACGTCGGATCAGACTTGCAAGGTTTCAACGGGGTGGTCTCCCGACCGTGGGGCTACGTCGATCTGTTTGTCACCTTCGGAGCAGTTGAGACATCCAGGACGGTCCTAGTCTAGTTCCTGGTCGTGGACTACCCGTCGCTATACCAGTGCATTTTGGGACGACCGACACTAGCCGAGCTAATCGTTGTGCCATCTACCGTCCACCTGAAGATGAAGTACTATACTACTTCGGGCAAGGTTGCCACACTGCACGGGGACGTCGATGCTACTCGCCGGTGTTTCGAAGCAACATCTAAAGGTCTTAGCTCAATATCTTACCAACCAAACCCTTCAGCATTGACTTCACCAGATGTTCCACAAACATCCAGGGCCTTCCCTCAGGTAGACTCAATCGACCTGGACTGCAGGTTCTCAGACAACAACGAGGGCATCCAAAAGCCAACAGATTCACTATCCCGACCAGTCCCAGACGGAGAGTTCGAGCTGATTCCCCTGAGAGATGACCCAACCTGGTGCGTTAAGATCGCGGCACATATGCCCGACTTGGCAAAACGACAGTTGGAAGCTTGCCTCAAAGGGAACGCGGATCTATTCGCCTGGAGCGCCGCAGAGATGCCAGGACTCGACCCTGAGACAGCCTGACATCACCTCTCCATCGACCCAACACACAAAGCGGTCGCCCAGCACAGGAGGAAGCAGTCGACCGAAAAAACTGAAGCATCCGAATCTGCTGTTAAAGACCTCCTAGAGGCAAAATTTGTAACCGAGGCCAGGTACACAACCTGGCTCTCAAATGTTGTACTTGTGAAAAAATCTAATGGAAAGTGGAGAATGTGTGTTGATTATACTGATCTCAACCGGGCATACCCGAAAGACGCATACCCTTTACCTAACATTGATAAATTGGTCGACAATTCGTCCGGCTTCAAACTATTGTCCTTCATGGACGCGTACTCAGGGTATAATCAAATACCCATGGCAGTGTCCGACAAAATATACACTGCCTTCATGACCGAATCGGGCAACTACTATTATAATGTCATGCCCTTCGGTCTGAAAAACGCAGGCGCGACATATCAGCGCATGATGAATAAGGTATTCCGGGCAGAAATCGGGGACATGCTCGAAGACTGGACGAACACAAGAAACACTGGGTCGAAGAGTTACACAGCGTGCTGTGGGCATATAGGACCACCCCCCACTCAACAACCGGGGAGTCCCCATTCCGATTGGCATATGGGACCGAGGCAGTGATCCCTATCGAAATGCACGTCCTATCCAGACGCACAAAATCCCCTATGGACTAGGACACCAACTCCGAGGCTTTGAGGGACGAGCTTGACCTGGTCGAGGAAATTTGATCAGAAGCTGCTCTCTGGGAGACCGTTCTCAAACAAAAAATAGCCGCTCGGTACGATTCTAAAGTCATAAGACGAACGTTCGAGGTAGGCAGTCTTGTTCTCAGAAGGAATCACAAGGACCCCCGCGAGGGAAAGTTTACACCCAATTGGGAGGGCCTATATCGCATCCGAGCAAAAACCGAAAACGGAGCCTATTATTTAGAAAATCTACACGGGGAAGAGCTTGCTCGGCCATGGAACGTCGAGAAGCTCAAGCAATATTACAGCTAACTCACAAAGTCACCTTGCTCAACTCTCAAGTGAGGAGCAATAGGACTGACTAAGAACTGCGTGCCCAGGTACAAGCACGACAGCCCAAAAATAACATGATCACCAGGATCTCCCTCCAAGGGAAGGAGAAACCTGTCACACGGGCGGATACTCAAACGAGTCCGACGTCGCCTAAGTACCACGACCAGGCAGAACCCCAGCTCGCGATGGGACGTTCAAGCCACGGAGCTCGGGCCATTACCTTGGCCCAGGCACCGGCCAGGATCAAAAATTCCAGAATCTAATTGGTCCCCCAAACCAATAAATCACAGACACACCTCGTATACATTCGATCATATCCAATTAGTGCAAAACTGCACAATAAACACTTAGCATTTAAAATATAAAGAAAACAGTCCTTCGACGGACGAGCAATTGAACAGTAAAAATTGTAAAATGAACGAGCACTAATAATGCCAATCTTCGCTACAAAAATGCGACCTCGAAGGGCCGACTTGTTCATAATTAATTACAAAGGGGACTACGCCCCAAAACAAAGAAACATAAATTACAAGGCGCACAGGCCAAAAACTAATTATCCTCGCCCTCAGGGCTACCCTCTTCTTGACGAGCCTCATCCTGGTCCGGCTGCACTTCGGGCTGACCGGGCGGAACAATCGACCCTGGCTGAGAATCTTCCACTACCAGATCCGAGGGAACCACAATCTGGCCATCCTCGACCTTGTATAGGTAGCTGATCCGACTGACGTCCAAGGCCAAATCAGGATGAAGAGCCCTTATCTGGTCCACAGTGTTCTGGAAACTGAGCTCGGTTGACGAGTTCAGATCTTCCATATCTTGGTCGATCCGAGCAAGGAAATGAGCCCTAGTCACCATTCTCTTGGTTTCAGCATCTTCATCCTCCTTCGGGCAGAAAGCATCCTTCAGCTTTTTGTTCAGCTCCAAAACTCTCTTCTTGTCGACCTCCAGTTTGGCAATAATATTGCCCCGCTCGGTCAGCTCCTTAGTCGTGGCAGCAGCTTCTTCAGTGGCCGTCCTTAATTTCTCCCCGGCTATAGCTAGCTGCTCCTTCAGCTTCGCCATCTCCCTCTCTTACTCGGGATTCCCTTCAGCAGTCTGCAAGGCCATCGACAGGACCCGCATCACAGCGCTCGCATCCTGGGCCAAAGATAATCGCCGAGCAGGACGATCCATCGCCTCCAGGTACAGGGAGTCCGCACGGTCCACCTCCATGCTCGTCCTTTCAAAAAAGTTACGCTTCACGAAGCACGGCGGAAACACATGCTTCGGCTTCGGAGGAGCGTTGGCCGTCAGGTCCACAGTCACTACAGACTTGTGCTTCTTCATTAGAGAGCCAGTAGAGGCGCTTGGAGAGCCCTGGACCAAGGGGCCCGACCCAGAGCCACTTGTCTCGGTCAGCTTGGTCTGCACGACCCTCGATCTCTTCTTCTACTGCTGCTGACGCAAGCGTTCTTGTATTTTGTCAAGCGGGTTCGATAGGGAGCCTGAAAAAGGAAAAAGAAAATTAGATTAATCATGGACGACAGAGTAATATCAAAGATATGACAAACAGAAATAAAACAGATACCAAAAAAGTCGGACACTTCCTGCCCGGTATTGCACGCCAGCAAATCTGTGACGTCGATCAAGGGACGCTCCACAGCTTCCCCCCATCTTGATCCAGCATAATTTTCCCTTCTCCGTCCAGCAGGGGGGTCGGGGTAAAAGACGCTATCAACTTCCTAAAGGCCTCGAAACTGGCCGCGTCGTCCTCGTTCAAAGAGTCCCCCACCTGGACGAACTCACTAACCGACCTCTCGTAGTGGGTGTAACTCCGGGAGAAGGGGAATAACCAAAGCCTCCTCGGAATCACATGCCCTTGGTCGTCGAGCTTGGGTTCATCGTTCTCATCGGTATCTATCCCTAGAAAGCTCAGCGCCCTCACAGCCTCCGCGCTCGCGGGTTTGATTAGAAAATAGTCCATCTTGAAAGCCCGGATGGACTCCGAATGAGCCTTGAAAATTTTTGTCCTCTGTTTAAAAGAGACGAACCCCTTCCGATCAGTCCCTCGCCCGACTTGACGCTGCAGGGAGAACAAACGGAAGAACAGAGGGAGCGTGGCACCAACACCCATATGGGCGCACGTCACCTCAAACGCCTTCAAAAACGCGTACGAGTTAGGATGTAGCTGAGACTGAGCAACACCCAGATGCCCGAGCACAGCATATACCAAGTCACTGAAGGGCAAAGTTACCCCTAGGACCGAAATCGCGTACTCATACATGGAGAACGCTTGACCTCCAAAATCCGAGAAGATGCGGTCGTCATCCCCTGGGCAAGTCACAACCCAGTCAGCAGGGTCACCAACGAAGGGCAGCGGCTCCGCTCGAGGCCTTGAGAACGAGGACACTTTGTCCAGCAGATCCTCCACCACCCATTCTTCGGGCGAAATCCTTATCACTTCAGGGCATCGTGGCGAGTCTGTTGAAGCTCCTTCTTCCATAGTGCTCGCGTCCGATTCTCCCAAAGAACTCCCGGAGTCGGAGGGGACTGACGTAGAAGAACCGGAGTCCTCCAAGGACGTCTCTTCCGAGGAAACCTCCAACGGGTCCATGAGCGAGTTTTCACCTAAAAAGCAGAGGAAAGGTGTCAGTGAATTCGATTAAGAATATCAAATCCACCCTTCCACCGCTCGATAAGTGAAAGAGCGCGCATCAACCCAGGAACAGGGTCCCGAGCTGTAGCCCTGACTGACCATCGCTCAAAGCGATGGCTTACGCCCAACGTCAGAAATTACGAATCTAGCCTAAAATACTTATCAAATCCCAAGTCAAGGTCGACCAACACCTACGTCGACCATGAGCTAGGGTTCGCAGCCGACCAACAACGGTGGCAGAATTTCTAGGGCTTACCGACTCTAATCTAAGACTACCGTTAAAACTACCCTAAACCGCATGCATTTCTAAGATATCTAACCTATAACTACTGTAAACAATGGAAAGAAGCCGTACCTTATGCTTGAGAAGCCATTTATAGAAGATGTGAAGTCTGGAATCGATGGTTGACGGTAGGATGCGGTGGTCGACGGCTGATATTAGAGGTTGGTAGACGAGCAAGACGTCAGAGAAGAAGATGAAACGAAAAGTTCAAAATAAAGTCTGGGAATCCTATTTATAGGGAGGGAAACACGTGCAAGCACGCGTGACCCCTACACGCTAGCCCCTAGGTTAGCCGTCATATCATTAATAGGCGCGAATTCCCAAATATTCCAACTTTTCGTTTCATCTTCTCCTGTCGAGCAACGTACCAACTGCTCGCCCATCAAAGATCGACAGCGTAAAATTCCTAGCCCAAATACTACTCATCCTTGAGAACGAAACCATTACTAAATCACTGCTCCTCCGCACGAGAAATGACTTGGGGGGCTCCTGTTCTGGACTGGCCCAATTCCCATAATTGGGCCAAGCAAACCAACTTGGCAGAAGCGCTCGACGTCGAGCAACGTCAAGGACAACGGTCTCTGTCGACCAAAAGCATACCGACCAAGACAAAGCCCTCCAACGGCTAGTTTTGACCGTTACATATCTTTACGGATTCCATGATCCGCGCCCAACGGTGTGGACCAATAATCTTCCATTTAGTCCCTTATATAAACCCTCTCATTTGGGAGGGTCAGGTATTCAATTCTCTGACCTTAATTCTCGTACTTGCCCACTCTTTGCTCTGTTACTTACTTCAGCATCAGAGTGCCTTGCAGGTACACCCCCTCCTCTCCTCACCAACCGTCTTTCAGAAACGCTCGAAGCCAGCCGTATCGGATCCTGATCTCCAGGTACGATCAAACCTATTTAGCTAAATAGGCTAGACCACATGTCGTAAGAAAGAACTTTTAAGCCTATCAGACTGACCTATTTAAAAAAACTCAATAAATTTATTATTATTATATTATATTTTGTACTTTGAATTAAAATACGAAAATAAAGCTTAGTTATTTTGAAGAACTTATGAAAATAAGTTGAAAAACATTATAAACAATGTCATATGTTATCTCCAACAAATAGTATCACCAAACTTATGGTAATATGTAAACTTGAATGAGTCAATGAAAACAAACATTTAGTCTCAATGATCTTTTAATTTGTTAGTATATTTAACATTAGTTGAATTTCTTATTTACAAATGTTCAAATGAAATAGGCTTTGAAATAGGCTAGTAGGTCAATCAGGCCCTCGAAAAGGTCATGCGGCCTAAAAATAAGCATATGATAGAATACAAGCCAAACTTAGGCTTTGAATTTTTTAGCAGGTCAAACTCAGGCTTGCTAAAGCCTAGTTTGGTCCGACCTATATCCCTAATCATGCTTACTTCTAGGCGCCTTACATCATTGCTAACGGTACTAGAGTCGCCTCATGTTTAAGCTTAACTGTTGATTCAAAACCAGAACCTCATAAAAAGGCTTTGGCATTCGTCTAGTGGCCCCAATTGGGTGTCTAGTGAGTGAGACAAATCATGACCAGGCAAATTTATTTTCTGTTAGATAATATAAATTTGGAATTTGGAAATGTCATTAAGAGAAAGCCATGAATGGTTAGCTAGTTTCAAAGAAAGCCATAAATTGTTTAGCAAAATCTAATATGCATTTTTCTCAATTATTATAAATAGATGTTATTACTTGTAATGAAGTACTCATCAGAAAGAAAGTGAAAGTTAAAACAATAAAGAAAAAGGCTCCAACATGTTTCTTTGTGCTTAAAAGAAGTTTGTTTATGATATTATTTCCAATATTATTCTTATAACAATACAATTATATTAAGGCAATTAAATTCATTTGCCAACATTTGACATCATAGCCGGTTACATTAAAATGGCAACAAGTTCAAGCACTAAACAAGTTTTGTCAGTGTAAACAATTGTTTTCAAATTTAATGGAAGATCAATTTTCCTATGTTGAAATGGTTGATGGAGTTGTGTTTAGAAACCAACGGGTATGGATAAATTATGAAGAAAGTTTTTGTTGAACCAATTGAAGAAGATAAAGGAAAAGCTTATGAGAAACAAGTTGAGAAAGATCGTCAACTCAACAAAAAAGCTTTATTTTTTATATGTCAATCTGTGAAGCTATCTATTTTTGAGAAATATTTCCATACCAAAACAACTAAGGAGGCTTGGTAAATTTTACATAAAACATATGAATGTGATGACCCGGTTAAACGAACGAGGTTTTAAGGATTACAACGTCAATTTGAGCTAATGGAGCAAGGAAAAAAAGAAAATAGTCATGAATATTTTTCACGAATAGACAAACTAGTCAATGAAATGAAATTCAACGATGATGATATAAAGGAGAAAGGTGTTGTGGAGAAAATTATGCGCACTTGTTGTACCCCAAAATTTGCCCTCACATATTTAAGATATTGTGTCTCAAGAGGTCTCCTAATGGTCACAAGATTCTCAATTGCTCAAAGGGATTCAAGGTTTCATCAGACAAAGCCTCCTCCTAAGCAATGGATCTTAAATTAGGATTTTGAGTTTCTCAAAGAAATTATGACTTCCAAAGCCTCAATTGGACTTCATGATATCCCATATACTTCAAAGTATCCTCATGGCAAGTTTCAAGGTTTTCCCTACAAGTTTGGTCAGTCAGATGCTCAGAATATCAAAAATCAGTTAACTTGGGTAAAAAGTCAATTGTGGTCAACACAAAGTCAAACTTAAAGATTTTTGTTCAACATCAAGATTATGAAGTAATATTTATCATTTAATCAAGGCTTGATCATGATTCATCAAGGAAACCTCAAAATCATCAAGAATCAGGAGTTACTAAATTAGGGTTTTGTGCAGGAAAAGTCATCTGTACTTTGACCAGCCATAACTTTTACATGATTCATAAAACATTTCCCATACAAAGCTCATTGTGAAGGAAATTCAATTCCCTACAACTTTATGTATCACAAGCCAAGGCCAGAAATGCTTCATTTGAGAGATATGGGCCAAGACATTACAGGTCCTCTAAAAGGTCAACAAAAAGTCAATTTTTTCAAAAGCTCATAACTTTAACATGGAAGATCAAATGGACATGGGACCAATAGTATCAGTTAGATTACACTCTAAGCTTTCTAAAAAGTCCTAGAACACGTACATGGGATAAAACTTTAAAGAGTTGTGCATTCACTATGCCAAACAAGACCTTAGACAGCGCTTTTTTTAGCCTTAGACAGCGCTTTAAAGCGCTGTCTAAACCTCCGCTGCTAAAGGTTTAGACAGCGCTTTTTTAAATCTTAAAAGCGCTGTCTAAGCCCCCCCCCCCCCCTTTAGACAACGCTTTGGCCAAAAGTGCTTTATAAGCCCCTCCTATTTTAAATTTTTTAGGTATACCTTAGACAACGCTTTTGAAAAGCGTTGTCTAAGCCCCCCCCCCCCCCTTAGACAGCGCTTTGGCCAAAAGCGCTTTCTAAGCCCCTCCTATTTTAATTTTTTTAGGTATACCTTAGACAGCGCTTTTCAAAAGCGCTGTCTAAGCCCCCCCCCCCCCCCTTAGACAGCGCTTTTGCCAAAAGCGCTTTCTAAGCCCCCCCTTAGACAGCGCTTTTTCCAAAAGCGCTGTCTAAGGTATACGAAAATTTTTGCAGCTTTTGTTTTAAACCACATTTTTTCCAGGTTTATAAACCAAAATTTCTACCTGTTTTCAACCAAATTTTGGCAGACAAATATCACATTTTATATTTGCCATTTCAAACCATTTTGGCCTTTTTTTCTACCAATTTTTGGCTAACAAATATATATATATATACCAATTCAAACCAATTTTGCCTTAAATGTATTAAAATATATACAAATTTATGTACACATTTACAAGTCATTACATATACTACAAATGTACAATATAATTACACAAATTTATGTACAAACATTGAGCTCTATCATGAATTGACACCACTCCTCTTTGATTTCGTCCACTAAGGTAGTATCTTTGAATATCCTAACAATTTAAAAGTTCAATTCATTTTAAACTTCAATAACGTATACATAACCAATGTTAATATAATCTTCAATAACGTATCCGATACGCCAATATACCAACTTTAATTACCTCATCACTTTCATTTTTTATATTACAAGAATCAAACTTTTTCTATTACAATATACCTATAACTATACCTATAACACGTTAATTTTTCTATAACTAACTTTAATTTTCTATTAGAATATACCTATAACTATACCTATAACTATTCTTATAAACATTTTCTATTACAAACATTTTTGTATTACAACATTTTTCAAGGAAGAACATTTTTCTATTACAACATTATTACTTATCAAACATAACAACTTTAATTACCTCATCACTTTCATTTTTTCTATTACAAGAATCAAACTTTTTCTTCCATTACTTTTCTCTTATAAACATTATTCTATTATAAACATTTTTCTATTATCAACATTATTACTTATCAAACATAACAACAACAATGTACCTTATGAATCAAAACAACTTAAACAAAGGATAATACACTAAAGTCACTTTTTATGAATCAAAACAACAATGTACCTTCTAAACTCAATGTACCTTATGAATCAAAGCAACTAAAACAAAGGATAATACACTAAACTCAGTTTTTATGAATCAAAACAACAATGTACCTTCTAAACTCAATTTTTATGAATCAAAACAACTTAAACAACAATAATACACTAAACTCAGATTTTATGAATCAAAACAACTAAAACAAAGGATAATACACTAAACTCAGTTTTTATGAATCAAAACAACAATGTACCTTCTAAACTCAATTTTTATGAATCAAAACAACTTAAACAAGAATAATACACTAATTGAAACGAAGTTACTGTGTTCAAGAAACGAAAAATCAACAAATGATCAAACATACCGCAAGAATGAAGAACAGTAGAAAGAAAAACGAAGTCAAACACGTTCACTGATTCTTCAAACACGTTCAAGTTCGCTTCTACTGTGTTTCGCTGTTAGGGTTTCTTTCGCAGGAGGGAAAACAAAAGAACAGAGAACGAAAATAGAAGTCTGAAATTTTATTTTAATTAGATCTTAGACAGCGCTTTTGTGGAAAGCGCTTTCTAAGGTATGCCTTAGACAGCGCTTTCCAAAAGCGCTTTCTAAACCCCCCCCCCTAGACAGCGCTTTTGGTTTTAATTTTTTTTTAATTTAAAGACTTTAAACAGCGCTTTATCAAAAGCGTTGACTAAGGTCTATATTTAAAAGCGCTTTCAAAAAGCGCTGTCTAAGGGGGGGGTCTTAGACAGCGCTTTTAGAAAGCGCTGTCTAAGACCCCCCCCCTTAGACAGCGCTTTCATTATTTTTTTGGAACATTTTCCGTGTTTTATTTTAATTTTAACCTTAGACAGCGCTTTCTTTTAAAAGCGTTGTCTAAGATGCGCTGTTAAAAAACATTTTTGGCGTAGTGATTGTTGAAGTTGGGCAATTTTGAGGAGGTGTATGAAGCAAATAATGACCAAAATTCAAGTTTCTTCCAAATTGACCCATATTTTTCTAACCCAAACTTAATTATAAGATCATTCACGACCCATAGATCATAATATCTTATTATTTTATATTATATTGGATATAATTAATTTAAATTCTATTTAAATTAAGATAAATATTGAAAAATCAAATATTTGATCTTAGGATTATTTTAGGATCAAATATTTGATTTTTATGATCATTATAAGGATCCAATTTTCGTGCAAGCCAAAAGAGAATGACTTAATATCAAATTTTGACCAAAATAGAAGGTTTCTTTCTTCACTTCCAAGTAATCCAAAATCCATGAAAGAAAGCCTCCTAAGTATACAACAATACCACAAAGCAAAAGGATGAAATTTCTTGCACAAGAATCCTAGAGAAAAGTTCCATTAGGTGAAGAAATTAGGGCAAGTTGCAAAATCAATATCAACAAGTTTCCATCACTTTTCCACGTCAAAACATCTTCAAAAAGATCCCATAAGGCAATCCCTATCATTGGTGAAGGTTGAAAACGCGTGATGAATGCTCCATAAACACGGTCGCCTCTTGTTTTTTTTTCTTTCTTCGAAACTTTCATCATATGTCATGTTCATTGTTCTTTTTTTGCATATTTATGTTTAACATTTTGTTTAGGATCATTTAGATCCATTATTTTCAGGCTTAGGTGCGAGTATGAGGAATTGCCATTGTTAGGGCATAAAGCTTTCAAGCTTCGTATCTCCTTCTACAAGAACTTTCAGACTAAATTGATGGCACCAATGAACTCAGAGGACCATTCCCGACGCCCCCTCCCTTTATTTTATTTTTTTTATCTTTTCTTTCTTCCTATTTTTCTTCTTTTATTTTCTTTCATTTTAGTTTGTTTTAATTAATTCAATTATTTTATTATTTTAACCAATCAAAAAAATAGAAAACATAATATTTTTTTTCTTCATAAAATCATAAAATATCAAAAAAAAAAAATATCTTTTCATAATTAAATTAGGTTTTATTATTAATTAAAGGGATAATTATACGAAACCCCCTTGCCATTAGGGCGAGATTCGGTTTTGCCCCCCTGAAGTTTTTTTTTTATCAACTCCCCCTTATAAAATCAAAAACCATATTTCACCACCCCCTTTTACTTATCTACTGTTCATCATCTTCCCCAACCACTCTCCTTCATCCTCTCAATTCTTCACCCCATCAATTCTTCATCTACACTCTCAACCCACCAACACAATCCCTGCGCCTGATTCATTTACCTCAAAACAATTAGAAAGTATATCCCACTAACTCTCTAATATTATTTAGCCAAAATTACACATGTGGTATATTAGAAACTTAAAGGACTAATCCAGATAATTGGTCAAATTTAAAGGACAGCAAGCATAACTTTTCATATTCTTTAAGATAGACCATTCTCAATTCTATTTACCTATTCCTGCTGGTAGACCAAAAACAGTTACGGCAATAATATAAAACAGATATCCAAGAAGAGGCTTCACAACAAACTGGCCAAAATAACCAGTGGCAATTTCTGCAGGCCTATTAAATGCTTCAAGGAAGTCTTTTTCACTTGAATTGACCCCAACTGCAAACATCAAAAATCCTAATGCAGGTGCATAGTATCTGCAAGTACATCACATAATAATTACGAATTCATGACTGAAATCATTTACATCATAAGTTATGGCTTAGATTCCATTATGTTTCAGCAATCAGTAGTTTGCACAACTGCATTCCATTTTGCATTGGCAGTTTAAAGAGATACATCAAAGCATTCTAGATGACTACATAAGAGTCAATGATTGTGTCTTCATCGCTGCAAATCACCTGGTTAAATCAATTCCTCTAAAATGAAAATAAAATTATAAAAAGAAATCAATATTTTCATCAACGAATTCATGAAGAACATACGCAGACCTGGTAGTAAACCATGTTAAAGAAGGTGGGTAGATAAGAGCTAGCAGTGTACTAGCAAGGACTGCCGGAGGCAGAAGTGAGTTTGAGTTCTTCAGGATCTCCAAAATAGTTTGTTTCACCGTCTGAGGAAAGAAATAAAACAACCAAAAACAGTTAAGTCCTGCATTACTCGGTTCTTGAGAGTGTAGGTGAAGAATTGATGGGGGGAAGAATTGAGAGGATGAAGGAGAGTGGTTGGGGAAGATGATGAACAGTAGATAAGTAAAAGGGGGTGGTGAAATATGGTTTTTGATTTTATAAGGGGGAGTTGATAAATAAAAAACTTCAGGGGGGCAAAACCGAATCTCGCCCTAATGGCAAGGGGGTTTCGTATAATTATCCCTTAATTAAATTATTTTTTTAATAAATTAATCATTAAATCTATTAAACGAATATCCAATACTTTTACCTCTTTCACCTTTTCTTCTCGACTTTATTTCTTACAATAAACGTATAGGTTGTATGAAGTTGTATTGTTCAGATTTATTTTCTCGCTCGATTTTTTTCATAATAATGTAACTGCTAAAGCCTTGTAATAACTTAGGTTTATTTTTCCGCATTTTATATTTCTGCCAGGTTTTTTCATAATTATGTATCTCTCCCAAAGCCATATGACCATACGATCATAGTCCCTCGACGTCCCTTCAAAGTTGCCTTCGAATGAATGATTTTGTCCCTACGTAAAATTGATGATAGCCCCTTCGAATTGCTAAGGTATCCTTACATGTTGTCTTCTATGACCATACGATGACCCTACGTCTGTCCCTCAAATCCAAGGATAAGATTACTTACTAACTAATAGAAAGGACAATTTTATCCCTAAGGAAAGAAAAATAGCATGAACGATCTTGAGTAGGTAGGAAGCCTTTAACTTCTTGCTCACCATTTCAAAAACAAAATTACTTTTTACACCTCACATTTTCAAAAACTTTCCAAAAAAAAATACTTTGTATACATTCATACGAGAATCATTACAAAGATGGAATTTTTTCTAAATACACCACCATTATTTTTCAAACAAAAGTAAAGTGAGCTAAGCATTTAAGAGCCCATGGATAACCATGGATACAAAGGATGCTAACACCTTCCCTTTGAATAACCTACCCCCGAACTCAAAATCTAAACCATATGAGCATGCTTTGTACGTCAAAGAAAACAAGGATGAAAAAATATTGTTATTGTTTGCTTGTACATGGATGATCTTATCTTCACCGGTAATAATAAAAAATTGTTAGAAGATTTTAGGGAGAGCACGTCTACTCAATTTGAAATGACATATATGAGTCAGTGTCTTATTTTCTAGGCATTGAAGTGAAGCAGACATATGAGAGATTTTTTTATTTCATAGAAGAAATATACATCAGATATTCTGAAGAAATTTAAGATGGAATCATGTGAACCAATACTGACTCTCGTGGAAGAAAGATTGAAATTAGTAAAAGAAAGTGGTGGTGATCTTGTCAATTCAACAAATTTCAAAAGGCTAGTGGGAAGCCTCAGGTACTTGACAACAACGAAACCTGATGTAGCTTATGGAGTTGAACATAAGTAGATTCATGGACTTGCCAAGAAAATCACATTGGCAAGTTGCATAGAGAATTTTGAGGTATGTCAAAGGAACAGTTGATGAAGGAATTTTTTATTCAAGTTGTATCAAGCCATGGTTGTTGGATACACAGACAATGAACTGAAACTCGAAAAATCACATTGGGTTATGTTTTCCATATCGGTACAGGCGTGTTTTCTTGGTCCTCTAAGAAACAATAAGTAGTTGTTTTGTCAACAGCGGATGCAAAGTACATAGCAGCAACAAGTTATGTTACTCAAGCAGTTTGGTTACTAAGAATATTAAGTAAATTGCAACATCATCAAAATGGTACAACAAATCAATGATTGCTCTAACAAAGAATTTAGTGTTTCATGGGCGTAGCAAACATATTGATATTAAATATCACTATATTCGAGACTTGATAAGAGATAAAGAAATTGTGGTGGAGTATTGTATTTAGGAAGATCAAATTGTTTGATATTTTTACAAAACCACTAAAAATCAATTTGTTCTTGAAGATGAAAAATTTGTTGAGAATGATGAAGCCAAATTTAAGGGAGGATGTTAGATAATATAAATTTAGCATTTGAAAAAGTCAATAAGAGAAAGCCATGAATGGTTAGCTAGTTTCAAGGAAAGTCATAAATTGTTTAGTAAAAGTTAAATATTTATTTTCTCAACTCTTATAAATAGTTGTTATTGTATTCTCATGAAAAAGAAAGTGAAAGTTAAAATAATAAAGAAAAAGGCTCCCGTCAATTTTTTTTTATGCTTAGAAAAAGTTTGTTTATGATATTATTTTTAATATTAATCTTATAACCACACAATTATACTAAGGCAATTGAATTCTTTTGCAAACATTTTCTCATCCTTTAGAATGAAAGAGATTTTAATGCATGCATAAAACATTTCGTTATGCTTTATGTTTACTTATGATTTTCTTAACTTAATAGTTTTAAAAGTTTTTGGCTTTCATACTTATATTTGGAAGAGATTAGGGCAAGAATGTTAATGGAGTAGAGAGTACCCTGTCACGAAGACCCCATCAACAAAACAGAAATAACAAAAATCATATTATTTTTAATCAACTTAGTAAAATAAATTAAAATTTAACCATAAAATAAATAAAATTTTAAAACATCATTGCAAAACATTCAATGAGTATTGTATAAATACAAATTGACTTTCCTAATTGAGACGTAGTGCATTCTTAGAAGAAAAATGAAATCTTTATTGAAAATTATCACCCAAATTTTAACTTTACATTCAAGATATTCTCATAAACATTGATGTAGTAGATAAGAGCCATAAATTCAATAAGTTATTCCACTCGTATTGATAATAACAAATGCTAGCATTGAATAAACTATATATAGAGTTTTATTTTTGACAAAGCTATTTTTCAAGATGATGTTCAATAGAAAGGAAATGAATATGTAGTAGAACTTGATCATAGTAACACCTCATTGGAAATGGGCCTATTTAGAGTGTTTTGGCAAATTTGTCCCACCACTTTGCTGCTTCCTTAGTATCTTTTAACATGGTGTGTACAATAGCCTGCATTCAAAAAAAAAAATTAAGAATATGAAAATGAAAATACTATGATATATAAAATAGGTCACCAACCTTATAGAAAATAATATCAGCTATTCCTTGCTTGTCATGATCTGTTTCCTGTTCGTTGTAAACATCAAGCATTTTGCTACTCTTGTCCGTTTGAAAAATCTTGTCCGTTGGAAAAGACTGTATCATAAATATTAAATACATTAATCTAAATGTTAAATATATCTGTACTAGCCGTAAATATCACACATTTTATTTTTAATTCTTATTAAAGAAAATATATTTTGATCTCTACAAAAATTTTATCTCTAAATTTTTAAATTTTTGAATAATTTTTTTCATACGTCTTCACGTTATTATAAAATATTTCTTTATCAAATTATATAACTTCTTAAAATTAAAAAAAAAAAATAAGAATTTTTTAAATTTTAAAAGATAATAACAAAAATAATAAAAATTCCGATTTATAAATCAAATTTTGAGTTTCTTTTTTTTTCAAAGAAGTTCTTATAACGTTCTAAACATATCTGCAAAATAATCATTCAAAAATACACATTAGCTTAGCAGTATGAATTAAATCTACATGCATAATTATTTTATAGAGAATAAAACACATTATTTTTTTTATAGAGACAAAATAAAATTTGGTAATTTTATAGAGATCGAAAACATATTTAACTGATAAAAAAATATGATAGATAAATTTTTTGAATAAATTGAAAAAAATAAAGGATGAAATTCATTTACCTTAGATTTTATGAGACTATCAATTTCTTTGTCCAGGTGTTGTTGGGCTTCTGCGAATTGTTCCTGTAATAGTGATCAATTCTTAACTGCTTGGATTAGAAGTAGGTTGAAATTTTACTAATCAATAATATTAACCTGAATCAAGAGAACTTCCATGAATGATAATCGAACCGAACGTCCTATATATATAGATGAATAAGCCCTACTAGACTTGAGGTAGTCAGCTCTTAACTCTTCCAGTTTATCTTCCAGATCTTTCACTATTTCTTCATCTTTTTTCTTTTTCAGTTTGTTCTCTACTTCTTTATTGTTATGAATTTTTCTTAGAAATAGAGCTTGCTTCTGAAAGTATAATTTCAACAAAAATGAAATAAATAACAATTAATTAACAGTTAAATTTATATAACAAAACAAGATAAACTAATTAACCTTCCTGTTATCAGGAGTAGCAGGAGCATTGAACTTGATTTCAGATTCTATTAATTCAGCGTTCATCGAGTTCCACAACGAATCAAACGAACTTGCTCCTCCACTTAATTGAAGGTTAGGATTGATACGAGCATAAGCAGTGTTGAACTTGGAATTCATCATCTGGCTATTAAAATTAAACATTCCAAGAATGCAACCCAAAACTATAGAAACTCCATTTATTCCTCTCAAGATGCTGTTGTCAGGTTTTTCAATAGTCTTTGATTTAGGCACAGAGAAGCTATTATTCATGCAATTTGCATGGCTAATTGAACGTGCAACATTGTGGCTTGCGGTAACTCGAGGGAAGCAATGAGTGGTTTGGTTGAATCTAAGATGAAATTTTCGATTCTCATATGGTTTGGAACCATATGAAAGAGGACTAAGAATTGGAGAACATTGAAGGGTAAGAGCATAATGTTCCATCTAGATAGGTATAGAAAATGAAAGGGACGGATTTAAGGGTAAGAAGTAAACAATATTATATAATAATTTGAGAATGAAATGAATCTTTTGAATCAAAGGTTGAAGGCAAGTATCATTTTTTTTTCTACTTTAAAGAAAACTATAATGCATGTGGAGTGCATGACAAAAGATAATTGAATTCTTTACTTATGTAGCAAGACTTGAATCAGAATTTTGAATGTTTGATAACTATAGGACATATTTTTGTTTTTGCTTTTTTTGTTGATTGAATTGCTTGTCAAAATAGTGATGTTTATTGATTGACAGATTAAAGGGAAAAGTAAAAGGAAAAGGGGAGAAATTAAGATATAGACCAAGCTAATGATTATGCTTATTTTCAATCAAAGTAGTCAATAAATGAAAAATAAAAATTTAACAAATAAAATAAGTTCAAATGACGAAAAATCACTATATTTAAAATGGTTATCATTTTATTATGGGGAGAGTATCCGGTAAGGGTGAGGGCAAGAACGATAAAATTTTAAGAATTGAATTTAACATACAATAAATCTTAAAATATGAGTATGAAATATGCTTTATTATATATCTTTTATTTGTCTTTAACATTTTAAAAGTTTAATTTGAGACTTAAAGTTTATTTAAAAACTCATTATATATATATATATATATATATATATATATATATATATATATATATATATATATATATATATATATATATATGTATATATATTCCATAGGATTTTTCAATAGTTTAAGTATGACATATTTAATTAAATGTATTTTTTTTTAAAAAGACCGAATCTCTTTTTTACTAAACATGTCATGACAGACAAGACTTAAATATGTCAGGTGTCATACCCTAATTTTTATCCTTAAGATTCCAATTATCACATCATTTGCATTTCATCAAAATCACAACATTGTGTACTCTTGGCCTTCTCCTCTTTAGGCTTGTCTTTGTAAGATATCACCAAGCACCCTTTGTGTTTCATTGTTATTGTATTGCTTGTTTACATTCTAACATTGTTATCCTTATTCAAAATACAAAAATATGATTTTCTTATTGTGCAAGGGAGGGGTTTGTAATCAAATGATCAAGATTGGTTTCTAAATTAGGGTTTGATGCCCAAAGTAAAAGTTTTGGTCAATAAATGGTTCACTAGCGCTTTTATCTCAATGCATGACTTATAATCTTAGGTCACAGTCATGTCAAGTCTCATTCAACATCATTTAATCAATAGAAATTCAAGTTTGGTGCATTGGTTTCAAAGGTGTATTCAAGTATGGTTCATGTGTTTATTTCCATGTCATCTTCATCCAAATTTTCAAACCATCATCAAAATTATTCAAGGGGCAATCAAGTCTCATTCATTTAGTGTTTAAATGTTCATCATTGAGCTTTAAGATGCAAGAAAATTCAAGTTGGCACGTGTTTGGTTGGCCTAAAGTCAAGTATGGCATGTCACTTGGTCCAAACACCATAACTTTCTCATTTCTCAATATTTTTGGAATCTACTTTGAGCCAAATATCACATTTGAACTCCTCTACAACTTTGCTTCAAGGGTAAAACATCAATTCAACCTCTAAGTCTATCAATTTTGATATTTGCTCAGCTGCCCATGTCACTACTAGAAAATAGCATTTGATTATTTTATTTACTATTTTTAATTTGATTTAGTAGACACGGATGCACCGAGGCTAACATTGCTGAAAATTTACAAAAATATAGAATTTGTTATGTCACTACTAGAAAATAGCATTTGATTATTTTATTTACTATTTTTAATTTGATTTAGTAGACACGGATGCACCGAGGCTAACATTGCTGAAAATTTACAAAAATATAGAATTTGTTCTTATGAGGTTTCGAACACATGGCATTTAAGCTCTTTCATAATACTTCTACCAACTCAACCGTTCGATTTAGTTGAAATATATTGTTCATGAAATTTATTTATTTACTGTTTTGTTCCAATAATATCCCAAATGTCCGACCTAGAATTTCAGACCACGACCCCAACTTTGAAGCAATGTCATTTTCAATCCAAACATCCTTTTGATGTGATTACTTTTGCATTTGATTATTTGTCATGAGAGGATCATTTTGCAAAAAGAAAATATCAAAACGCACGAGTGGATTTTATTTGTCCTAAGATCAAACATGGAACCTTGAGCTCAACTTCTTGTTCAATTTCAAGTCATGAGTTTCATGCCAAATTCCAATCTAGGGCCACAAGCATATGTGCAACCTTTTTTGCAAAGCAAAACACGTCTAAACAAACACAAAACGACTTGTTTCAAGTGTCAATTCACACATTTCATGCCTCATGCTCACACAATTGCAAATCACAAAAACTTAACCCTAGTTCACACAAACTCTTCACAATTTCACACGTATCATGACCTCACTTCATTTCCTATAAATAGAGGGTTGATTTGCCTTCATTTGCAAGCTTTAAAAGCCGGAGAAATTTTGAAATCATTAAGCTTGAAACCTCTAAAAAATCAGAGATTTGAACTTCCAACTCAAATCCACCATTGTTGACCTTCAAAGCTTCAACTAAAGAGGTAGTTACACGTAACATTTCTGAGCAAACAAGTTATCAGTGTGTTCGGTTGGATTCACTAATTAAAAGCCCTCATCTACCTTGGATTTATCTTTTGATTTAGTAATTTAATTTTACTTTGAAGAATTAGGGTTCTTCACGTGTTTGAGCGAATTCTCTCTGCTCATAGCAAATCAATTGCTCTAATCCATAGAGACACGAATGACAAAGTGTTTAGAAGTTAAATCCATGTTTGATTCATGCAGAAAACATGAGTTCATGGAGATTGCAAAATCAACTCAAGGTTGAAGATGACTTCCTTCACATGTTTGAAAAACTAGTCGTTGACGCCATTTTCAATTTTTTTTCTTTTTTTATTTTTTTTTTCATTTTCTTTTCTGATTTTTATTTTAATGATTTTTAATGCTTTTTCACTCCAATTTTTTTTCATAATTTCATAAAAATATTTATACCACAGATATTTTTTTCATAATTTTTAAAAGTCATTTTGTATTTAATTCACATTTTCTCTTATTTTTCATTTAATTTTCATTTTCTATTTTATTTTTGATCATTTTCAAATATATTTGCATCTAACTTTTGAGATCCTTTTATTTGTAATATTTTGGACTTCTCATAATTTCCTCCATCATTTATTTTGCATTTTGATCCCTCTTTTGGATTTTTCTTTTAATTCCCATTTAAATCAGTTTTATTTCTTATTTCGATTTTGTTTAATTTTGGAATGTCTTGACATGGCCTCTTGATGATTAATTGGTTGAACATATTTTCAATATTTCAAGCCTTTGGTTGATGATTCATTGGTTGATTGAATCTTCTTTGGTTCAAACATGTTAATAGATTATCATTTGTGACACTTTGCAACAGAGATATGTTATCCATTGATGATTTTTGCTTTGAGATCTTGACTTGTTGATTGATAATCCTTAGTGATTGCTTGAGTCTTCATATATCTACAAGTCAAAGGTCTCAAAGCAATGAGCTTTCATCTCATTTCATCATATTTCTTCTCTTTTCTGTCTCCTTTCTTCTTTTATTTGAATCATTTTGTTGCATTGCTTTAGGAGGATGATTTAGTATCATCTCTCTAGCATGTCTGACACATAAATTGTTATTGACCGGCCTCAGATAGGTGTGACTTCTACATACACTACTACGGAAAAGGCATTTAACAACGGTTATGAAAGATATTAAATGACGTGTGTGCAGGCGTTGTTATATAGAGTGTTGTCGTAAGTATGCTACATATATCACGGACCTGTGACCGTTATTATATTCTGGAAAGCGCGTGGTATATTAAAACGGTTATGTATAACAACTGTTGTAATATATATTGAATATCACAACGGTTATGAGTTTCAATCGTTGTGGAACATACCCTTAGTTTATTATATACCAATGTATATTGCTTGTTTTACCATACACCTAATTAAATAAATACAACCATTAAAATTGATTAAAAAAACTATATAATCTAAAAATTAAATTGTTCTTGAAAACCAACTTAAACACACCACTGTTTTCCGAATTGCATGTGTCTCATCGTGCACTTTATATGTTCCTTAGCGCAAATATGGTTCAATGGTCAGTTTCCTTCAATACATCGATATATTTTATTATAGTTTACCTCATCATCATTGTTTATCATTGTGATTGTTATGATGACTTATCATCATAATAATCACGGTGATAAGTGACGACAATGAGGTAAAGTAAAATTGTAGATATCGGTTAATTGAAGCAAACAGACCATTAAACCATATATTATATGCTAAGAAACATAAAATATGCAGAATCAAATGCAAGCTATTCGAAAAACATTGATTGACATATGTTGGTTTTCAAATACATCTTAATTTTCAGATTATAAGTTTTTATGTCAACTTAAATGATTGTGTTTTCAATAAAAGGATAGTGAAATAAACAATATACATAGTATATAATAAACTAAATTTCATATAAAATATCAAAATGACTTCATATATATGTACCTTATCAACTCATATTATATGGTTTCTACCATCATCATCACCATGTATCATCTTTACTATACAGCTTCAGCTATTTCAAATAAAAGAAAAAGTATAAGGTGAATGAAGTTTCCATCATAGCTTCATACTTCTTATAATTTTTTCCATTGTTACACAAACAATATGTCCCATAGCCAAAGTGTGATCTTTGTTAATGCATTGAATATGAATCTGCAAAAAATGTGAACAATAAAAAAAACAATATGAAGCAAACGAGATAATGGGAACTATCTAACAAGAAGATTGAAGTTGAAGAATACCTTATTTTCCATAGCTACGCAAACAATATTTACATTACGCTTGCTACTGCCAGCATCATCATCATGTTCATCTAGTTTGTGAAATAATGAAGAATAAATACAAGGAGGAAGAAGTTTAAACAAAAGCTTCATACTTCTTATATTTCTTTTCATTATTCCTAAAACTAGATGAAGTTTGCTGCCAAAGATGGAAGAAGAAGAATAATAAACAACATGTAAAAAAAGAGATAATGAGAAATATCTAACAATAGATGGAAGAAGAAGAATACCTTAATGGATGCTAGGGTTTCACTGTGAAGGAAACGGCGCTACGGTCAATAAAGGAAAGTTAATTCGCTTATATAGGTAAATATTTCACAGCAGTTATCGAAAATAATTGTAATGATAAGTATATATTTATTATAAATATATCACAATGGTTCATCATATGAACCGTAGCGATATCCTTTTTATTTGGTACAAGGTTCGACTCCTGGCAACATCATTTTTTCAATTTTACAACCTTTGCTCTTCCCGGAAGAGAGAAACATCCATCCCAAGTATAATAATGATATATGATTTTCTCTATTTTTCAAAAATATCGTTCAAGAATATCAATCATTACAATTTATCATCATTGCAAGCACCAAACTATCATACTTTTCATCTTCAACCTCATCTATAAATATACAAATTTACATTTCTTCATAATATATTCTTCGTAACGGTGAGTTCTACAAATGAGAATGTTGCTAATAGAAACATCACCAAGGAGGTCACAAATGAACAACATCGACAACCAAATGAGGAGGTCCAACCATCTGGATCATTGGTTGTCAGGGATACGTTAAGGGTGAGGAATGCCAAGAAAAAGAAGAAGAAGTTGAAAAAGAAAAAGAAGCAGAGGAGGACTTTGTTATGATTTTTATGATGGTAGTGAGGAGAGAGTCTCAGATTATGAAGATGCATTTGTTGCTATGGGCTCAGACATTTGATAAATATATGTAATATATGATTATCAATGTACTCTTCTTTTCTGGAACTTTAATGAAGTTTTCTTTTATATATGCTCATATATTTCACTTTTTTTAAATGAATTTTTGAGTTTTTAGGGTGTAACACTAAAATATGAAATAATAAGATGAATTTAAATTTTGAGGTTAAAGTCTTTTTCACTTAAAAATAGAAAAACAAAGATGAATTTTGTGTTTCGAGGTTAAAGTCCTTGTAACACTAAAAAATGAAATGAAATATATGTTTAAAATGTAAAAATATGGAGATAAAAAATGTAGTTGCTAGGAATCGATGCTTGTTACATATCATGTATTACAATGGTGTTTAAGACAACTGTCGTTAAATCTGGTTGTATTACAACGGTTTTTAAGACAACTGTCGTTAAATCTGGCGTTATAAACCAGCTGCGGAAATTTTAACATATTACAACAGTGTATATGAATTCGTCGTAAATCCGACGTTGTTGTTTACGCATTTTGTAGTAGTGATAAGTCCACTAACGATTCCTTAACATAACGATAAATTGTCTTGACTCAGTTGAATTCTCATTAACACTAACATTGACATATTATTAATACTAACTTCTAACATTTATTTTTATACTCTTTACATTTATGTCATTTAATTTTTGTCCTTTACATTTTTGTCATTTACATTTTTGTCATTTACATTCATTGTCATTTACATTCTTGTCTCTTATTTTGATGCTTTTTTATTTTATGCATTTTATTGATTTCTTATTTCAAAAGACCAAAAACACTATAAAATGGCTAAAATCCTAAAAACATTAATATCTTAGACTTTGTGTTACTATCCCTTACTTTAGGAGTATTTTGGACTATGGACCTTAGGACTTAGTATTTTCCTTTTGCTTGGAGTGGTATCTGAGACTTTGCAATTCATTTGAGATCTTGTGATTCATCTTATGCATTTGGCCTTAAATTCAAGACTTGGACCTTTCTTTGTGACTTTGTTCATCTGGGTCTTTTGATATTCATCTACATGTGCTTATTCATCTGGTGGCTTAATCCAAAGGAAAATGAATGCTTATTTTGACCAATGTCAAATGCTTGCTCTTCTTGGTTAGTACACTTACACACACAAATGATTTCTCTTAAGCTACCTTAATGAAACCTTTTATTTTATGTCACTTACTTGATTTGTTTATGATAGTCTCATCATCTTCTCCCCTTCTTCAATTTTCAAAACTTTTCCTTATTTCAAAAACTTCTTGTTTTCAAACATCACACATTTTTCTTAATAATCCTTAACTTTGTCAAATGATCCAGAAAATATTTTTCTTAATAAATGTTAAAACACTTAAGCATATTCAAACTCTTTTCAAAACTTCTAAAAAATACAAACCTCATCAAACTCTTTTAGTTCCTTTGTGCGCCTTTTTCTTTAAGAACTTTTTTTCATAAAGATTAGATGTTGGTTTATTCTTATAGTGATGCAAATCACTATATTTCTACAAGATGCTGAGAAATGATTGATATTTTCCACTTGAATGTTGAGACATACTTGTGAGAAACTCCAAGTAAAAGTTCTCCATATAAAGATTGATGCAAATGCTCATTTCCTCATACTTGTGGGTAGTAGGTTGAGTTTTCTACTCGAATACGACAAAATTTATTTTCACTAAAATCAATCAACAAACACCATAGCCTTTTATAAACACAAATAAGAAAGTGGTTCATGTGGAGTACCTCATATGTGAGGGGTGTGTTCGCTCGTGTTTTTGGCGAACAACCTTTGGTTTACCAATTCCTTGGAAATAGGTTACTTGCAGGACCAACCACACAAGTCCTAGGACACATGTGTTAAATTCTTAGGGTTTGTTTCTTAATGTACAAGTTTTACTGGTTTTCTTGTATGTTTTGTCGAACGATTTCTAACGAAGTCATTCCTGTTTATATTGAAGTATAGATGTGTTTGTATAATAAACTAACAAAAGGACTTAAAGTTTGCATTTAAAGGATTTCTGGAATATAAACTCGCTTGAAAGTAAATTGCTTGAAAAGTAAACAAAAGCATAAACTTGAACAAGGAATAAAGGAAAATCTAAATTCTTATAACTGAAAGATAAATGGTGTTTACACGTACATTTTCCAGACAATTATATTTTCTCTTACACACGAGTATTAAAGTAATTTTCACGGGAATGTTGTACAAAATTTCACACACTTTACACAAAGCAAAACTATCCTATTTATATACAAATAAAATAACCGTTGAATAACGGTCAATTCCTAAGAATTCGCCACTTGGCGTCTTGCATGCTATTAATCTTTAAGAATCATCCACGTATCTTCTACCAAGCGAGGTCGTGATTCGTATTACAACTGCCATTTAACTGGCGAAGCGACGTATCTTCTCGTCATGTCGAATTCATTTGAAATTCAAATAGTTCTAGCGTCTCCTTCGTCGAATCCTTGCCTTCACATCTCTCGTCGAAAACACGAGAAGACTTCTTCATAGTGATGTGAAGAACTTTCTAACTAGAAACTCATCCGCTCTTTCGACAGACAATTGTTCGTTATATCATGAACCAAATCATCACAAACCTTCTCAAGATTCTAGACTTGTTTAGAAGAAAGAGTGATCTTATTATATCGAATATCTTCACAGCTACGTACATCATTGCTCAAAGCATAATAAAATAAGGAGTACTGAGAAACGCCAATGTCGAATAATGGTGCCTTATGGAAGAATAGATAACGAAGCTACCAATTGCTAGGGCTCTCATTTATTAAAACCCATGGTGTCGAAATTATGTGTATACAAATTGCCCCCCGGCAAAGGTATTTCGACTGACTTCTGGAGAAAACATATTTGCTGCCGAAACTTTTATTTCGACTCCATGTCTTACATTAAATGCGCTGATCCCTGAAATCTTACTTTTATCTTGCATTAAATGCGTTGATTCCCAAAATCTCACTTTTGTCAAATCATAAAAAGTAATCATTAGATTCTCCTAACCTATCACGTTTAACCCACGTTTTTGGACATGATCCCCATGACTCTATGAAATTAGGTCTGCCATATTCTTTTCAACTTCCACAACTTTTCCACATTCACTAACGCGTCGACACGTGCCATAACCGTTTGAAAACTCAAATGTTTCTCTCCCTAATCTTTAATATAAATACCCCTCTTCTTCCTTCTGAAGAACTTTCGCTCCCCAAAACTTATACATTTCAACTTTCTTTCTTCTTACATACCCAGTCTCTACTCCTTCTTGCTCAAGTTTCTTCACTATCAACAATGGCAACTTTAAGCAAACAGAAAGACAAGAACACATCTGCTCTCCCATACGCACACAAGATTCTTGGACCAAAGCTTGTGGGTAACCAACAATACGTCCCAGAACCTCCAAACGAGAGGGAGAAAGCAAGCATCTACTATTCCCAGGTACTCATCCCTATTTTAATATCTGGAAAGTGCCATGATGTGTTAGGTCCTCTCCCTAACCCTAATACTGATCAAACTCGCCTTAAGGAGTTTTTCCCTACTTATGCGTGTACAAAACCCATAGGCGCAGGAAAAACACCTAAATCTAGTGATAAATCACCTGGACAAAACCCTGAGCCTGCTGCCCTGGACTTGACATACTTAAATAAACCTAGGATTTTTAGAAGTTGTCCTTGGTCGAAATACCCTTTTGAATATGTAGACTGGGTAGACAAAATAGAAAAAGTCAAGGGTAAAAACTGGAAGAAAATTGGCATTTATGACTTGATCAGTTGTCGAAGGAAGGCCCTGGCTACTGCACCAATATGATCCTTGCTTCCCTCTACTTTTGGGATAGTACCTACAATACCTTTCACCTTCCCTACAGAATGGTGACCCCCACTCCCTTCGACCTAGCTGCTATAGTAGGTCTTAGTCCACTATGGGTAACTTTCGATCCAACTGTACTGGACGAAAATACCATAGCTTTTGAAACTAGATTCGCTCCATACTCCCCCTTCATTGCCCACTACCATGACAAGGACTCTGTTGATGTATAAGATATAGAACACACAGCCTTTCTTACCCTTTGGCTGTCGAAATTTGTGTTTTGCACAAGATCTCTTCAAGTGGCCAAGAAGTACATAACCCTAGCTAATCAGCTTCATGCTGGCATGAACCTGCGCTTAAGCGAATTGATTCTGGCCAATCTCTACGAATCCATCAGTGAGAGTGTCGAATCCATCAAGCAGATTAAGGACAAGGGCAACCTCAGTTTGGCAGTCCCATTTTGGCTCCTTCAACTATGGCTCAACGCCACTTTCGAATCCAGTCTTCCTGACAAAGGTGTCGTGGACGAAGAATACGTCAAAGACAGGCATGTCGAATGGGCGAGACTAGCGCAGTTGACTCCTTCTGAAGAGGGACTAGGTCTTCGAAGATTCTTTACCAATTATGTGAATATGTTCGCCAAGAGCTACAACTTCACTGCAGACATGGCACCTTTCGCCAACAGGACCGTCGGACCCAAGTGGTTCACCAGGAAACTTCCAATGGAACACAAAAAGGAAGAGGACAATTTCTTAGCCATATGGAAATTGTTTCTTACACCCAGATCACTACAAGAAAATTGGCAGATTACGACGGTTATTTTGGCAGATTACGACCGTTAAAACCGTCGTAATATGCAATTCACGACGGTTACAACATTGTCGTAGAAACATCCGTCGCGAGGCTGTATAACGTCGGTTTTCAAAACCGACACACTAACCGTCATTATCTCTCACGACGGGTAGGGAACTGACGTAATTTACATATTGCGACTGTTACAACCGTCGTAAATTTCCATTTGTATTTTTATTTTTATATTGATTACGACGGTTACAACCGTCGTAAATTTCTATTTGTTTTTTGTTTTTATATTGATTACGACGGTTACAACCGTCGTAACTTTCTGTTCCATAGGTACATTTACAAGTAAATTCGTAGAAAATTTTCATTCCATAGATAAATCTGCCAGTATTTTATTTTTAAAATTAAAAAAAAAAATTGATTGTAAAAATATATACAAAATGGGACAGAAAATAACATATTCTTCATTCAACTAAACATATATATATATATATATATATATATATATATATATATATATATCATAATTACAACAAAAATGCAGCACCAAGTTACTTTATAAAACTTATCGTATTACAATTACATTCAAATAAAAAATAATAAGCAACCTTGTGAATGGGTTTACTAGAAACACTTTGTAATAAGATGAAGAATATGTTATCCACAACTTTAACCTACTCTTCTTTGCCTGGAGCTCTGTTGTCTACAACCTCTGCTTTGTATCCTCAAGATGCATCCACTTTGTTGAAGACCATTTATTTCCTTTATTTACCGGGCAACCGCCTGAAAGCAAAGATTAGTGAATTAACTTCATCAATCATAATATCCAATGGAATTTTATATGAGTTCGAATAACATGGCTATAATATTTTCAACATAAGGTCCATCATACTCTATAAAACTTTATAGGAGAAGTGGAAATAGAGCATGGATGCATACAATTAAACATTAGCAGCATATATGAGGACCGTCAGAACCTAACTGTAGAGATATGACTCATGATTCAGGCAGTGTTGTCATTTATCAATGGCAGATGGCGGTCCATCGCCCAGAGCCAAAATCCTGCCATACCAGCCACTATGTAGCACATCATAGCCAATTATGGCAGATAAAGTCGCAATATCGGCCGATATTTATCATTGCAGCAAGCCCAAAAACCGCCACTGATATCCGTTATGGCCGATATTTGATAACACTGGACTCAAGGCGATCAAAAAACAGGTCACTCCATTCTCTACATATTTAAGAGTTAAACATCATTGAATGAGAACAAATATCAAGCTATCAATCATGTCGCTGCATATAATGTTTTAGAGCTACTTGGCATAAGCAACAATGTCAAGAGTTTAGATTTCGAAAAATTATGAAAAAGACACTCATTTGTGAAATCAAGTTGCATTCCACATCACCTTAAATTTAGTGTTTCACGAGAGGACCAACTACCGACATTAGCACATTAAGATATATTATCCCTTAATTAGAAATAATAACTTATCCAATATTTCTCACTAAGTACTTAAGAGGATCTTGAATAAGTGTTTATACGTAAAAAGTTTGGAGCATTTTGCCCACTACCTCAATATATGTGAAGCAACAAAAAGGTTTAGGAATGAATGGAAAGAGACAAACAGGTAAACATAGGTACCACACAAAAACTCGTACCTACTGGTATGAAGAAGTCCTTGGAATAAACCCCACCCTCCCCAAGCATCTACCATCTGCCATCTTGACAAATGTCTAAATAAATAAAAAATGACAGTTATGATATCATACCCTTTTGTATTTATTGAGGGAAGGAGTGTTTATTGCAGGTCCAACAAAAGGAATGTTGATGTTGGCATCAAGGAACTTCTCAGACAATAGACCACCCATTATTGTCCCATACCTGCATCACAATCTAATATACTCAGGGGGAAATTTTACTATAATCTCATTTTCGAGAATTATTTTGTGCTTAAATGATTTCTTTACGTTATTAGTTTGACTCATGTAAGCTGACAAAGCTCTGCCATTTTCTGTTGGGGACGCATATCAACGAGTGAATGTTGTACCTGTGAAGATACTTCAAAGAATCATGAACCAGTAGTAATTTAATGTAACAAACTGATAGAAGAAAACTAAAGCAATTTGGTTTACCTGATTGCTCACAATGGGAATATCATTTTCGAGAATAATTTGTAATCTCTCAGTATCAAAATTGGTTAGAGCCAAAGTCTTGATTTTACCTGTACAAGGTTAATAACAGAAAGAGTTAGCTTAAACCAATAAATGGGAATTTGCTTGAGCTATTCAGGAGCAAAACTAACCTTCTCCTTTCAAGTCTGTGAGGTGTTTTAGTGCATCAAGATATCCTGAATTTGAATAATCCCACCTAAATTCATTATAGATAGAGGAGAGTCGTCAGAAGAATCATAAACTTCAGAGAATCAGAATTAAATAACAAGAGGGAGAGATATTAAATACCAATGGAATTGAAGCATGTCCAAGGAAGTCACATCCATTCTCTTCCTTGACACATTAATGTTGTCTCTTACGAAGCTACTTGTCATCTTAACAGGAGGTGGCACCCACTTAGTGAGACTGCATCAAATATTACAGTGGTTGAGGCAGTATGTTCTATGTTGTATGGTAATTTTATTGACAATCCAAACTTGCTGCATTTTCTCCAAGTAGAAAAAGACTAAAGAAAATAATATGAACCTCATAATCAACTCACCCTCTGACCTTTTCCAAATATTCTGGTGGACGCTCACGTCGAACTCGATTGATGAAAATCCCATATAGATCTTCAGCTGGCCCATCTGCAAAACCAATAGAACACATACAACAAGTTATGGACCTTTAAAAGAAGCAACTCGTGTAAAGAAGATTCCACATCTATAAAATCAAATAATAATCTCCTGAACTCAAATTAGAACGGTCTCTAAATTCTAATCCTCTAGTAGACACCATTAACTTAAGTGATGACCAAATCGTAGAATTTAAATCGAGCGTAAGTCAGCCTAACCGACCTGAAAGATCTTCTCTAGATTCTAATCCTCTAGTAGATGCATACCATTAACTTAAGTAGCAACCGAGTCTCAGAATCTCAACTTAGCTTAACTCAACTCTACAAAACCTCATCCTTTTATCTAAGATTTCTCAACTTCAACAGGTCATATAATTTGTTAATGCAAGCCTCTCAACAGCAAGGAAAGGCAATTCCTTTAGGCAAGGCGGGTTCATGGATTCAAACAATTAAAAAACAAGTAGAAACAACAAACAAAAGCAAAGTTGAATACATATATCAGCCATATCAAAAGTGGTGAGTCCAGCATCAGTGTATTTAAGCATAGCATCAACAGCCTCATCCCTATCAATCCTTCCCCATCCACCACTACTCGTTTGCCACATTCCATTCACAACCCGACATATATCCAATGAATCCTTCCCATTACTGACCACAATCCGCCGCTTTTCTTCCTCCGTAGCCACACACCGACATGGTCTCAAACACTTATATCCTACTGGTATGAAGGTAAAGTCCGCAATTCTTTTTTCAATATTCTGGATAGTTTTGTCCTTTCCTCTCTTCAAAAACATTCCTGAACTAGTTCGAACCCTACAAGCAGGGGATATATCAAGAGTAATGCATTACCACTATACACTATTCTAAAAAATATGATCTAAAATTATTGGAATCAATACAAAAAAAAAACACAACCAAAGACAAACCTGCTTTCTGTACTCTTTCCCGTCTTGCTATCAACAACACTTGATTTTTCCATGAAAGGCTTGGCAAGATTGATCATGTACTCACATTCTTCTTTTGACTGCTCAAAATGATAGGAAAAATGGAAATTTTAAAACAATATAAATTCCAACAGTTTACCACCACATCAATTCAAATATTTTCTAACAGATTAGTAGCATCCTTTAGTGTTGGCTTCAAACGAATTCATCTCTAAACAATATAAATTCCAACATTGCATCTCTAGTGTTAGCAATTCACAATGCATCAATCTTTCACCAACCAAAACTGCAAGATACAGTGAAAATAAATAAATAAGTGAATCCAAAACCTAGAACCACTGAAATGAATTCTGCAAATTTGACAGAATGTGCAAATTTAACCAAAATGTACATTCTAGCAACCATTAAATTATGAAAAACAAGCAGATTTGCGAGAAGATCTGGAAAATATCAAATTGCAAGAGAAGAATCAAGATACAGTAGAACAACCAATAAAAAATTATCAAGATATTCTGAAACCGCGAGTAAAAATATGTGTAGAGAAACTAAAGAGTTAGGGAAATTAGATTTACCTACAAGGATTTTCACTAAATGAGCTAAGAAATTGGCTCATCGAGATTTCCATGGAATTCGAAGGCACCGAATGATTTTGAAATCCTCCAACTGGAAACCCTTTGTTGCTGGATCAGTATCCAGTTTTAGAATCATTGGAAATCGTATAACTAACTCGAAAAATCCCTTTTAGATTATCGATTATCGATTATTTGCTTGTTGTTTATGGCTTTTAGAGAGAGAAAGAGATGGAGAGAGATGAAATTATGGTGGTGATGAAGAAACGAAAGCGTTGGAGGGTTCGATTGGCTCGTTTTGTTCGATGACCATTTCTTTTTAATGTATTTTTATTATATTTCTATTTTTTTAGAATACATAATTCTATTATATTATAAATAAATAATACATAATTCTATTATTATTATAAATAAATAATACATAATTCTAATATTTATATAATTAGTTATTATTATTAATATTATTAATATAATTACTATTACTAATATTATAATAATTATTATTGAAATTGATTAATAAAATTAAAAAGGTGGGAAAATAAATATGAAAGAGAAAAAAAGTGGGAAAGTAAAGTTATAAAAAAAAAGTTGTGATTATGATTGACAAAAGTAGTCGCGACAGTTCGCTCTAACCGTCGTGAGTGTGAAAAGATGACGGTTCTTTGTTAACTGTCGCAATTATTTTACACAATATGCCTAAACAATTTGAGACGGTTGCCCCAAACTGTCGTGACAACTGCCGTAATCCAGGAATAAGGACGATTTTTGTGAAAACTGTCGCAAAAAATCTGCGACAGTTGACCCTAACTGTCGTGACAACCGTCACGATACAAGAATAGAGACGGTTTTGTGATAACTGTCGCAAATCAAGTGTCGTAAATCTCCTTTTTTCTTGTAGTGAGACTCTTATCCACTTACCCAACTATGTCCAACTCCAAAGTGGCCTTAATAGTTTATCAGCCAATTTTAGTGACTCGACAATTTGGGTTGATACATCTGAAACCAAGGTCAATCTATCCCAAGAAAGGCTCCATTCTCTTTTATAATTCATTCTCCACTAAGTCGAAGAGTATAGAGATCTCAGAAAAACTCAATGATGCTGCTTTGGAGATTCAACCAGTGGTCTTTCGACCGACCTTCCTCTGCACTCAAGAGTTCGACGTTTGGTGGAAGGAGTATTATCTCACCAGATTTTATGACGCAACTGACTTCAACACTCTTCTGACAAATGCCTTTGCTTTTGTGCAGGATCGAACCAAGAAAGGTACCCAACAACATGTTAAAGAGATTCAAAAATTCCAAAAATATTTTGAAACAATTTATAGGCCAGATGATCTTAGGCGAACTATAGGCGAAGCAGCTGTGACTCTGAAGCATAAATTTACAGAAAAAATGGAGAAGTTGGCATTGCCCTCATACCTCCCCCTAGAGACGTGTTATAACTTTGTGTATACTTGCTATCCACCAAAGTTTCCACCTCTACCATCTGCTGATTTTGGTGTGGCTCTGAGCCCACCTTTTCCAGATTGGTTCGTATGTGGCTCCGACTTAAAACTGCTTCAAGAGTCACGGAAAAAGCTTGCTAAGCATGTGGTTCCGACCAAATATCATCTGGATAATTACCCAGGACACCTTCATATTGGAATAGAACACGTTCGCGTGGAATCTACCATTCTTGAAGGTGTAACCACGATTTTGACCTCATCTTTGTATTCATATCTTTATGTTTTATTTTCTTCTTTTTCTAACTTCTCTTTCTCTTTTCAGCTGTCAAGATCACTGGCAACAAGAGCTCTGTCGAAGACAAGCCTGGAAAATCCACTAAGAAATCTTCCTCCACTTCAAAAAAAGGTTCTTTTCTTTTCTTTTACACAGAAACTATTTTAATCATGCAATTATCTTAGTCTTGGGCTTATTAGACTCTCCTTGATGTTTCAGATGAGTTGAAAACCACCTACCCCTAAAAAACGGAAGAAAGAGGAAGTGCAAGTGCCTTTTGAAGACTCTGTTGACGAATCCCCATATCAACAACCTTTGAAAAGGAAGAAACCTACAAAAATAAAGACGGTCACTTCCCAAAGATCATTGGTGACGTCGAAAAAGATCCCTCCTGCAAGCCCGGTAATTAAGCTTGCGCAAGATGCAGAAAGCGGGAATTCTAGTTTCCACACTACAATCCCTCAGTTAATTATCTTTCGACTAAATTTAACTTTGATCTTTGTATACTCTTGCATTTTTAAATTTTATTTTGTTTCAGGTTCAAATCAACACTGATGAACCTCCCATCAATTTTGGCCCTCTACTCCACGCTGATTCGATTAAAGAATCAAAAGCAAAGAAAGACCAACTGCAAAACTCCCCTCTTGACGAAACCAAAAGGTCCAAGAAGAAGATACCTCTAAGGGTGATATGCTGGAACCCCAAACCGTGGCTGAATTCGACACCATCATGGAGGAATGTTCTGTAGATAATTCCCCTTATCAACCAAAGTCCGCTGCCAACAAAGAAAGTCCCCCCAAAGACGACAAAGGCAAAAGGGATGATGTTGGGTCCAGTGTCCAAGAAAGGGAAGAGTAAAAAAAATCTAGAGATGCTGGTGAAGAGGACCTTAATGCCAAAAGTACAGAAGATAAAGGTCGGTCGAAGAAGGAGGATGGGCCTAACACTAACATCAATCCTAATTCACTACAAAGCAATCCTCAATCTTCTGGTTCGACTATCTTTTCTCGTGAGGAGCTTGAGAACCTGAAAACAAGGAAGCCTTTGGAGTATTTGAGGGCCATGCTCAGCAACGACTACAACTTCCAAGACTCCTCCAGTAGTTCGACTACCTCTGGGGCTACTTCTGAGGTTAAAATGCTCAGCTCCATCATGGCTGAAGTTAAGGAGAAAGTGTTTGGTGTCGACTTGTTCAAAATTTTGGAGGAGGATCCCACCCAGCAATCTGAACTAAAAAAGCTCCTTAAATATGTGAATGTCTTGGAGGCCAGTGCTGACGAAACTCGTCTGGTAATGGACCTTGCTCAGATGATTGATGTAGCAAGTGGAGATCTTAGTCGTCGAAAGGATTATATCCAAATGATCTCCAAAAAGGCTGACACCCAGGCTGCTGAGTGGGACGTTGTGGAAGCTTCGACTGAGAAGGTTTCAGAGTTGTCAAAACTCTCTGAGACTTATTCCCAAGAAGTGGCTGAATGTGATAAAAACATTCAAAACTTCAAGGAGCAAATAGCCCAGCTTGAAGCCAAATTTGCTCAAGAAAGGAAGCGCAAGGCGGATCTTCAACAACCTAAGAAAGACGAAATTGAATAAGAGATCAAAGTAGGGCTTCATCACGCAGATAGGGCTCAACAATTAGGCAAAGAGATTGACAAAATGTCTTATAATAAAAGTATGTGTGATTGTCGAATCTCAGTCCAGAAGAGGAAATTCATAGAGCTTAAGGAGTCTTTCCTTTAGAACCAAAACTTTGTAATAGAAAATAGGCTATGTATTTTCTTTTCGTTTAACAGCCCTAGAAAGCACCTTTTGTAATGACTTCAATGCTAATTTGGCGAAGTACTTAATATAATTATTCTAAGTTTATTTTTACTTCTTGCAGAATTGGTTTATATTTTTTCAAGTATTTGCCATTTATTTTTAATATTCTTTCGTCTTTTCCTATTTCTTCAACTTCATAAGCACCATTCAAAAAAACACTTAAAATTTTGAAAGGCCATTCCCATTTGGGGGACCACTTTCCCATTGATCTATCTTTTCGATCCATGGGAAGTATTACCTTCCAAACTAAATCACCCACACAAAAGATTTTTGACTTTACCCTTTTATTGTAAGATTTTTCAACTCTTTCTTTTTGTCTCCTTATCAAGTCCAATGCGCGCAACCTTTCTTCGTCTAAATCCACTAATTCGTCCATCATCATGCTCCAATATATTTCTGAAGGGATTTCATGATGTCTTTGAACACATATGGATTGTAAATAGATTTCGACTGGAAGCACTGCATCATGTCCATATGTCAATTTAAATGGAGTAGAGTTAGTGGCTTCTTTGGGTGACGTTCGACAAGCCCATAAAATCTGATCTAAGGTTTTATGCCAGTTTCTAGGCTTTTTACCTACATGTTTTTTGATCAAATTTATCACCACCTTGTTTGCTGCTTCGACTTGCCCATTTGCCTGGGCATAATAGGGTGTAGAGGTTAATAACTTAAACCCCATTTCTTTTGCAAAAGCTTGCATGATTCTACCAGTAAACACAGACCCTTGGTTAATAATTATTGTTTCCGGTATTCCAAATTTATAAATTATATACTTTTGGATAAACTCTATGGCTGCCTCCTGATCCACATTCACCAATTGTATGGCTTCGATCCATTTAGTAAAGTAATCAACTCCTACTAAAATGTATTTATGTCCTTTCGACGAAGCTGGTCTAATTTCTCCAATTAAACCTAGAGACCAACCTCTGAATGGCCAAGGCTTTATGATCAAATGCAACTCGCTCGCAGGGACGTGTGGTGTATACCTGCATGGACTTGGCATTCTTGGCAACCTTTTGCGAATTCGACACAATCTTTTAGCATGGCTGGCCAATATAAACCTTGTCTAAATAACAACCATTTCATCTTATTTCCATCTTGGTGTGCACCACATGTACCACTATGTACATTCGACAATGTTATGTAAGCTTCTTCTTTGCCTAAACATCTTAGTAATACTCCTTTTGCAGTCTTCTTGAGTAATTCGTTTCCAAAAAGTACGTAGCTTAGAGCCCTGTATCTTACCTTTCTTTCCACTTTTTTGTTTGGGTCTTGCAAATACTCTTTGATGGGTTTTCTCCAAACTTCCATCTCTGAATTATCTATGTTAAAGATTTCAAAGCTTTCGTCATCCCCATAACCAAGTCTCATTGTTTCCAAATCTGATGAGGATAATTTGGTTGATATGACCCTTCCCCTTACTTCAATAGTATTTTCCAGTTTTTCTTTCGACACTTTGTAACTTGATGCTATCTGAGCCAAATCATTGGCCTCTTGATTTTTTATTCTAGGAATATGTTTAAAGGCCACAGTGTCGAATGCCTTTAGGAGTTTATTGGCTATAACGAAGTACATAATCATATTTTCTTTGACGCATATGTATTCTTTGGTCAGTTGTTTTATTACTAGTTCTAAGTCACCCATTATTTCGACTCTTGTTGCCCCCAATTCCAACAACATTTCAAGTCCAACAATTATCGCTTCATATTCGGCTTCATTGTTCGAACATGGGTTTTCGACCCTGTACTTGAATTTTGTTGGAATTTTATCAGGAGAAATAATTAATATACCAATACCAGCACCATTCTTGTGGCTGGAACCATCAAAATATAATCTCCATGGTTGTAATTCGACGTTTTTATTTCACTTTCGTCTATGGAGTGGTCAGCTATAAAGTCAACCACCACTTGTCCTTTTACATCCTTTAAAGGTAAAAATTTCAAGGAGTACTCAGTTAATGCTAGAGCCCACTTCCCAATTCGACTATGTAAAATGGATTTAGACAACATATATTTTATTACGTCGAAATGGGATGATACAAATACATCAACTGGTTTTATATAGTGCTTTAATTTTGTACAAGAAAAATACACACATAAACATAATTTTTCTATTACATTATATCTAGTTTCAGCATCGTTTAACACTCTACTGAGATAATAAATGGCTCTTACGACGCCATTTTCATCTTCCTGACACAGCATGCTTCCTAGGGTCTTGTCGGATGTTGAGATGTACAACCTCATGCTTCTCTTTCTACTAGGAGACATCAAGATTGGGGGACTGGCTAGATATCCCTTAATCTTGTCAAAAGCGTCCTATTGCTCTTGCCCTTATGCGAAGTCTTCTTTTTTGAGTCGAAGCAGAGGAGAGAAAGCCTGCGTTTTCCCACTGAGGTTCGAAATGAACCTTCTTAGAAAATTAATTTTCCCCAGCAGTGATTGCAATCATTTCTTTGTTGATGGTGCTTTCGCCTCCATAATTGCTTTAGCTTTGTTGGTGTTTATTTTGATTCCCTTTTTGTGGACCACAAAACCTAGGAAATCTCCTGCCTGCACACCAAATGCACATTTAAGGGGATTCATTTTTAAACCAAATTTTCTCATCCTTTCAAAGGATTGTCGAAGATGGTCTAAATGATATTTTCCTGAAACAGACTTTATTATAATGTCATTAATATATACTTGCATTAATGTTTCAATGAAATCATGAAAAATAGAATTCATGGCCCTTTGGTATGTAGCTCCAACATTTTTTAAACCAAAGGGCATAACTACCCATTCGTAAGTCCTTATTGCTCCAGGACAACGAAAGGTTGTTTTGGCAACATCTTCTTCTGCAATGAAGATTTGATTGTAGACAGAGTATCCATCTAGCATGCTTAGGTACTCATGGTGTAACACCCCAAATCTACTCGGCGGAAAAATCATAAATCACAGATTCAAAATTCAACAACAAAACAGGATGCTACATTTTTTTTCAACTTTAACAAGTTCATTTAATTTCATGAACATCGATACATAACACTTTCAAATAGGATGAAACTATAATGTCAACTCTTATTCAATTCCTTGAAATAAAACAACTTTTACAAATAGGCAGTGAATTCACAATATTCAACTTTGCATCAGTTAACATCTTATTCAACCGATCAACTTGGTAATAACACATTTCGCATTGAAACAACTTACTCAACAACAACATAATATAATAACAAAACAACTAAGCGTTCATCCCCCCGAGTGTTATGTATCAGAGCGACGGCACCGACTTGATTACGAAAGTAAGCAACTCTAAATTGGAGTACCTGCACGTTACCAATCAAGGTAACATTCAACAACAGAAAGGGGTGAGATATCGAACCATATAAACAAGAGTATGATAATTAATACGCTAGATAGAATCATACAATTTTCACATTATCCACAACAACGTCTTACTAAACACCCCAAACAACCAACATATTTTATCATCTTAATTTACACATCAACATAATCAATTCCAACTATAACCTTAGCATACACACCTTCATCAACTTCGACGAACGTTTACAACATATCCAACTCCTTCAATATCAGCATAATCGACATTACAACCATAATTATATAAACAACTCAGGCAACATAATCCTATAATCAACTCATCCATCATAATAATATAATCAACTTGGCAACATAATCAACTTGTCTAACATAATAATATAATCAACTTAGCAACATAATCAACTTGTCCAACATAATAATATAATCAACTTAGCAACATAATCAACTTGTCCAACATAATAATATAATCAACTTAGCATGAACCACTTACTCGACATAATCAACCTAGACCACATAATCCACTTAAATATACATAAACAACTTATTCCACTTGAGCAACGTACACAACTTTATCAATGTAAGCAACAAGAACAACTTTATCAACTCGACAACATAAATAACACAAACAACATAATTAATGCGACACGGAATGTGACTCGACTGTGCATATGCATGTGGTACCATTGGAGTTAAACTCCCAACTTAAAATATACCAGGTTATCGAGGTATCTGCAAGGAATAAGCCTTCAACTTAATAAACTTGCCAATCCAGGCCAACGTAGTGAGCATCCGCTCCAACTTAGAAATGCAGTGTATGCCATGATACAACGACTCAACACATCACAACAATCAACTCCAACAACATACAACAAATAACATTGCAACTTTAATTCAACACCGATTCAACTTTGGCCATAGGCCTAAAACTTTCAACGTTGGTCATACGACCTACAACTTGAACATCAACATTGGTCTTACAACCTACAACTCAAATAATCAACATGGGTCCTTCGACCTTCAACTTAAAAATACCCAAATACCGGGACAAAACGACATAAGCAACTATACTAGAAAATTCACACGTTCAACACTAATTAACAAAATACACCGACTAAGATCACCTATTTATTATTCCGAACTAACTCGACAATTTTCGTTAAATTCCGGACAACTAATTTCTCCGCTTAAATTCACTTATTCAGCTAAACAGACAAATTGCATTGTTTTATACTCCACGGCTATTACTAATCAATTTTACAAATTATGTTCAATTTCCAACTTACTGATACCAACACATCATACTGTCAATTATACTATCATAAGAATTCAGCCCTATACCAAAATGCCAACACCTGCTAAATCTCATGTTACTGATTTCTTACTTCTGTCTCTCTTAAGGATATGCTAAAGTATGCTACTTCTATACTCCACCTCTTACAAACTAATTAACATTATTATTTAATTATAATAAACATTTATGTTAATTTTATTAAGAATAAAAAGATAAATAATCCTTTATTTATTTTCTTATTATAAAATTTGTATGACTTAATTAAATATATATACTTATTTCTTTCAAACTAACGTTAAAACAAATAATACTAACTACTAAAATCATGGCCCTTGCCATGAAACCACGGCCTGGGCCGTAGGAGTATGGCCTACGCCATACAAGGACATGGCCTGCGCCATGAATTGCTTCCTGCCACATGGCCTGCGCCACATAGGGTTGTGGCATGCGCCACATGCTCCTCTCATAATGGGTGGCCTGCGCCACCACTTTCTTGAATGATTGTGCAGAATTTTCCCCAATTAATTTTTCCGAAAACTCGAATAACTTTACAGCAGCATCTACCGATTCAATTCGGTAATAAAATACAACCGAAATTGACAATTCAACCACAACAAAGAACACACATAATTCACCAAATCAAGCAACGTAAAAAGTACTAATTCAACAACGGATAATATGAAATTATCCAATCCCAATCCTACATACTAATTATCATAATCCCGGTTATATAATTCGAACCCCACCCTTACCTTAATCGGTGGCCGCTTCGAATCTCCGATCGACGTTCCAACCCATTTTCATATGTGGCCCTTTTCCTCTCCTCTTTCATCCATGGAGATTAGAAATACGAACACGCTGCCATTGAGTTCCTATATTGACCAAAATTTAGCCATCATCACCATCAATCCCGTAACTACTATTTGACCAATTTCCAGCATGAACTTCTAAACTTCAAATGCGTTTTTCTCCTTCAATACTTATTGACACGAAATTATATATCAAATCGAAGGAAATTTCGTAAGCTTTCCAGAAATTCAAGAATCGCTTTAATCAGAATTACGAGTAAAAAGTTATCATCTGTTTAGTGGAAGTTGTACCGAATGTGCGAAAATTAAGATATGAACATGAATCCTTCTTTCTCCTTCTTTTCTCCCAAGTTGTTTTCTCTCCTCTAAAATAAAACCTTTATTTTTCTCTGACTTTTTCCTCGTTTTCCCTAATTTCCACGATTCCCTTTTCTCAACTTCTACTGATTCCAACTTCTCCTCTTGACTAATTCTCCTCTTTATTTTTCTTTTTATTATAATAATTATTATTATAAATCAATCTTAATTGGGCTTTCTAATTCGCACCCCCACCACTTCTACCAACCACGCCACAACTAGACCCACTTAAATCAATATTCTCATAATTCCATAATATTAATTCGAATATCATTTCTCCCGACTAATCACCGACTATCAAATAAATTGCCCAAACTACCAAATCAACATAATCAACTATAAACGCAAAATATTCAATATTATTATCTACAACTTAAATCAACTTATTTAATAAATTCAACTTAAATCAACTTATAAACATCCACAAATTATTCCGATATTTTGGAAACCAACTTAAATCAACTTCGAATACACAAAACATCACAAATCAACACAACGTAATTCACTTATATTTAATTAAATAAATTAATTAAATAAACGGGCGTTACAACTCTCCCCCACTTAGAATATCTTCGTCCTCGAAAATTTATCCGATTCAACTACTCAAACTACTTATTTATTCCGATTAATCAACTCTCATCCTCGAAGGCAACCCCACTTATAATATAGACAACAATTCATAACATCAACGTTAACAAAAACACAAACAACAATCAAACAATAAACTCGACAACCATTAACACAACACAACGAGTAACCAACTTACAATTTAGAACACATCAACACAAGAACATCCAACTTAAACACAACATCAACTTAATCAACTATCAACATCTCAACTCATTCACATAAGAATAACAACACTACAATACGCGTTCGCTGCGCACTCTGATTACTTGCAATTTACAAATTTTACTGAGTCTAAATCCAACTTACAATTATCAAAATCGACATATCCACAAAGCCCTTCGACTCAATCCTTTTGGAATTTCATTCCAAAATGTATTCTAACTCTTGTAGTTACCGCATACTTCAACTTAGATTTGTACGATAACACCTTTGAACATTCAATATAATTACAATGACGACCACTTCCAAATCTTGGATAAGACATTCATATACTTCCATGAATTTCAAATTATCATCAACATAGGCTACAACTTTACCATCTTTTAACAACACGTCCTGCAAAATTCATCTTAACCACACAACATCATTACACCAATATAAGATAAAAGGGTCCAACAAATCTCCATTAGATAACTCATACCCTTCGCTTCCAACTAATTCAACTTACCGAATACTCGATTCTTACTCATACCGACACAACCTTTTATAGATTCTAATCTGAATAGACACAACCAACCAACTATTGTCCAACCAAAAATCGCACCTTAATAAACCAACTTATAATTTCACTTCTAATACTTGCAACTTAAATTTGTCCGACATTCTTGTCAAATCATCGTTTTACATTTCCACCTACTTTCTTTTCCAATCATCTCAAGAAAGCTTCACGTCTTATGCCACTTAACTCATCACCAAAACAACATTCAAATCCTTCAGAGTTCAACTATGAATTTTCTTATTACAATTCAATCTAAATGCAACTTCATATTTTCATCTTAAATTCTAACTATACTCTCATATAATAACTTACATCAACAAAACAAATAGTACTCAAGCACTCATCTTGCCTTCAACCAATTCGACGTACATACTATACTAGTTGGCATGACACATCTATCCATCAATTATGATTACGTCTGCTATCAACAATAGATTAAGGGTGATCAGTTCCTCAATTTATCGATAGACATCCGACAACCATAACAGAGGCATCAATCATCATTACCCAACACAATAATGTACTTCAACTTGTGCTCAGAGTCCGTAAGCATATTGCTCCACCAACTCTCTACGGCTTATCAACTCTTTCTTAGTCTCCTTAATTCCAACTTCGTCAACGATGCAAAACATCCAAAATTCCAGTACACATTCTCTTATGTACACATATAGTACCACACGACTCTCGATATCCCACTACACTTTATTCACTACAACAAGTACCATCCAAAGCGGTTTGGTCCATATACAACTTTCAACCAAGTTAAAATTCTTAACAACATTGATTAAACATCCATCTTCTTCTCAATATTACCCTCATCTAACATCGGCACTTTAATCGTCCTCATTCGACATAAATCGTATCTCTATGCATTCTCCGATACCCACATTTTATTATTTAATAACAATTTCATCCTTCCAAATTTTCAGCAATAGACGCTCCACTTTGAACGCAATTATCTTCTCCATTACAGACCTCCAAATCACAAAATTATATTCTAACATGAAGAGAAATTTGTGCAGATTCCAGAACTTCAAGAATCTCCCGAATCCGACTTACGAGTAAAAAGTTATCCCCATCGCAATGGGACTGGTCAACAATTTTCGTATGCAGACTTTTCCAAAAATCAGCAGCAGACCCAACTATTAAAATGTGCTTATCTCCCTCATCATAAACCTCCTGAATTAAAGTATTATATGTAAACTGTAGGGAATTCTGTAATCTTTCCAAATAGTCCATAACCGCTTCAATCCGATTCACGGTTAAAGAGTTATACCACTTCTCATGACAGTTGTTCCAAGGTTGCGAAAACCAGAATTTTGAGATTGATAATATAAATTCCACCTCTCTCTATCTTACTTCCAAGTTCTACCAAAAAATCTTGCTCTACATCCAACTTCGAAAATTACTTGACTTTAATCCAACTACACTCAAGGCATAGTGATCTACCGACGTGATCCCTCAAATTGATCCATCAACTTTTCTTTGTATTTGGAATAAATCCTTCTTCCTTAAACAATCTCCATCCAAAATCCACGCACCGCTCAACCCGACCGATACGAATTCATGAATCCATGCTCTCACCAGTCTACAACAACGTCTCTTCAACAACCTTGCACTCTTGCAATCAACATCAACTTTGAACCAACTTTGACTTTCCAACAACAGTCCGGGAGTCAAGCTTCTCCCCCACTTAATTCCAACAAACACCTGTAAACAAGGACTAGAAACTAACAACAAGTACCGACAGTGTTTCACACACATGTCGCATACTAAGGAATTAACAATGTTAGACAACATTGGCTGGACGGACCGACCTGCTCTGATACCACTAATGTAACACCCCAAATCTACCCAGCGGAAAAATCATAAATCAGAGTTTCAAAATTCAACAACAAAACAAGATGCTACATTTTTTTCAACTTTAACAAGTTCATTTAATTTCATGAACATCGATACATAACACTTTCAAATAGGATGAAACTATAATGTCAAATCTTATTCAATTCCTTGAAATAAAACAACTTTTACAAATAGGCAGTGAATTCACAATATTCAACTTTGCATCGGTTAACATCTTATTCAACCGATCAACTTGGTAATAACACATTTCGCATTGAAACAACTTACTCAACAACAACATAATATAATAACAAAACAACTAAGCGTTCATCCCCCCGAGTGTTACGTATCAGAGCGACGGCACCGACTTGATTACGAAAGTAAGCAACTCTAAACTGGAGTACCTGCACGTTACCAATCAAGGTAACATTCAACAACAGAAATGGGTGAGATATCGAACCATATAAACAAGAGTATGATAATTAATACGCTAGATAGAATCATACAATTTTCACATTATCCACAACAACGTCTTACTAAACACCCCAAACAACCAACATATTTTATCATCTTAATTCACACATCAACATAATCAATTCCAACTATAACCTTAGCATACACACCTTCATCAACTTCGACGAACGTTTACAATATATTCAACTCCTTCAATATCAGCATAATCGACATTACAACCATAATTATATAAACAACTCAGGCAACATAATTCTATAATCAACTCATCCATCATAATAATATAATCAACTTGGCAACATAATCAACTTGTCCAACATAATAATATAATCAACTTAGCAACATAATTAACTTGTCCAACATAATAATATAATCAACTTAGAAACATAATCAACTTGTCCAACATAATAATATAATCAACTTAGCATGAACCACTTACTCGACATAATCAACCTAGACCACATAATCCACTTAAATATACATAAACAACTTATTCCACTTGAGCAACGTACACAACTTTATCAATGTAAGCAACAAGAACAACTTTATCAACTCGACAACATAAACAACACAAACAACATAATTAATGCGACACGGAATGTGACTCGACTGTGCATATGCATGTGGTACCATTGGAGTTAAACTCCCAACTTAAAATATACCAGGTTATCGAGGTATCTGCAAGGCATAAGCCTTCAACTTAATAAATTTGTCAATCCAGGCCAACGTAGTGAGCATCCGCTCCAACTTAGAAATGCAGTGTATGCCATGATACAACGACTCAACACATCACAACAATCAACTCCAACAACATACAACAAATAACATTGCAACTTTAATTCAACACCGATTCAACTTTGGCCATAGGCCTAAAACTTTCAACGTTGGTCATACGACCTACAACTTGAACATCAACATTGGTCTTACAACCTACAACTCAAATAATCAACATGGGTCCTTCGACCTTCAACTTAAAAATACCCAAATACCGGGACAAAACGACATAAGCAACTATACTAGAAAATTCACACGTTCAACACTAATTAACAAAATACACCGACTAAGATCACCTATTTATTATTCCGAACTAACTCGACAATTTTCGTTAAATTTCAGACAACTAATTTCTCCGCTTAAATTCACTTATTCGGCTAAACAGACAAACTGCATTGTTTTATACTCCACGGCTATTACTAATCAATTTTACAAATTATGTTCAATTTCCAACTTACTGATACCAACACATCATACTGTCAATTATACTATCATAAGAATTCAGCCCTATACCAAAATGCCAACACCTGCTAAATCTCATGTTACTGATTTCTTACTTCTGTCTCTCTTAAGGATCTGCTAAAGTATGCTACTTCTATACTCCACCTCTTACAAACTAATTAACATTATTATTTAATTATAATAAACATTTATGTTAATTTTATTAAGAATAAAAAGATAAATAATCCTTTATTTATTTTCTTATTATAAAATTTGTATGACTTAATTAAATATATATACTTATTTCTTTCAAACTAACGTTAAAACAAATAATACTAACTACTAAAATCATGGCCCTTGCCATGAAACCACGGCCTGTGCCGTAGGAGTATGGCCTACGCCATACAAGGACATGGCCTGCACCATGAATTGCTTCCCTGCCACATGGCCTGCGCCACATAGGGTTGTGGCCTGCGCCACATGCTCCTCTCATAATGGGTGGCCTGCGCCACCCCTTTCTTGAATGATTGTGCAGAATTTTCCCCAATTAATTTTTCCGAAAACTCAAATAACTTTATAGCAGCATCTACCGATTCAATTCGGTAATAAAATACAATCGAAATTGACAATTCAACCACAACAAAGAACACACATAATTCACCAAATCAAGCAACGTAAAAAGTACTAATTCAACAACGGATAATATGAAATTATCTAATCCCAATCCTACATACTAATTATCATAATCCCGGTTATATAATTCGAACCCCACCCTTACCTTAATCGGTGGCCGCTTCGAATCTCCGATCGACGTTCCAACCCCTTTGCATATGTGGCCCTTTTCCTCTCCTCTTTCATCCATGGAGATTAGAAATACGAACACGCTGTCATTGAGTTTCTATATTGACCAAAATTTAGTCATCATCACCATCAATCTCGTAACTACTATTTGACCAATTTCCAGAATGAACTTCCAAACTTCAAATGCGTTTTCTCCTTCAATACAGAACTTATTGACACGAAATTATATATCAAATCGAAGGGAATTTCGTAAGCTTTCCAGAAATTCAAGAATCACTTTAATCAGAATTACGAGTAAAAAGTTATCACTTGTTTAGTGGAAGTTGTACCGAATGTGCGAAAATTAAGATATGAACATGAATCCTTCTTTCTCCTTCTTTTCTCCCAAGTTGTTTTCTCTCCTCTAAAACATTTATTTTTCTCTAAGACTTTTTCCTCGTTTTCCCTAATTTCCACGATTCCCTTTTCTCAACTTCTACTGATTCCAACTTCTCCTCTTGACTAATTCTCCTCTTTATTTTTCTTTTTATTATAATAATTATTATTATAAATCAATCTTAATTGGGCTTTCTAATTCGCACCCCCACGACTTCTACCAACCACGCCACAACTAGACCCACTTAAATCAATATTCTCATAATTCCATAATATTAATTTGAATATCATTTCTCCCGACTAAACCGACTAATCATCGACTATCAAATAAATTACCCAAACTATCAAATCAACATAATCAACTATAAACGCAAAATATTCAATATTATTATCTACAACTTAAATCAACTTATTTAATAAATTCAACTTGAATCAACTTATAAACATCCACAAATTATTCTGATATTTTGGAAACCAACTTAAATCAACTTCGAATACACAAAACATCACAAATCAACACAACGTAATTCACTTATATTTAATTAAATAAATTAATTAAATAAACGGGCGTTACACATGGCCTGCTGCAGAGTCTACTAACATTTCTGCTACTGGCATATGATATTCATCCTTTGGGGTGGTTGAATTCAAGTCTCGAAAATCAATGCACACCCTCAATGTGGCATTTTTCTTTATCACATGTACTATATTGGCAATCCATTCGACATACCTGGTTGGGCGAATGAATTTGAATCTGAGAAGTCTTTTGACATCTTCTTTTATTTTCGATAAGACCTCTGGTGCAAACCTCCTTGGAGTCTGCTTTACAGGCTTCATTCCTTCTATGATAGGAAGCTTTAGTTCGACTAGGCTTCTATCGAGGCCAGGCATTTCGTCATAGTCCTATGCGATGCAGTCCTTAAACTCTTTCAACAACTGGACTAATTCGACTCTGAACTCGGGGTCTATATTAGCACTTATATAGGTTGGTCTTTTTTCTGCTCCCAGTCCTAGATTGATTTCTTCCAAAGGGTCATGTGCCACCATCTTCAAGCTGGTTGATATTGGGTCTTTTTCGAACCCCAAAGGTTCGTCATCATAGATGGCATCAAGCTTTTAATCCTGTCATTTGTCTATCTGGTTGTCTTTATCTTCTCCATCAGTTCCCTGGTGAGGGCATGGTGGGTCTAATTTTTCTTTATTGGCTTCTAGAGCCACTTTTAGTTTATTTTCGCCATGTAGGTCGTCAGTCTATTCAATGTTGACGATTCACTCATCATCGTCGTTGAATTCGCTACCCCAGCCACCTGGATCTATATTAGAGGTTCCCCATGCATGGCTTGGTTCACAAATTACCTCCTTGTCCCATTGAAACCCATGTGTTGGATGTAGGTACATGGAACAATAAGCATTGTCTGATGCTTTTAGGTCGAACTCAATTGGGTTACAAGGAGCTATGTGAGCCAGATTTCTGTCGAAGCTTTGACTGGTTACGTTGTTCACTTTAGTCATGAAGTAGCTTTGGTTTGCTTCAATGTTTTCGACAATGCCATCAGGGCGCCAGATGACTATGCGTTGATGCATGGACAAAGGGACAACTCCTACTCCATGGATCCATTCTCTTCCCAACAGCAAATTGTAGTTAGCCCTGGAAGCTATAACTATAAACATTGTTGGCCTGGTGATAGTGCCAACTATCAGATCCACTTGAATAACACCCATAGTTGTACCCACTTTTCCTTCATAGTTCGACAGGACCATGTTGTGTGGTTTTGCATCAGAGTCATCTTTCCCAATTTTTCTTAGCAAGTAGTGGGGCATTAGATTTACTGCAGCTCCCCCATCCACCAATATTTTGTTGACGCCTACATTTTCGACCTTCCTTTTTATGAATAAAGGTTTCAAATGTCCCCTCATTGATTCGTCTGGCTGCTCGAAGAAGGCGTTATGTTCTTCGACACAACCGTTATTCATGATGTAATAACACACGGGCCTTGGTCCCACGGTGTTGTCTATCATGTTTTCTTCTTCGTCTTCAATTTCTATCACCCTGTCATAATCTCTAGGGAGGACTGACACTACATTACATATTACGTCGAACGACCCTTCTACGTCAGACTCAAAGTTGTCAGTTGCCTCGTCACCTTCTGATATTGTGTTGGTGAGCTTCGACAACTGCAACATGTTGTTGGTGTTGTTCCTTTGGTGAGGTTTGTCTTTCTTTGCTGCCTGAGTGTATTTACTAGACTCTGCTTTGTCTTCGTCAGCGTTTTTCTTCCCGACGTTGAGTATATCCGCTGCTTCTTTTTCAGACCTTTTCTGCCTCTGGAATTTCCTACATTGAGACTTTGACATGGGGCTTTTTCCTTTATAATTCTCTGAGGGGTACGGCCTTAGCTTCTGTTTCCCAGTTTCTTTCTTTACTTCGACTAAATATCCTCTCTGGACTTCGAAGTTCTTCCATTTTCTTGGTCCTTAGGCATCTCTAACGGGTTGCACCCATCTATCATCAGGTACCTTGCTAGACGGTTTGTAGGTGTTGTAGTATCTGCCCTCAGGGTTCTGAAAGTGATACTTGCATTCTCTTGGATCACATCTACATGTTTCGACTTCTGGCCTTGGCGCCCAATTTCCTTTTATTTTGGTCTTTTCTACAGCCTCCAAGTTTTCTGCTGCTTTTTTGTCGAATATGGCGCTGCATCTTGGACATAGCATTACTTTAGTCTTTTTCTTTTGACGTCTTTGAATGAATTCTGCCAAGTTCTCATCTTCTTTTGGGTAAGCTATCCTTTGGTACTCCTCTCGATGACGTTCCATTTTACTTTTCTCTTTACTCTCTCGAGAGGCTTCTACCATGTTGATATCTATTTTCTTTCCTCCAACAATGCTCAGATTATCCATCTTCTTGATGAGGGCTTCTTCGATAGTTTCCACCCTGGCTTCTGCAATACTCTCGTTCGCAGTTTCGACAGCATTGGTGAGGTCTCTAGCGTCATCTTCTTTTGCTTGGTCAGGGGCAACACCTTCAGTAGCCTTGTCTTCATTGTTGAGGCCTTCAGTAGCCTTCTTCTCAATGTTGAGGGAAACATCAGATTTTTCCTCAGTATTCTCAAGGATGTCTTCCCAACCTGTTGGTTGGATTTTGTTGATGTCTATATGGGCACTGGCAGGAGCGGTGTATTTCACCAGGTAGTCGAACTTTCCTCTAGGCCCTCCCAAGGTGTCCCATATTATTTCGTCTCTAGCCAATTTGTTGTTTCTCTTGTCCAATCCTTTAGTAGCTTCCTTCTTCAGACACTTCAAGCTTTCAGTAACCCTGGTCTTGTCTTGATGGTCGAAACCTTCAGTGATCTCAACCTTGTTCTGATTTTTGAAATCTTTAGTAATCTCAACATTTGCGGCGTTATCGAGACCCTCAGTAGTCTTATCCTGCTTTGGAGCGTCGAAACCCTCAGTGGCCTTGACATTGTCCTTCGCCTCAAGATCATCAGTAACCTTGATCAATACGGGCCTGGTTAATTTGTCTTTGGACACTTCTTCCATGTTGGGATGGATAGGGAGCTTTTCATTAATCCCTACCATATTAACGTAGGTGTCGAAGCCTTCAGTAGCTTCAATCATCTCGAAGTTATCATCAAACATCTTATCCATTTTGACCATATTCATGTTGAATGGTTCAGCATAGTTGGCCTCCAGGATCTGCATAGGATTGGTGTCAATCCTCATTTGCTGCTTCGGCTTGTCCCCAAACTTCATCCTTCCATCCTGAATTGCATTTTGAACAAGATCCCTGAAAAGAAAACATTGAGAAGTTTTATGACCCAGAAAATTATGGTACTTACAAAAACCTCTCTTTTTTGTTGGTCAATAGGGGGTTCTTTAACGCCTGGTGGTCTTATCAGTTGCCCATCTTTTACCAATAAATCAAAGATTTCGTCACACTTGGTGACGTTAAATGTATATATTCTTTTAGGGAACTTATTGTTCTTCTCCGGTTCGACAGGATTCTTTCCATTCGACGGAGTTAACATTTTGCAAGAATATTGTGGACCTTGCTTTAATTATGCCAAGTCAATTTCTTGGTCGTCGAAAATGACTAATTCGTCTTCGTCATAGTCATCTTCTTGGCATATTCCTACATAGGCCACTCTTTCTTTTTTTACCTTTGTTAGCCCTAAAATTCTCAACTTTCAACCTTTCGATCTGCCTCACCCTATCTGCCAATTGTGCCATATCTTTTAAGTATTGAGTATCTAGTTTCTTCCTTATGGAATAGTCTAGACCTCCTGCAACCATTTTGACCAGTTCTTGTTCTCGATCTTGCGTGAAATATCTTGCTTTTAACAGTCTAAATCTGTTAAGGTAGTCATCTATAGGCTCTGAGATTTTTCTTTTAATGTTGGCTAATTCTTTCAGGCTTATTTTAGTTTGTCCCATGTAGAACTGTTCATGGAACAACCTTTCCAACTGAGTCCATGTATGTATGGAACTTGTTGGTAAGGACGTAAACCAAGTAAACACATTTTTCGTTAAAGAGCTTGGGAAGTATTTCATCCTTAGATTTTCATTACGTGCTATTTTGCCCGCTTCGATCAAGTAAGGCGTTATGTTCTCTATGGTGGATTCACTAGTATCCCCTGGAAATTTTGTGAATTTGGGGATTATCATCTCAGAGGTAATTCTTGTTGTAAAACATATTCAGAAAGTGGGGAAGCGTAACTAGGCATATGAAATCCCACGTTCACCCCATTTTGCACCATTATTCTTTCAACCATGACTGCCAAATTTTCGGCAGGTGGATTATTATAATGCATTATCTGTTGTAAAATGTCATCAGCATCTTGACCTCTCTGCACTATCAACCTCCTAGGCTCTTGTTGGATAGGGACTTTGCCACGAGGCTGTTCGACAACTTCTTCTTGGAGTCTCAGATTTTCTTGAGGGTTGTTTAAAGGTCTTTGATTTATTGTTGGTTCTTCTTCGACATTGATTACTGGATTCTCAATCACAAGTTCTCTTTGTCGAATTTGAGGGATCCAAAGAACTCAGCAATGCGCACCATTTGCGCTGCCAATATTTGATTCGTTTGAGTAGTGCTTTGTATTAAAAGGTTAAATACTTCTCCCATTTGTTGCGTCAACCTATGGACCATTTCATGATTACTTTCGTCCATTTGTTGATGTATTGCTTGTGCAGAATTAGTTGTAATTGCTGGCATTTGGAATCCTGGTGGGGGTTGGTTTGGTCTACTAACATTCCCAACAAATCCTGACCCTTGTAATGGTGAAGACATGTGAACCATGACATCAGAATACAAAGGTGTCACGTTATGTAAACTAGCCATCACTGAAGTTGGCATTCCATAAGGTTGTTTTCTTCCAAACATAGGCGTGGAAAAATTTGTTTGATATGGCCTGAAGTTATTTCCTCCAGGGGGAGGGGTCCCCACAGGCATCGTATGTCCCATATTGGAAGAACTTGGTGCATTCTAAGAGAAAGACATTGCTAGTATCGACCCAGATGATGATGGATTTCCCCCTTTCGAAACGTGGATTGCTTCCATATTTCCCCCTGTCGAAGGAATAACATTGGAAACTGGAATTTCGTCAGTATTTACTGGTGGGATAGCCATTTTTCTTACTCTAGTTCGCCTAGGTCTTTCTGCGTCAGTCACGGCTAATTTACCACTTCTTAAAATCATACAACGTAATAAAACTCTTTTGGATTAAGAATCCTTTTTAGTATTTTAGCACTGGGCGTGCCAATTTGTTCGCTCATGTTTTTGGCGAACAACCTCTGGTTTACCAATTCCTTGGAAATTGGTTACTTGCAGAACCAACCACACAAGTCCTAGGACACATGTGCTAAATTCTTAGGGTTTGTTTCTTAATGTACAAGTTTTACTAGTTTTCTTGTATGTTATGTCGAACGATTTCTAACGAAGTCATTCCTGTTTATATTGAAGTATATATGTGTTTGTATAATAAACTAACAAAAGGACTTAAAGTTTGCATTTAAAGGATTTCTGGAATATAAACTCGCTTGAACGTAAATTGCTTGAAAAGTAAACAAAAGCATAAACTTGAACAAGGAATAAAGGAAAATCTAAATTCTTATAACTGAAAGATAAATGGTGTTTACACGTACATTTTCCAAACAGTTCTCTTTTCTCTTACACACGAGTATTAGAGTAATTTTCACGGGAATGTTGTATAGAATTTCACACACTTTACACAAAGCAAAACTATCCTATTTATATACAAATAAAATAATCGTCGAATAATGGTCAATTCCTAATAATTTTCGCCATTTGGCGTCTTGCATGCTATTAATCTTTAAGAATCCTCCACGTATCTTCTACCAAGTGAGGTCGTGATTTGTATTACAACTGCCCTTTAACTGGCGAAGCGACGTATCTTCTCGTCATGTCGAATTCATTTGAAATTCAAATAGTCCTAGCGTCTCCTTCGTCGAATCCTTGCATTCACATCTCTCGTCGAAAACACGAGAAGACTTCTTTGTAGTGATGTGAAGAACTTTCTAACTGGTAACTCATCCGCTCTTTCGACAGGCAACTGTTTGTTATATCATGAACCAAATCATCACAAACCTTCTCAAGATTCTGGACATGTTTGGAAGAAAGAGTGATCTTATTCTGTCGAATATATTCACAGCTACGTACATCATTGCTCAAAGCACAATAAAATGAGGAGTATTGAGAAACGCCAATGTCGAATAATGGTGCCTTGTGGAAGAATAGCTAACGAAGCTACCAATTGATAGGTATCTCATTTATTAAAACCCATGGTGTCGAAATTATGTGTATACAGGGTGCTAATATCTTCCCATTCCCTTTGGAAACAATAAAGTTCGGTGGCGATTCTTGCTTTTTTGAGTTAATCAATATCTTAATCTCAAATTTTTCCCGCCGCAACACGAGGTGATGATCTTTTGGTAAGTGTACTGATAATGTCAAATTAATAATTAAAAAGGTCGTTTCTACAAGGATTATGATTTAACAAAGTAATTATGTGTGAGTTAAAAAAATAACAATTGGGTTTTTATTTTATTTTATCTGGTTCCAAAATAAGAACAAGAAACTAAGAGAATAAAATTCAAGATGAGAAAAACGATTAGGTCTTTTATATTGAATCCCCTTATTTTACCTATTGATGAACTTTGTACTTATTGAATCACAATTAAATTATTATCTTACTGCGAACTAACAAAACCACTGCACCCAATTCTTTGTTGTACAACTAATTAATTTACACAATAATTCTCTAATTCCTTAGGCTAATTCAAAGTTAAATTAGGCATTCTACATGTGTTAATTCAAAAGCAACAAATTATAATTACCTATTTCTAGTTAATTACTAAGTTAATAATTACTCTATGTCAAATGCGTAGACTAACGATCAAAAATCCTTACGTATCTAAATCATTTTGTCCGCTCGTAAACGAACAAAAAACATAAACTCGAGAACAATTAAATAAGATAATAATAATAATAAAGGTGTTCAATAAATTTCAAACTGACATATGATCCAACAAAGTAATAATAAGGTTCATCTCAAAAAGACCTAATCTAGAGAAACTTAGCAACTCATTCATAAATTTACAAATACCATGAGTTGATAAGATTTCATCATCAAAATATATGGAATAATAGCTCTCTAATGAGTTTAGTGCTCCCAAAATTTTCCTCTTGAATATTCCTAGCCGTCATTTTATCTTTTGGTTTCCAAACTCCCAAAAAAGTTAGCAAAAAGGCCTTTAATTAAAATTCCTACGTTTTTTTACCATCGCGCCAAGGTATATTTACATCGCGCCACGATACAAGCTTCATTGTGCCACAATAAGATGCATCATGTATGCGAGAAATATAATAGCCAAATCTTTGTTTTCTTCACTTTTTCTTCAATGTTTTTAATAAGTCTTTATTTCTTCCTTTTGATAGATTGTTGCTCAACTCTTTCGATTTTTCTTGTTAATCTTTCGATTTCATCTGAATTTTCTCGTAAGAATCACGTAATGACGACTGTTATCATAATCCCAATCTTAATTTGTTGCTTGTCCTCAAGTAACCTGTCTACACACTGAATATTTTGTCAAAATTAAAATGCTAATCCTTACCAATGAACGTTGCCTTTATTTATTTATCAACACTTTGGTTCCCTGCTTCAATAAAATCAACTCGAAAAACATACAAGTACTCAACCTGTCTCTCATCTCACATATATGCACTCAATTTGACAGGGTAAACTCTCAATCAACATACAAAAGCATTTAATAGTGAATTTGTAGGTTTCTAATCGAATTAATCAAAGTCATATTTAAACGCACACTTTTGAGGTATTTTTAAGGTTGTAACATGGCTTATGTCAGGATAGGATAATTTAGGATAGTAGGCTTAAACCTTTGGAGTTAGGTACCTAATTTTTCTGATGTTATCTTAATTCCTTTCACTCTTTAACATTTTACTTGGTAATAGAGAATGCATATTGTTGGTCCTATTTTTATTATTAAAAAAACAAAAGTTGTTTTAACTTCTTTTTCTTTCTTTTCTTTTGACCAATTTCTCTAGTACCCCAACCCCAAAATTATTTGTGTTAACTTTCAAGAGAAACCTCAAACTAATTTTTTTGCATTAAACAAGTAAAATAATTATTTCTACGTAACTCTAAAAAGGGTGGGAAATTTTATCTTTCAAGTCAAATGGTTATATAATAAGGGTTATGTCATTGAAAGAATAGGTTAGGCTCAAAGTGGTTAAACAAAAAATATAATCATATTAAAACAAGATGACCTAAAAGGCTTAGAGTTTTCATAAATAACCGTTTCATTGTGTATTTATCAGACCAATAGACTCAAATTAGAAACAATGTATATTCTAAAAAATGACTAATGTATAAATAATCTCATAAGAAAGAAAAATAAATAGTGGAAATATTTGGCTCAAACCTTACTAGCCGAGGTAACGGGAGATTAAGTACAAATAGTTGATTTCCTTTTTCTTTATCAACTTTCAATCTGCAAGGAAACTTCAATGTCATTCTCTTTCATTCTTTTTCTGGTGACTTTTTCTTTTCTTTTTCATACTAGTACTAGTAAGGTAGTTGTTGAAATACAAATAAAGTAAGGTTTTTGATATCGTTCAACAAAGATTGTTTCTAGATATTACCGTCGTTCTACAGTTTTAATTGTTTTAAGCTTATCGTAACAAAAAGGGTTTTGGTTGGTAGTAACGTTTTGTTTTGCATAAGTTCTAAAAAGTAATGGTAAAAGTATCGGTTTTAAAAGGTTTAATAAACATGCCAAGATTAGGGTTCGACAAACCAATTTGTACAGATAGAATCGATAAAACGGATGAACTCGATTATATCTTAAATACAATATATTCTCTCAATATGTTTATCTCTAACACATATTGTGAGATTTACCATTTTTATCTTTTGTTGATTTCTCACTCAAACTATCAAAATGATAACATTTAATTTCAATAATTGTGAACATCAAATCTTATAACTATCTCTAGCCTATTTCCATTGATGGATGAAAAACCTAGGTAAATAGTTGGGAACACATTTCTCAATCATGATCGACACAAAGAATATATCATAAAAGCAAGGTTTTTCACCATATATTCATCATCCATAAGTTCAAGAGTTTACATCAACTACTATACATAGAAAAGAAGGAAAGTTTACCTTCTAATCTTGACACAAGATGGATTTAGCTATGCATAGACATGGTAGCTTGCTTGATAAGTAAGTTGTAAAGCTTTTGAAGCATCAATCTTCTTAGATGAAAAGGTTGAATCATAAAAGCTTGAAACTAAGGAAAAATGATAACACTGGAGATTTATCTCCTAAAGCAAAGTAGTATCTCTTACAAGATGAAGTCTAGAATAGCAAAAGTAAAAAGTATCTCAAAAATATCTCCAAATTGTACCTAAGTACAATTTGGTAAAACATAACCATCGTCGGGAGGTCTAAACACGGTCGGACGGTCTAGCAAAAGTCAAGCACGTGATCAAATTTGGGCCTTCAAATCTTCATAAATATCTTCCACCGTCGAGCGATAGAATGAATTCGTCGGGCGATCATGAACGGTCAGGCAAAATCCAAGAGGTACAGGGGACAAAATCTCTGGTTCTTTGATGAAGAAAAACCATGACCAATTCCTTTACTACCGTCGGGCGATAAGAATCATCCATCGGGCGGTCTTAAAAGGCCCGACGAAACTCCATAAGACGCCCAAGCCAAAATCTCAGTTCACTTGAAGTTTGTGGAAAACCCACTCATCGTCGAGCGACATTCCATGGCCGAGCAGTGAAGTCTTTTGTAGGAAAGATTGCCTCCCAAGCTTGATTGAACTTATGGCCAACTTATCAATGAATTTCACCTAAATTTGCTACAAACATTCACAAACATATCAAATACATCCACTATCTACACAAATGCAAGAATGACTTAATTTATAAGTCGTTTCCTTATTAAAGCGATTAAAAAGGGTTTAAAAAACATCGAAACAAATTATGAAAACAACACTTCTTGACACCTAACAGTGGTATAATTCACCTAGTTTTCATTTAAAATTTTACTAGCATAGTAAATCGTATGGAAATTTTTGTCGCATTGACCCAAAACTGCACCTACCGCATAATCGTTTGCATCACACACTATTTCAAAGAGTAATTCCCAATTTGGTGCAACAATTACGAGTGCAAATATAAGTTCTTCTTTAATAAATAAAGAAGCATTTAAGGTAATTTTCATTAAAAAAACCATTTTCCTTGACTAGCAAATTGCAAGGGGGTTTTGAAATCTTTGAGAAGTCCTTTATAAATCTTCGATAAAAATTGGCATGCCCTAGGAAACTTCTCACTCCTTTTACATTCATAGGAGGTGGTAACTTTTAAATCACCTCAATCTTATATGGATCCCCCTATATAACTTTCTTTGAGATTTTATGCCCCAAAATGATATCCTACATTACCATAAAATGACATTTTTCCCAATTCAAAATCAGGTTCGTTTCGGTGCATATCTCAAGATCAACATTGAGATGTATAAGACAATTATCAAAATTCTTACCAAAAACAGAAAAGGCATCCATAAATACATCAATAGACGATTCAATCATATCCGAAAAGATAGAAAAAAATGCACCTTTGAAAAATGGCGGGAGCGTTGCACAGGCTGAATGGCACCCTGGGGTATGCAAAAACTTCGAAAGGGCATGTGAAAACAATATTTTCTTGATCTTTGCGATCTACAATAATTGGATTATATCCCAAATATGAATCCAAGTAACAATAGTAAGATTGAACTTCTAAATAATTCTTCCTTGTTGCTTGGTTCAACCGGATTGGCTAGTTGGAATTCTAAAGATATATGTCCTGCATCAGTCCTCCTGCATTAGTCCCCCAACGTTTGACGTGGTGGAACATCCATCTCAATTCATCTTCTTTTACTTCCTAAGTAACTTGCAATGCTTATCATTTTGATCTATGAATTATGTGCATTGTTCTTTCGATTTCATAGTTGATCGGTATCAACGTTGAATAAGTATCTCACATAAACAAACAAGAAATACCTCAGTAGCACCGCACCAAACAGAATAGAATAAAATTAGAAATAATAAAAATAAAAAATAAAAGCTAAAATTAAAAATAAAATTTCAAAATCAAAACCTAAAACTAAAAATAAAATGCAAAAATTTTAAACTAAAAATATCGCATTAAACTGCCTAGATGAAATCAACAATCCCCTGCAACGGCATCAAAAAGTTGACGACCTTTCGACAAGTGTACAAATAGTGTTGAAGCAATGATTAAAAAATCATCTTCGTGCGGATTGTAATTTAACAAAGTAATTATGTGCGAGTTAAAATAATAATGATTGGGGATTTGATTTTATCAGGTTCTAAAACAAGAACGAGAAACTTAAGAGAATAAAAGTCAAGATAAAAAAAAACAGATTAAGTCTTTTATATCAAATCTCCTTATTTTACTTATTGATGAACTGTGTATTTATTTAATCGTAATCAAATTCTTATCTTACTGCAAACTAACAAAATCATTGCACCCAATTCCTTTGTGTACAACTCACTAATTTACACAATAATATCCTAATTCCTCAAAATTCAAAATTATATTAGGCATTCTACGTGCGTTAATTCAAAAAAACACTTCTTTATTTGTAATTGTGCATGAACATCTACCTCTACAACGGTTGGTCGAGCACCCGATTTAACATCATCATCATCTTCTTCATCTGATTGAACATCATTATTCACTTCATCCGGTTTAACATCATGTTTCATTTCGACCGGTTTAACATTCACACTCACAGTGCATCTCTGGACTCAACGTTCATTTTTTAGTAGAAAACTAAGATTAATGCAATGAAATGGGGATGAAATGAATGATATTTACCTGCAATTTCAACTTGTTTTTTCTCCATTTGAAGTGATGAAATACAAGAATGATGTTTCTGATGTTGAAAAGTTGATTGAGAATGAGATAAATGTTTTCAAGAGTCTTGGAATAATTGCTTGTTTTGGCATGAAGAAGAAGAAAATGCAAGGTAAGGGTGTTCAAAACCGAACTAACCCAATAGAAAACTGGAAACCAAATCAAACCAAACCAAATCGAAACCGCAAAAAATCGCATTTGGTTCGGATGTGTTTAGATCATTTTTTAACAAAGTTGTGCAGTTTGGTTTGGTTTGCGGTTTGTATTTTGCAAACCGAACTAAACCAAACAAACCGCATTATGTTACAACCCAAACTTCACTTATCACACAATCAACCTAAAACCCAAACCTATTATGCATTAACCTTACAAATATTCTCTTACTCACACTAAGGGTTTTAGTTTCAACCTTCTCAAATCTCTCTTGGTAGTATCATGCATTCTTCTTATCTTATTTGTCATGTACATATCACATATTTTACTATAATATATCATCTCTTATGTTCTTTACTTTTCACTTTCTCATTTTTATGTTATTCTTTTCTCCCCCAATTAAATTTTTATCACATCTTTATTTTCTAATCTTGCATCTCTTATGTTCTTTCTTTTTCATATTCTCCAATCTCTCTTCTCTTTCGTTTTTCTTTTTTATTATAAAATTTTTGATATTGTTTTATGTTATTATTGTATGTTTTTATTCCATTTTGTCTAATCTTATGATATTCTCTATAGGTGAATGTATGACTCAATAAAAATATTATAAAAAACCGAACCAACTCAAACCGCATTAGTTTGGTTTGGTTTTATTTTTAAAAGTCAACCGAACCAGACCAAACCACGTGTTTTCTTCTCTTGCAGTTTGGATGATTTTTAACGTCAAAACTGTCTAAATCGCGTCGTGAACATCCCCAATGCAAGATGGTGTTTTATCAACTTTTCTGCTAGGCATTTTCGGAGACGCGACTCCGAAAATATCAATGAATTGTTACTTAAATCATTTGCATGAATAATAAACTCATAAATGGATTCAAAGGGTATTTCGAAGATGCATCTCCAGATACACCCAAATCGAAGATGCATCTCCGTACTATTTTTTTCTAAGAAAAGAGATGAAACTCAGAAAAGAGAAGATATGTGTGATTTTAGATACGTTCAGAGATGCATCTCTGGATGCTTAAAATATTTTTGAATTTTCAAAAAGAAGAGATTATAATCTAATGCTTTAAGCCCAATTTATTTTCTTACGAAGAAGCCCATCATCATTCATCAGACAAAAAAAAACACATTTTTATTTTTAAATCAAGACAAAACCCTTCTTATATTATTTATTAACTAAAACCCTAAATCAACAAAACTCAGCAGCTGCATCAAATCAAAACGCAACGCACTCATCACTTAATTATCTCGCAGCATATTGAAGCTACATTTCTGCAATTTCACCCTAAATCAAATGAAGAACAAGACCAACCACGACGCGAACAAAGGGAAGAAGAAGAAGATGAAGAACAAGGATAAGACTAAGTCTGAAGGTAATTTCAAGTCTGATAATTCATCACACAACAACGACAATGTCATCGAAGATCCTCGATTTTCATTTGTTCACACCGATCCTCGTTTTCGTGAGGCTCCAAAGCATCAAACAAAGGTTTCTATTGATTCTCGATTCGACCGCATGTTCACTCACAAGAGTTTTATGCCTTCTTCTGCACCTGTTGATAAGAGAGGTAAACCTAAAGATAAAGCTAATTCGCAACAACATTCGCTTCGCCGTTACTATAAAATTGACGAAGATGAGAAAAAGAAAAAGAAAGTAGAACATAGTAGTGATGATGATAATGATGAAAATGAAGAGGGAGAAGAAGAGGGATTGGTGAAAGTTGATTCTGCAAAACCGGAAATTGACAGTGGAATTGAGTCTGAAGAGACTAGTGAATCCGAACCTACTGATATAGATTCGGATACAGATGAAGACACTGATATCGATACAGATACCGATGGAGATGTAGATGAGAAAGATTATGAAGAGGATGCACCTGAAATACAGGTACACTTCTCAATTTTCTATGGAATTGATTGGCCCCTTAGGGTTTGTTTTGGATGGGATGAGATGGTATAGGATTAAATTCTATTGTTTGGATTAGTTAAATTTGGGATGCAATGGTATAGGATTAAATTCTAAGTTAAAATTGGGATGAGATGCTATAATATTAAATTCCATTGTTTGGTTTAGTTAAAATCGGATGGGGCAGAATGGAGAATGGAGTGGTGGTATGATTTCATTCCGTCCCTTACCACCCTATTTCTTCCCCTCCGATTTGAGCAGAAGAATTTGTTCTGTAAAATATTCAAACTAGATTTCATTCCCTTTCATTCTGCTATGGTCATTTTAAGATATCCAAACACAACCTTATTGGATTCTTGTTATTAACATTATTATGTTGTGGTTATTTTGATATGGACAGGAAGAGATAGCAGAGATTGAGAAAGAAACTCATAGGCTTGCTGTTGTTAATATGGACTGGAGGTATGTGAAGGTGAGTTATCGAAGATTAATGTTTTTAATTTGTTGAGAAATTAGAAATATTTTATTTAATTGTTTTGTTTGGAGGTGGAAGATTTTGTTTGGTTAAAATGTTGTTTTTCTTTTTTGGTTATAGGCTGTGGACTTGTATGTATTATTTTCTTCATTAGCCCCGTCTAATGGACTGATCAAATCGGTAACAATTTATCCAACTGAGTTTGGCCTTCAACGTATGCAAGAGGAGGAAGTTAAAGGACCTGTTGGTCTATTTGATGATGAAAATGAAACAAGTGATGAAGATGATAATGGCGACAGTGATGCTGACAATGAGAAGTTGCGTGCATATGAGAAGAGCAGGATGCGGTAAATAACAATTAAATTGGTTCATGTTGTGATTTATTTGTTTGAATGCAGTATAGAATAGATCAAGCTTTGTGCTATAATGCGGTAAATATATCATTCATTGTGTCAAGGAGTAATTCTTAAGAATCTTACAAATATATTTTACACTGATATTGTAAGTGGAAAATTTAATGTGTGAAGGTTTAAAGTTTTGTTTCCTCTTACCTTTGTTATCCTCTTTTCTTATAATCTAGAATGGGTTAGTGTGGTCAACAATGTTGTAATATCATGTATTTTTTTTTACGGAGATTACAGTACACTCCACGGAAAACACGGGAAACAATGAAAACAAACATTAATAACTTGTATGTCTCCTCTAGTCAAGACCCATGTCTCACGTGTCACTCAAGTTATTATAATTCCTATTCCATGTTTACTATGTGATACGCCCATCTCCCTTTTTCCTCTCTTACCATCACATAACTTGATTCTTTATCTGGTTCTTCAGGTACTATTTTGCTCTGGTGGAATGTGACTCAAGTGCCACAGCAGATCATATTTACAAAGAAAATGATGGTGTTGAGTTTGAACACTCGTCTAATCCGCTTGATTTAAGGTTTATTCCGGACAATATGGAATTCAAACAGCCACCTAAAGATTTTGCAACAGAGGTATTTAACATTTATATATGATGTATTTATGCATTATAATAACTGTTGGAAGATATTGACTTATTTCTCTTAGACACCTGCAAACTATGAGAACAAGGATTTCTATTCTCGGGCACTTCAGCACAGTAAAGTTGAACTTACTTGGGATGAGGATGAACCTGCTCGAGCAAATACTTTGAAGCGCAAATTCAATGATGAGCAGGTCAGTATATTGTATTAACCAACTGTATATTTCGTGGATAAATTTCTCTTGGAAAAATATTGGGTGGTGTTACTTTGGAACCTTTGAGCAGTTAGATCTTTTTTTATTTAGTCATTTCCATGTAGTGTCCATATTTATAAAGTTATGGAGTCCGATCCTGCGAAGGACATATTCTCAGTTTAGTGATGGATGCCTGTAAATATCCATGCCATGCACATTCATATATGCTCACAAACTGCATCTTTATATACTGGCATTCTTTTGCGCCTTAATAACCAGTACAAATGTTATAATTTTTTTAATTGTTATGTATCTGTGTGGTAGGAGAAATTAGGGATCACTGATATTCCTTATGCAATGATTTTATATTATTTATTAAATGTAGTTTGTTTTGTAATAAGCTATTTGTACTAAGCTGTAAGTTTTTATTTTTCCTTAACACGGTAATAGCTGGCTCAGTTGGAAATGGATGAATTAGTTGCATCTGATGTGAGTGAAAGTGATGACAGTGAGGATAACAATGAAACTGTTGGTCATGCTGATAAAAAGGCTAGAAAAAAAGAAATGTATCTTGACTTGCTCGGCAATAATTCCGATAAAGATGACGAAGAGGATGGTGTCCAAGATATGGAGGTGACCTTCAATACAGGTTTGGAAGATATAAGCAAACATATTATGGAAAAGAAAGATAAAAAATCAAAATCTGTTTGGGAAGAATATCTGAGGAAACGACGTGAGAAAAAGAGAGCCAGGAAAAATAAATCAAAGTACTCATCAAATGATGATGATGATGATGATGATGATGATAGCGATAATACTGATCAACAAGCAGCTGGAGAAGCAGACGACTTCTTCATGGAGGAACCTGATATTACGAAGAAGAAAAAGAAGACGGAAAGTAAAAATGACAAAGATCAGAAGCTCAAAGATATGGATGGGGTAAGCAAAGAAGAGCTTGAACTATTGGTTGCTGATGACAAGGGCACAGATACTGGTCTCAAGGGATATAATCTGAAGTTTAAAAAAGGCAAGGGCAAAAAGACAGAGGGTGTTATTAATGAGGGGAAAATACCAAACAGTGCATATGATGATCCACGTTTTGCATCTATTTACTCACCTGACTTTGCTATTGATCCTACTGATCCACAATTTAAAAGGTATTTTATGACATATAAATACAGCATATTGTAGATACATAGCAAAAAAACAGTAAGAACTTGATTATTTCATCATGACTATTTCACTTCAATAGGGTAAACTTGGGGTATTGTTGTCAAATATTGAAAAGAAAAAAGTTTGCATGATAGATATGTTGTAACGATAAAAAGTAACATTAACCCAGCAGCAAAACTTTTCTTTACTAAAGAAAAACTTGGGGTATTGTTGTCAAATATTGAAAAGAAAAAAGTTTGCATGATAGATATGTTGTAACGTTAAAAAGTAACATTAACCGAGCAGCAAAACTTTTCTTTACTAAATAAAAACTTGCAAGCTGTGATGTTTTTATAGCCTGATAATATTCTTTCTACTCAAATGTGACATTTGTTATGATTGGTTAAGATTGGAATGGTTTTGATCTCTATAATAGTACTATTGCGTAAGCTGTTTTTCATGTAGTGAACTCACTTTTTTAACAAAATATATTTGTGAATGATTGCAGGAGCGCTGTGTATGCCAGGCAGCTGGCACAGAAGCAGCAGAAGGGTTATACAGAATTACCAGAAGAAAAGGAGCACACAAAGTTTTCGAAAGAAACAAAGTTGTCTTCTGGTGATTCTGGCATAATGCAGAAGGTCGAGGAACAAGGGTTGGATGATTTAAAATCAAATAAAGATAAATTAGAGTTATCATCTTTGGTTAAATCGATTAAGATGAAATCAAAACAAATCCAGGTATCCTCTAATGGCAAAACAAAGAAAGATGGAAAATCACAATTTAAAGGTAGGGAGAAAAGGAGGCACTAAGTCTCAATTTTGTGGTACACTCACTTGAATGCTAGAAACCAACGAACATATGAAGTTGTTATAGCCTCTTCCACACACAAGAGAAATTGTGGGGATAAGACTGGTGGTATTGGATGTATTCAGGCTCAGCTAGTTTAAAATTTTGTCAAGAACTTTCTTAATCACACAATGCTTGTTAATTTATTTCTGCAAACTGGTGGATATTTTTTGTAATTTAATATTTATATATAACTTCTCATTGGAGAAGAAGACAGGAGTCTCCTAACCGCCGTTCTAAGCCTCTAGTTTTTGTTTTGTCAAAGTTGGAACTCAATCAAAACGAGCCAAATCCAGAAAGCTATACATCAGAGGTCTAAACTCTAGTTTTAAGTCAGAGCTTAACTGATTGTACAATCAAAGCAGTATAAAAATATTTTAATATGTGAAATGTGAATTTTAATTTATCCACCTCAAAAATTTGGTACTTATAGAGTAAATTGCATTGAAAATTTACAAAATTTGAATTATTAAATAAATAATTAAATATAATAAAATGATATGATATTAATTTGGTTGAAGGTATATTATTCAATATTTTGATATTTTGGGGTGTGTAGAGAAATTGTCTCTTTTATAGATATGAAGATTCTTCTACTTTGTGATAAAAATCAATTATTTCTACACATTACATATGCATTTTCAACTGTACTTAACAAAACAAAAAAACAAAGTGCGTACAAAGTGTGTTAGGGAGGTTGGAATTGGATTTAAAGTTTATTGTCATCATTGGAATTGGATTTAAAGTTTATTGTCATCATTACACAATCAAATACCTAGATAGGAAAGAGATGAAAAAGCAACTAATTAATATTGGATAATGACACTAGAAAACAATGGGTTAGAGAGGTCGGAATCAATGTATGGGTTAGAATCTGATTTAAAGTTTATTGTCGGAATCAATGTGTGGATTAGAATCTGATTTAAAGTTTATTGTCGTCATTACACTATCAAACACATAGATAAAAAAGAGATGAGAAAATAGATTAATATTGGATAATGATAGAGGTGACAAGTATAAGGAAACTGAAAATACAATACAAAGTGTCAATAAAAATGTGGTTGTCTATTCAAAATCAGATCAATATCTTCTAAAAATGGTTGATGGTGGTAGATTGACGTAAAATGAGAAATTCACAATCAAGGTTTACATGATATATTGGACGGTCATGTATTTGTATGGTATTTAAATATAGACAAGCGGAAATTAATATGTTGATTTGACAAAGCATCATGTTTCACCAAAACACATACCTTTACCTGATATATTGAACGGTCGTGCATTTGTATGGTGTTTAAATATAGACAAACGGAAATTAACATGTTGATTTGGCAAAGCATCATGTTTCACCCAAACACATACCTCTATCATTACACGAACGAGATCTTGAGAATGTCACTCAGATCACACAAATATATAAACAAATGAGTATACATCAAAAGAGGTCAGAGATTTTAGATGTGAGATACGATATTTGTTTAAGTTGATAGATAATGCAAATTATGTTTATTACAGTAGAGTAATAGATGATTCAGGTGATATGAGAGGTATTTTTTTGATCCCCTAAGATTCAGTCAAGTTGTTGAACACTTTTCTATTATGTTGATTATGGACATCATAATACATACATATAATTATTGTTTTTAATTGTTGATATGATGTCAACTGAGTTGACGTTTTCTATCGTGTTTGTCTATATGAAAGATGAGCATACAAAATTTGGTTGGGTATGATTAAGCTAAAAAAATAATTATTAAGGAAGGGTTATGCTCCTAAGTGATTTTTGACTGATTGAGATTTTTCTTTGATGAAAGTAATTTAATTTGTTTTTCCAAAGGTGATTAATTTGCTTTGCCGATTTCATATAAATATAATTGTTGTTCAAGATGCAAATAATATGTTGTGAACGATATGCAAGAGGGGATAAACACATTATATACAAATCTTGTATATTCCAGTGATGAAGTGGAGTATTAACAACAATTACATTAGCTTAAACAAACATGTTGATTGTAGTCTATTTATTGGATTATGTGAAAAACACTTTGCTGACTCCTCAATGCAACAAAAATTTTGGAGCATGAATTAATTGAGTGTTGCATTTGAGAAACACAACGACTAATAGGTATGGTTTCTAGTATTTAAATCTTATATTTCTTTGAATTCTCACTCATGTGATACTATTTTCTTTTTAGAATTGAGTTTAGTCATTGGAAATTAAAGTAGAGGTTGGAGAATAGATTGGGCGACTTGTGAAAATGTTGGGATAGTATGAATAACAACATACATTTACAATTGAATCAGACTTTTTTAGAAAAGTTTTTTATGAAATTGAACATGCACACACTTGTCTATTTTATGGAGAGAGAAAATGTGTGGTTCAGTATCAAGAACTACTTTGAGACGCATTGTTGAAGATTTTAAAAATAAATTGAATTGTGAAAACCAACACCCTATTATGGGGTATACTCTTAGAACATCATATGAATTGCCCTGTGCTTGTAAGTTAGGAAGATTGTCTTGTGCTTGTAAGTTAGGAAAATATACATTGAGTGGAGAATTGGTCCCAATAAATTCTATTCATATCCATCAGTAAAAATTAAACATACAAGTCAACAAGATATTGACACAAATGTTGGATCATAATTGGACATGAGTAATACATTTGAAGTATTCTGAAGAAGGTTCAGGTAATTGGATATTATAGGGAAAAAAACATTAAAAAGTAGGGTGTGAAATTGTTTATCCTGCTATGAGTTCACCATGGTCACCGCCTAAACACTCGATTGTCACACGATAATACATTACATTTTAGGAATTACAATTTTGTTTCAAAAACTAGAACACATACTTGTGGAGACTAAACATATTTAACTCCAAAAGTTTAATGTAGTAGTAGTAATAATAATTGTGAAAAGACTAAACATATTTAACTCCAAAAGTTTGATCTAATAATAATAATAGTAAAAAAGTCGGGTCTTACACTCGAAGGTTCCAAATTCGAGTAAATATAAATCCATTTGTAAATATTCTTTGTATTCTGAGGTATTCTCTACCTTGGACTGCAGCACCATTCCCTATAGTAAACCAATGTTGCTGTATTTTGTTTGGTAAAAGGGAGAACAATGTATATGTTGCTATTATTTTGGAAGCCAAGATTAACTTCAACAAAATGATGGCATGAAATTAATTTTTGTTGCAACACAAAGGTATTTGACAAATACAAAACATTACTACACGAGAGAATTTGATACATCAACAAAGTAACCATATGTTGACTCGGTAATTTAAGCTATATGGTCACACGTACATGGTATATGATATTTCAGATGTAACAGTCCATGACATGCAAACTACTCGATAGAAGGGTACAGAAAGTTGCATTTAAACTGCTGAAGGATCGTTGATCACGCCCAAGAAATCATCTTTTATGGTACCTATACAGAACTGCAAAAAAGAAAGGGGTAATAGGAATAATTAGACAAGTAACATCAACAAAGTGGTAGAATAATAGCCATTCTCAGTACACAGTAACTGGACAATTTGTGATCACAGTTTTCTCACAAGTTCTAACGTGTTCTGCATCTTACTAATGAAGTAAAATTGCAGCATGGAACAGTAATGAATCTTGCAAACCACAAAAGTGTATGGTAAATAGTGACATATACTCGGTAGTCCCTTTCACATTCCATATTGATCTTTGTTGAAATGAGTTTCGCAATGATGATAAAAGATTAACCAACACTGGTAAAACACTAGCCAAAGCTATATCTGCACAGTGCTTAAGAACTTTCATATCCTATTAATTTGAATTTCTCAAAGCACTATTTAGTATAAAGCTGATGAAGCTTAACAGCATTCAAAAAGCGAAGTTTATATGTGGGCTTACAATTTCAGTAGCGTCTACTCTAGTCCCGATTATCTTTAGTCTCACTTCACTATCTTTCTGGATCTTAACCTGTAAGAAAACACATGAATTGAACCTGTAAGAAAACACATGATATTGAACGCGTAAAAAACAAGTTGCTCTCTTCTTCAATGAGAATTTATTATAAATAATACATACTGATCCATCTGAAGTAGTGTAGTTTGGCATGTCTCCAGACTGGAATTCCATATCATCTGGAATCAACTGAGAAAGGAGGGGAAAAAAGGGTCACATCAAGACAAAGATATGAGAGAATAGTAACAAAGGCAACACAAAAAAGCAAAGACATACTGAGAATAACTTAAGACATGCATGTCTTTTACTACTCTAATGTCGAGAATAATAAATGAGAAACATAATTTTAGTGCCGATATTGAAAAACAACAATTACAATACATTAGGCATAATTGTATATATGAAGATGATAGAGGCCTATTCTCAAAGGATATAAAAGAACTTACATGGTTTGAAACAAAGATTTGAACTGGTCCAGCTTCAGCGAAAAATCCCATCTGTGTAAACAGAAATCAACAATATAAACCACATTATCCACACAGTAGAGTTCGAACACACTAGATAAAGCTAAAGAGTAAAATTTAGAGACAAAGGAATCATATCGTATTAACCTTGTTAACCATGGTAACAACAGCTTCTAAGATCTCTCCCTTAAAAGGTCGAAAGACAACACATTGGTACTTAACCGGAAATGTCACAAACCCTGTCCCATCGCGAATTATCCCTTTCCCAATGTTTTCAATCCCTGTAACCGCCACCACAAATCCATGTCGACCACTGTATAACAGTTGAAAATCCAAAAGTTACATTACTCAAAAAGCCAAAGAGCTTTGCTATGAAATTCGACGAATAAAAGAACCAGTTTATCTTGCACAGGGCAAGAGTATTGCATAAAATGGTTTATGAAATATAAAAATAACTGTACACTAATAACTGCATTTCTTCAAATGAATAACCTGCAAGTGCCTTCGACGTCTTTCATCAGCTTGGAAACAAGATTTTCGCGAAGGTTACGACCAAAGTAGCGTGGGTGCAGTTGCATGTTTCGTTCCAGCACTATGTGGAAAAACATTTTTCTTATTTCTCCCTTTTCACCCAATCTAGACAGTTACTCCTAGCCACAACAACACAAAAAGTAAGAGTGGATTCAATAAAATACCATAAAAAACAGTAAAATCTATATATTAAAACGGAAAATTAAGCAGTAGCAAAGCAAGAACTAGTAAACGGTGGAGGATCAAAGGGAGACAGGGAGACACAAAATTCAAGTAGTAGGAAGAACACGGTGGGTGGGTAGAGGGTCAATTAGGGTTCCTTCGTTAATGCTTTAATCAAAATCACACAAACCCTAACCTAATCACACAAAAATCAGTAACAAAAATTTCACCTGCAGCTTGGAAATGATGAAAGGAGGTGGCAGATTGCGGCTGAAGGAGGACGAACAGTGACGCCGCCGGAGGGGGATGAACTTTTTCAGAACGGGAAAACTACAGATTGTAAAGAGCGGGACGTGACCGGCGTGAGGCTGAAAGGAGAAGAAGTGAACTTTATGTCGAGAGAGAAACTAAGATCTTTTCTATTATTTTGAATACAAATTTTCTGTATAAATTCTTAGTTACCATTGAGTATCATAAATTGTGGAAAAAATTTAATTTATTTTAAAATAAAATTGAATAGTACTCCATGTTTTATTGGTTGAATTTAAGGGTATAGTTCATCCTCATATTTTAGATTTTTTTTTAAATAACCACAATATTCAAATAAAATATCAAATAAATTATTATTTCAAAATAACCATTTTAGAAAGAATAAAAAACAAAAACACCATTTGAGATGACGTCTAAGTGTAATAATACATGTATTCACGTTCACCAATTTAAACGGTGCATTCACTTTGTGTCTAATCCAAACATGTTATTTTGGTAATTATTTTGAAAAGATGATTTATTTGGTATTTTATTTTAAAATAGTGGTTATTTAAAAAAAATCATATTTGGTCTCTTTTCTTTCTATATTTTTTCTATTTCTACATTTTTTTTACATTTCTATTGTTTATTTCTCTATTTTGTTTTCACTGAAAAATGATGTCATGTCTATTTTTAAACGTAATTTAATCTATAAAATATTTTTATATAATTATTTAACATGTTTCACAAGTGAAGTATCACTTAAAATAGACATAAAAATCAATTTTAAATATAAAAATATAATAAATATTTAAAATTGTTCAAATTTGAAATTTGAAGACTAGTTATGTAAATCACATAAAATTGAATGTCAAAACCTTAGTTAAACTCTATGTTTTTAATTATAAATTTGTGTATATGTTCATGTATTTTTTCCTTATTATATTTTACTTCGTCAAACAATTAATAGTTGATACTAATATTTATATAATAGAAGTATAAATATGTACTCGTTACATTAATGATAACTTTATCAGCGAAGGTTAGTAAAGTCATAGTCGCCCCTCAATCAATTGTTTATTTTGTGAATTGTGTTATATGTTTCTTTTTGTGTGCATTCCTTTATATAGTAATTTAAACTCGTCATGTACCTAAAGTTCATCAGAGGTTGTCCAATGTGATTGTCCCCAATTCATGTGGTCTTTTAATGGAGATTGACAATTAGATTTGATTTTCAAATGCCATACCATAATATTATTGATTAATCATAAATGTGTTATTCATCGTATCTCAATCAAATATTTCTTATATATTTAGTTTTGGGTCAACATGATCAACCTGACCCATCGGTTGCCTCATCCTGACCTAGTTCTGATGGACGAGTTATCTATCAGGGCATCATCCCGACCTAGTTCTGATGGACGAGTTATCCATCAGGGCAGGCTCTATTGGGTTCGGGCTATAATTCAGACCACTAAAGGTGATCCAGCTTGAGAAATTAGGCATGTACACAATCCCTAAAACTTGAGTCGCGTAGGGGCGAAATACTTTTATGAGACCTGGGTCACGTAGGAGAAAATGCTTCCCTGAGACCGGTTAATGGTTGTTCGATGTCCATCCCCAAACAATACTTTTAGGACGACCCTACTCTGTTACTTCCAGTTATGGTGGCCTTTGATTGTGGTCATCTAATGTATGTCAGTTGCCATATTATTCCAGTTACACTAGATGTGATGATTGCCAAACATCTTGGAAATAAGAGTAACTCACGACCTATCCTTATCTCATGTAACGCTAGGAAGACAACTATAAATGCAACTATCGTTTTGTCTACCACTCAAACCCTATAAATAGACTTCATCGTTTTTCATTTCTCTCATCTTTTCGCTTCACATCACAAATTAGTAACAAACGTATCTGCATTTTTCTCCCTCTCATGTCCTAAATCTATAACAAACGCTCACAACACCAGGTAATATCATTTTCCTCTATGTTTTCCTTTCTTCTTTCATGATGTTTATTCGAGAGTGTGGCTCATTTGCAAGGGCCATAGAGCTCTGAAACAATGTTGAGATATACGAGTTATAGACTTTGTGTCTAAAAAGCTCAAAAAAGTTGTATATGGGGAGTAGGTTAGAGGTTTGTAGAAATTGAGCTCTTCGGTAGATACAAGAGTTCATCTAGTGGTAGTTCAGGGTAGATACAAGAATTAGTATTGTTTTCTTCCTTAGGTCGACTAGATCTAATTTGGCTTTCTCAACTTCTAATCAGGGTTTCTTTTGTGAAGAGGCTATGAACATTGACTCAATATGACTTTTTCATGTATGACCACCTCGATAACAACGACGAAGTGGAAAGGGAAAGTTTGTTAGGCGTCCAAAAGACATTCAAGTTCCTTAACACTTATTTGATTAGGAGTGTTGACTTAACTTGTATCATGTTCCAAGACTTTGCTACTTCATCGAAGAACGAGTACGACCTAAAGGTTGAGCTTAAGAAGGTGAAGGGAAATTATGAGCACAACAAAACCATGATGACCTTTGCTAACGAGATAATAACTACTCTTGATAAGGATTTAGTGAGTTCCATGGTCACCTCTAAAAAGGTTCGTTGAGAGAATGTTAGACATCTAGGGGAGAAAAAAGCCCTTGAGGTGAACTTTCAGAGGTCAAAGCACCAAGATTACTATAGTTGAGGCCGAGGTGAGTAGTATTAAGTTGGATCCTTAGGAGACTTGCATTGACAATCTCCTTTTTGGTTACCAAAGGTTCGAGAAGGTGAAAGAACAAATATGTTATTTGTATGTAGAGATAAACCTTGGCGATCTGGATTACTTTAAGGTGGTGGTGGATGGCCACTTGGTGGAAGAAACTAACTTTGTGGACAACCAACCCTTGGATGAAAAGATAGAAATAATGTTTTCTCCCATGGAGACGGTGCATATTGACTAGGTCGCTAGGGACGTTGGAGTTGTCATTATTTTAGCCTTGTTACTTATGCTTTTGCTGAAATAAATCATGAGTTTTCTTGTATTTATTTTGATTGTTTGTAAACGCTTATTGTCTCATGCCTCGTAGACTTACGAGTCCTCGTAGGGTTTCACCTATATGCTTAAGAGTCCTTGTATGGTTCTTGTAGATACCTCATAGGGCATCACTCATATGCTTAAGAGCCCTCGTAGGGTTCTTGTAGATACCTCGTAGGGCGTCGCTCATATGATTAAGAGTTCTAGTAAAGCTCTTATGGATACCTCATAGGGTTAAGAGTCCACGTAATATTATTGCATTCTTGTCTGAGGAGTGTGTAGATCTATCATTGAGGTCTATATATTGCATATAATTCATAAATAACTAAAACACTTCTCATGCTTCATTAAAAATGCATGCCCTTACAGAGGAAAATAATGTAACCCTAACGTGTTGTTACTTTATTGAATATAAATTAAAAGCTACATAATGTCTAGCCTTGGAGGTTTTGCTTAACTATAATAGTGTCATAATTTTATAATGTTCAAGGTTTTAGGAACCTCTTCTCCTTCAAGGCTTCCTAATTTATTTGCTCCTCAGGGATAATTTTTGTCGTACTCGGAAAAGCCTCTCCCAATTATGGAATAGTTTGCCATTTTGGCTTCCGTAACTGCTCGTTTCAATATCAGGTTTCCTTCATCCATAGTTCTAGGTTTTACCTTGGAATTATATCTTTTCACCGCATTTTGTCCCAAATTCTTGGATTTTGCTTGTTTCTCTGACCTTTTCTATCAAGTTCGATGAGCTCCTCAACTCGGCCTTGTTTTATTTTTGTTAAAGTGTTCTTTTGTCTTCATGTGGGCATTGTAACCCTAACGTGTTGTTACTTTATTGAATATAAGTTAAAAGCTACATAATGTCTAGCCTTGGAGGTTTTGCTTAACTATAATAGTGTCTTAATTTTACAATGTTCAAGGTTTTAGGAACCTCTTCTCCTTCAAGGCTTCCTAATTTATTTGCTCCTCAGGGATAATTTTTGTCGTACTCGGAAAAGCCTCTCCCAATTATGGAATAGTTTGCCATTTTGGTTTCCGTAACTGCTCGTTTCAATATTAGGTTTCCTTCATCCATAGTTCTAGGTTTTACCTTGGAATTATATCTTTTCACCGCATTTTGTCCCAAATTCTTGGATTTGGCTTGTTTCTATGACCTTTTCTATCAAGTTCGCAGAGCTCCTCAACTCGGCCTTGTTTTCTTTTTGTTAAAGTGTTCTTTTGTCTTCATGTGGGCATTGTTAATTTCAATCGCCTCCTACATCTAGAAGCTCGTCATAGAGTACTTTCGCCTCCTACATCTCCTTAGTCGATGAGTAAGAAATTGTTTGATATGACCACAATACCCCGTGAAGAAGCTTGGCCCAGAGTTTCTTCGCCTCCTCCGTCTTCTTTTTCATCACAGAGAGTATGATTCTGTAGGTTGCTTACATTTTCCCATTCACTTGTTGATGCTCGACTGAAATAAAAATATGTATGGATTAATAATTGCTGACAGAATTCAACTGCTAATAAATTTGCAAATTGTGTCTCATTGTTGGAGACAATGGTCTTTGTTAAGTTAAACATGCAGATGATATTTATCTAATAGAAGCTTCGTACCCGCTCTGCTATTATTTTTTATACTACATCTACCTCAAGTCATTTGGTGAAGTAATTCACCCTTACTAGTGGCCCTAAGACAATGCCATAGATGAAGTTTGAGAATCTTTGACATTTGGATTTACGAATTCAACATTGTCTTTGAACATGCTTAGCCAATAGTATTCGGCACCTAGAAGCTTGCAAAGTTTGAGAATCCTTGACATTTCGATTTACAAATTCAACATTATCTTTGAGAATGCTCTGCCAATAATATCCAGCTCAACCCATTTTGTATATCTTTTCAATTTTTATGAAGTATCGAGAAAGAGTCATTCGACCATCCTTGTTTCTAACTCATCTAACAATTATTGGATTATCTCACCATAAATTAGACCCACCCATCACCCAATATTATCCAACCCCTAGAAGCTTGCTTGCCAAAGTTGTCGCATCTATGTTGCTTCAACATACATTTTCTTGAACCTCTACCATCTCTTATGTGGCTTCAACATACACATTTCGATTTACAAATTCAACATTATCTTTGAGAATGTCAGCCAATAACATCCAGCTCAATCCATTTTATATAACTTTTCAATTTTTATGAAGTATCGGAGAAAGAGTCTTTTGGTCTTCCTTGTTTCTAACTCATTTGACTAGGGGTGTACATGGGCTGGTTTGGGTTATATTTGGCCAAATCCAATATACAACCCATATAGGACACTCCGGTTTGGGCAAGGTAAAATAACCACCCGCAATATCAATGGATTGGTTTGGGCAAACCCATTAATTTTAGAGTTGGATTGGATAGTGGATTGCCCAAATATTTTTTCTATTTTATTAATGTTAAATAACTAAATGATGAATCATCATATTTTTTTCACAAAAATTATTCGAACATTTTTATCTTCTTAAATAAAATTAGATAACTTATTTTTAATTATTTTTAACATCATAAAATAATAAATAACAACATCAACTAATAAAATTTATCATAAAATACTAGAAATAAATTAATGTTTTATGACATAAAATTATATTAGTATAAAAATAACCTGAAATATTTAAAATTAGTTAAAGTTATAATTCACTAAAATAGTAAATATTCAAAAGACAAAAATTGTAACAATTCAATTAATATTCATCAAAATTATTAAAATTGTAATACTAAATGTTAGATTAGTGAGTTAGTGGATTTTTTAATGAGTTTTTTAGTTTTTAAATCCATATCTACCCAATTACCCGATCCAACCGACTTTTATAGATTTTTTGGATGAATTTGATCAGATTTTGTAGGTTGACTCAACCCATGTACACCAACATTTAACAATTATTGGATTATCTCACCATAAATTAGACCCACCCATCACCCAATAGTATCCAAACCCTCGAAGCTTGCTTGCCAAAGTTGTCGCATTTATGTGGCTTCAACATACACTTTCTTGAACCTCTACTATGGCATCTATGTGGCTTCAACATACTTTCTTGAACCTCTACCATCTCTTATGTAGCTACAACATACTTTTTCATAAACCTCTATTATGAAGTATCAGGCAAAGTCGTTCGATCTTTTTCAATCTTCCTTGTTCCTGGATCATCTTACGATTATTTACGTATGCATAAGTTACATCCACCCATCACCTAATAGTATCCAACCGATGGAAGCTTACTTGCAAAAGTTCTCCCATCTATGTGGCTTCAACATAGACTAAGTTCCCTCACATGTGGCTTTAACAAACACTTTCTTGAACATCGGTCAACTCTTACTCTTCTACTTAACCCATTTTATATAGCTTTCCAACAATAAGTATCGTGCAAAGGGTCTTTCAAACTTATTTGTTTCTAAGTCCTCTAACCTTAATTAGTTTTTCTCATATTAAGTATCCACCCATATCTAGCTACATCATATTGACAACCTGTCACCATACCAGGAACTTCTACAATCGTGATCATCAAACCTATTGCATATCACCTAATTGCTCATTTAAATTTTATGGCATTGATTAAATTATATGCCAGCATTAAAACCATTTTCAAGAACATTGCAAAATTTCTGTTAACACAACTGCGCTGCCTTTTGTTTAATAACTATTGTAAATGCAACTAAACTGTAGTGTGAATACCAAGTGCCCTGCAAATGCAACTAAACAGTAGTACGATGATGATACTAATATAGCAAATAGAGGAAACAGAACAAAAGTTCAATGAAACTTCTGCAGCTTTACAATATCTGCAAGAGGTGTAAAATCACAAAGAAACATGTAAGACTTTCAATGGACTCTTAGCTATATCTAAAATAACCTCAGGTAGAATTTTTGGAAAACTCAAGAAATACAATTAAGTAGCAAAACTGAATTAAGCTAAATTTAAATACGCCAGAATACAACAATAGTCTGGATTAAAACAAAGCAGAGACCAAAAGTAGACAAGAAGCTCCATCCAAACCATAGTAATAATCTATAGCCTTCTACCCCTTCTACCACTCTTTCGGCGTGTGCTATCGGAAGGAATTGGAGTCACATCCTCTGTAAATTAAAAAACATAAACAAATTCCAACAATGATGAGTAGGGATAAAAACAGAGAAATTAATACACAAACAAACACAGACATCCAGACATAAAACAAAGGCGCAGAAAGACCTACAGATCATAGAACCAGCTCAAAACAAGAGAGAAATATATTAAAAGAATTCAATTGGAAATTTTAAAAACACAATAAAGTTGATTAAAAACAACGATTAGGGATCAGAACTGAGAAATTCATTGTCGTGCTGAGAAACAAAACATTACAAACGAATAAAAAGCTGTAGCTTCATAAACAAGATTCACATATACATTAACAAAAGAGCAGAAAAATACAAGGCTATGTGGTGTGATGGAACGTAATGAAGCTGAGAGGAATGGAACATCACATAATGGAATGGAACGGAATGAAATATAGATCTCACTCCATTCTATTAAATAGACCTAAAATTTGATAGATTGGATAAAATGGATTCCATTATGTTCAATTTCACTCCATGTATTATTTGCAAATCCAAACCATAGAACCACATTATTTACCCTTCCATTCCATCACATAACACTAATTCATACATACCCTAAGAATCCTACAACAGCTCTTTATGGGAGAGAAGTACGAGGAATATGGATAAAAAGAATACCTATGCGACCAATTTTCATTCCTGAACGAGCCAAGGCACGAAGAGCAGCCTGAGCACCAGGGCCTGGTGTCTTGGTCTTGTTTCCTCCAGTGGCACGAAGCTTGATATGTAGAGCAGTTATTCCCAACTCCTGTTCCAGAAAACACAATCAACAACAGTTAACGATAAACACCTAGTAAGTGAATTTTAGAAATAGGAAAGCCACATATACTCAACAAAAATACAAAATAAATCCGATTACCTTGCACCGAGTAGCTACATCTTGTGCAGCAAGCATAGCAGCATATGGAGATGACTCATCTCTGTCAGCTTTAACTTTCATTCCACCTGAACGTTTTCAAAGATTATAAAAAATCAGCTTCAGAAGTTAAGAACACACATACACTTTTTTATACAAATCTATAAAAATTGCACATAACTTTATAAATAAGCTGATTTTATGTTAACTAATAAATCAAAGAGAAACAAACACTAACCAGTGATGCGGACAAGGGTTTCCCTACCAGACAAATCAGTAACATGCTGCAATAAATCAAAATCCACCCAATTACAACAATAAATCACAAACACCAGAATAAACACAAATTGAACAAGAAATAGTCAAAATCACTCACAATGAAGGTATCGTTAAACGAAGCAAAGATGCGAGCAACACCAAAAACATGTTCCCCGTCTTTAACAGCAGGACCAAGAGTCACAGTCTCCTCCTTAGGCTCTCTAACCTTTCTCTTCGACGACTGTAAAAAGATAAACCAAAACTCAATCAAGCATCAGATCTTATAGAAATTTTTGAATACCAGAGAAAAAAACAGTTTTGACGGTGAATCAACTTAGAAAAGTGAAATCGTGCGTGAAGAGTGGTGATTGCGTACCATTGTTGAAGCTCTAGGGTTGTTTGGACGAGTCCTGCTTCAATACTACGGCGTGCAGCTTCTTCACGAGCGTCGCTGGTTTGGGTTTGTATGAGAGAAGAAGAATTTATTGTCGATTAGGGTTTTGTGAAATTTGGTGTTGGATTGGGCCTCGTTACCCGCTCAGCCCACATATACCTTCTACCACAAAATTCATTTAGTTTTAGTGGAAATTGCTTAAGGTACTTTATATATTTCTACCACGTCCTTCTGAAAATTCAAAAATATCTTTGATTCTGAAAATATATCTTTAGAGGCACTTTAAACACACAATTCATGTTGATTTTTATTCACACTCCAAATATATGTATTTTATTTTCGAAAATGTATCTCTGTAAATCTTGCGGAAGTGTATTTAAAGATTATGTTGAAGCAGAAACAAACACATAATTAGAAAGAGGCGGAATGACAAAATAAAATTAGTATTGATAACATAAAATATGAAACATTATATAGGTAATCATTAACATAAATCGAACATTACATTTCAACATTCGGGTGGACGTTTCAACATCTTGATAATATCTTTTATCGATCTCGAAATTGTTGCATCCACCTCAATTGGAACTTTTATTTCGTAAAGAAAAAATGTATTCTATATAGCCCTTAAATATGCACAAGTCTTCAGCTCAAAGTTGTAGGAGAGTATTTGGTATGAATTTCATATCTTTAAGAGGGATATAATTATTGAACTTAAATTTAATTGAGGATTCTGCATCATTGAAATAAACATATGTAATGTGTCATTTGATATTCATTCTAGAGTAATGTGATTTAGTAAGAGATGTGAGATGAAAGCCTCCTACTAACTTATAGTAATTCTAGGCAAATATCAAGCCTCCTCGTTCTCTAGACGAGATTCTACACAAAGCTCAGGCGTACATTAGGTACGAAGAAAAGTAAGTTACCCATAGTGCCAGGAGCAGTCGTAACCAAGACGAAGCAAAAAATCCCAAACATGAAGACTATATTGCTCCTTGTCGCATCGGAGAAAGGCGGAAAGACGACAAACCTCACGAGGTTCGCGAAGGCAGAGGTTTAGTTGGGCGCTTTTCCGAATACACAATGCTTAACGCTCCCCGCGAGCGTATCCTCGTCGAATGTGTCAATTCAGAATTCAAGCAGGGCAGGATGAGGTTCCCCAAACAAACGGCACCCAAGCCCCACGCCGACAAATCTAAATATTATCGATTTCACAAAAGCAAAAGGCACGTGACAGAAGATTGTGTTCACCTGAAGGTCGCAATCAAGATACTGATAAAAGAGGACCATTACAAGCAGTACACCAAAAGGAGTGACCCCTCCCCCCCCCCCCGGCACGAGGACCAGGGCTCAAAGAGAGGTCGCGAAGACACTTCATCTGACGACTCTCCCTTCCCAATGGCCTTGTGCGTATCTCGTCCTGAAGACTTCCACCTACCCAAAACACACACGGAAGGTTATCTGGCTGCCCACAGCCCCTGGGAAAATTTCCCAACAACCTTGGTAATCTCTGAAGGCGGTATGAACAACGAGAACACTGCAATTTCAATGAAAAGGAAATTCGACAAACTCCTGCTGACCACGCCCGACCAGCTGACAACTCTGACCAAATCTCGAGGGAAGTCCAACCCCATCTCCTTTTACCTTGAATATCTCCCAACTCGAGCATCTCATTCCTAATAAGTGAAAAAATGGCGTGTTTCGATGTTCGACGCATCCTGGTCCACAAGGGCAACTCCAACGACATCATGTACGCCCACTTATTCAAAACCCTCAAGCTCGACGAAAAGAACCGGTCCCCCGTATATGGGATCCAACCTTCAGGGATTTAATAGGGCTACCACGGAACCGTGGGGATACGTGGAGCTCCTTGTCTTGTTTGGAGAGAACGAGACATCTAGAGTAGTCAAAATCCAGTTCATGTGATAGAATGCCCTTTCTTATACAACTGCATTCTTGGTTGACCAACTCTAATCGAGTTAACTGTCGTGCCCTCGACATTACATTTGAAGATGAAATACTACACCAAGATGGGCTACGTAGTCATGTTACATGGAAACATTGAGGAATCAAGAAGATGCTTCGACGCAGCAGTTAGAGGACAGACCGTGATCAGCGCACCCACCAAAGGAAACAAGAAACCTCGGGTCAAAAGCGAAAATCATCTATGTGAATTAATTCCATCGACCTCAACAGTCGCCTCAGTGAAGACGAGACCGACCAGGCCCCCACCAACAAGAAGACCTCAACTCATCTAGTGCGACCAATTCCCGACGGAGATTTCAAGCTTATCCCTCTTGACGACGACCCCGACATGAGCGTCAAGATTGGCACCGGTCTCCTGTCAACGACAAGGGAGCAGCTCACGACCTGCCTCGGAGAGAACGTGTAACGCCCGTATTTAATTAATTGATTTAATTAAATATTATCGTGTATTTTCCCGATTATTTATTGTTCAATGTTGTTTTGTCGTTAAGTTGTTTAAGTTGTTTAAGTTGATATTATATTGCGGGTTAAGTTGTGTTTGGGTTACTTAATTTAATTAAGTCAAATAATAAAAATAAGTATTAATAGTATAATATTAAGTGGACTTAGTTATGTGGTGAGAGTAGTAAAGTGGGGGTGTTATTTTAGGCTCAGTAGTAATTAAGCTGATTAGTGATAATTTAGCAATAATTAGACAAAAGACCTAATTAGGGTATAATCAGAACTTTGTAAGAATGGAGAACAAGTCTTAGAGGCAGATCAAGAAGAGGCTAGGTTGAGGATTTTCGCGAAGATTTTTGTTGTGATTTCGAGTTGCCTTCAATCCAAGGTAAGGGTGGGGTTCGAATTCCATAACCGGGAATAGATAATTTGTATGTATGTTGGGATTTCATATGATTTCGTTGTTGTGTTTTTCGACTAATTATTGTTGCGTTTTCGTATGAATATGATATGTATGATATGTTGTTCTTGTTGTATTGTTGCTATACGAGTTATTTTTGTTGTTGCAATTGTGTTGTATCTACTGTTGTGTTGTTGGACTGGTTGTTGCAGAAAAATCGTGTAGAAAAGAGATTAGGATTCGTAAAATCAGTAGTAGAATTAGTAGATGAATAAATACATAAGATTTGGAGTCTAAAATCAATTTAGAAACCCCCCTAAGCTTGAATGGAGCGATAAAGTTATGGGATTTGTAGCAGAAGATAGATGTGTATGTTCTCTGGTATTTTGCGTAATAGATCTGGCAGTACGCGTAACAAGATGGACATTACGCGTAACACATCCCAGTTACGCAAGGCATTACGCGTAATAGGTAAGGCGTTACGCGTAAGAGGTTGTGTGGAGTAGGCATTACGCGTATGGGCAAAGTGAGTGTAGAAAATTGCAGTTTTTATCGATTCGTCCTGTTTTTGCATTCATTTTGAGTTGAGCTGATCTTAGACTTTAAGTAGGAATAAAATAAGTTGGTTTTAGTAGATTTTAGGATTAAAATAATGAATTTTAGGAATCTAATTGATTAAGCTGTAATTAGTCGTTTTTCAGGTTGAAGTTGTATTAAGTTGTTATAAGTCGTGTTGTCCCGATCTTGGGGAAGATTATTGAGTTGCAGGTCGATTGACCAACATTGAATTATGTTGCCAAGTTGTTATGTTGTTGAGTTGTTAAGTTGTTGTTCATGTTGTTATTGTATGCCATTCATAGTTGCATACATTTGCATATTTTTAAGTTGGAGCGGATGCTCGATTCAAGTTTGCCTGGATTGGTGATCACACTAAAATTCACCGTATTTCTGACTCCGATTTCGCATGCATTCTTAGCTTTTATTGTTATTTTATTATGTTATTACTTTGTTTTCTTTTGTTTTCAGGTTTTTTATGTAATCGGTGCTTGAATCGAGAAAAGGAGCGAAAAATGAGTGGAAACGGACGAAAACCTAGAAATTCAGCGTTTTGCACTTACGGCACCCACCGTGGCGGGCGCCATGGGGTTAGCCATGACGTGGCCACGTCTCAAGACCACTCCACAACTGCCAAGACCCACGATCCCCACTCTTCCTTTCCCTATTAGTACTATGGCGGGCGCCATAGGCCTGTGGCGGGCGCCACAAGGCAAAAAGCAGTTCCCTCCACTAAAACGTGGAGGGGGCATCCTGGTCATTTCCCGCATTTAGTTTTCCTATAAATAGGACTTTAGTTTTTCGTTTTTCTGCATCCAAACTTAGATTTATCTAGGCATATATCAGTTTCAAAGCAGTTACCATTCCACATCGGGGTGTTTCTGCAATCGAGTGATCGAGTCTGTAATCTGTCTGTGTGATCGAGTTTTGGAGCACTCTGGAGGAAGTTAATCCTGCCGCCATTTTAATTCCAGTTCGTATTTTACTTTTCTGCATTGCTTTACTTTTATTTATTTCTCGCACTGCTTTACTTTCTTTATTATCCGCACTCGCACTTTATTTTATTTATTTCCGCACTCGCACTAAATTCATTTACTTTCCGCACTCGCACTAAATTCCTTTATTTTCCGCACTCGCACTAAATTCATTTACTTTCCGCACTCGCACTAAATTACTTTTATGAAAAATTATAAAAAGAACCTTTACTTTATCATGTCTAACTAATTCCATAAAGGTTAGGATGTAAGGATCGTAATTAAACCAGTAATCTGTATAGTTGTTCGTGGAAACACTTAAGGGCTATTTTATCTTTCAATTCAAGTAATTGTTTTTAACTATTTCAAAAACAGTCAAAAGCGCTTTGTCTAGTTTATTAGGAGTTTTTAGATTAAAAAGAAAAGAGATTTTAAAACGATTTTCGGACGCGTTATGAAGTTTAGATTCTGGTTCATAAGAACCTCTTTTTGCTAAGAAGTCCAGGTTAAAATACTTTTCAACTTAGTTAAGATACTATATTTCTTAAAAATAGGTTTACTACTCTAACGCAGTACGCACCTTTTTATCCGTGACAATAGGAGGGGTTGATTAGAGAGTACAACTCGGTTCTGAATACGCGAAAGCGACAGTTCCTGTTAAATTAGTTCTTTTCAAAGGAGAAAACATTGCCCATAAGTAGTTCCATTAACAAGTACTGGATTATCATTGATTACGTGAATTACATTCGAGCCTGTCTTTTATTTATTATTTAAAATTATTATTTTATTTACCATTGCACCCTTCTTAAAACCCTTATATTTAGTTGCCTTAGATACACACCATAACAACAGATACGATAGATTGACACTTGGTCTCTGTGGATTCGACAATCTTTTATATTACTCTGACGTGTTCGTACACTTGCGAAAAACACGCATCCAGTTTTTGGCGCCGTTGCCGGGGACCAATTTCGTCAAATTTCATTACCCTGTAGTTATACCGTTTAGACTAAGGTTGTTACCCACCGGTCAATGCGAAAGACTCGCAGTGCCGGAAGTTTAGTAGACCCTCTAGCTGAACTTGAACGTTACACTCGCGCACGTTTGTTTTTCCATAGGAATAGGAGAGCTATGGCCGAAGATCAAAACCGAATACCTCTTAAGGACTTCGCCCAACCATCAAACGAGGAACCTAGTTCCAGTATAGTAAACCCCGTTATCCCAGCCAATAATTTTGAACTTAAACCATCCCTGCTGCAATTAGTGCAACAAAGACAATTCGCAGGTCTCGCTACTGATAACCCGAACCAACATTTAAAAAACTTTCTTCAGTTAGCAGACACCTTTAAAACCAATGGAGCTTCTCCTGAAGCGATACGCTTAAGATTATTTCCCTTTTCCCTCAGAGATAAAGCTCTATCATGGTTAGATTCCCTTCCACCCAATTCAATAACAACTTGGGATGACCTTAGAAAAGTTTTCCTTGCTAGATATTTTCCCCCAAGTAAGACCGTTCTTCTTCGAAACCTAATAACTAGATTTATCCAACACCAAGGAGAGTCGTTGTTCGAAGCCTGGGAGAGATATAAAGAACTATTAAGAGCATGCCCACATCATGGCTTAGAGAATTGGCTAATCATTCAAACCTTCTATAATGGACTTCATTATAACACTAAGATGACCATCGACGCCGCCGCTTGTGGCGCACTGATGAACAAACCTTACCCTGAAGCTAGTGCCCTTATCGAGGATATGGCCCAAAACCATCAATCATGGGGAGTAGAACGAGCGACAGTGGAAAAGAAGGAAGCCCAAGGAGGAATACATGAGCTAAGCTCTATAGACATGATGCAAGCTAAAATGGACGCATTGGCCCTTAAAGTCGAACATATGTGTACAACTCCGAATACTGTAGCCGCAGTTTCGCCGAATTGTGAGATATATGGGACACAAGGACACCAATCCGCCGAATGCAATCTGTTAAATGAGACCAACACTGAGCAAGTGAACTATACCCAAGGGAACCCATTTTCAAACACATATAACCCTGGATGGAGGAATCACCCAAACTTCTCCTACAAAAATAATAACCCTATTCAAAATACCGCACCTCCGAGACAACAAGGTTACCAAGCTCCAAGAACAAATCAACCTATGCAACCTGTACCACCAAGTCCGAGCCTTGATGAAGTTGTAAAAAAATTTATCACCACTCAAACACAACAAAACAAAGAGTTCATGAACCAAAACGTCCATGTTAACGAACTAATTACCCAGTTAGGAACCAAGGTTGATCAAATCGTTACTCATAATAAGATGCTTGAAACTCAGATCTCTCAGGTAGCTTTAAACCAAGCCCCACAGACTACACCTGGAGGACAGTTCCCTAGACAACCTCAACAAAACCCGAAAGGGAAAGCAAATGTTATTACTCTACGAAGTGGAACCACTTATAAGGAACCTTTAAACCCTAGATTAAGTGAGCCCGAACCTTCTGAGAGGAGTGAGGAGAAGGAACCAGAGGAGTCTGAAACCCCGGAAAGTCAAGAAAAAGGAGAAGAACCTAAAAATAAAACCTATGTACCACCACCACCATACAAACCACCTGTACCATACCCTCAAAGATTAAAGAAAACCCAACTCGATAATCAATATCAAAAATTCGTCAGGGTTATAGAAAAACTTCACGTAGAAATCCCCTTTACAGAAGCCATCACCCAAATACCTTCTTACGCTAAGTTTCTCAAAGACATACTTACAAATAAACGTAGACTTGAAGATCCGAAACCCGTGGAATGTAATTCTATTTCTGAAAATAGGTTAGCAAAGAAAGATAAAGATCCCGGAAATTTTTCCATTCCTTGTGTTTGGGGGAATCATGTCATCGAAAAAGCTTTTCTAGACTTAGGAGCTAGTGTGAGCTTAATGCCTTTAGCAGTTTGTGAGAGATTAAACTTAGGAGAATTACAACCTACTAAGATGTCACTTCAATTAGCCGATAGATCCGTTAAATACCCTATAGGCATACTTGAAGACGTCCCTGTTAGGATAGGTCAGCTGTTTATACCTACTGATTTTGTTGTCATTAAAGAAGATGACGACATACCAATCCTCCTAGGTAGACCATTCTTATCAACTGCTGGAGCCGTAATAGATGTTAAAAAAGGAAAACTAACTTTTGAGGTAGGTGACGAGAAGATAGAATTTATACTTTCAAAATTTCTTATGGCACCTGTGATAGGAGATGCTTGTTATGCCTTAGATATCATCGAAGAATGCATTAGGGAATTAGAACAAGAAGAAGAAATTGAATCTATAAAATTGCCATCAACCCTTATTTTGGAAGATGACAATTATAAAAGACCCTACATTGATGATGACCTTCACGAGTGTTTATCTCTTACCCCAGATCCTATGCCTTGCCCTATGAAACCAACCGTGAAACTTAAGGAACTGCCTAAAAACCTGAAATATGAATTTCTCGATGAAGAGATGAACCGTCCAGTTATAGTCAGTGCTACCTTAAACCAAGAGGAAACCAACCAATTGTTAGATGTTTTACGTAGGTACCCCTCAGCCTTAGGATATAAGATCTCAGATCTAAAAGGAATAAGCCCATTCGTATGCATGCATCAGATTTTGCTTGAAGAAGATTCAAAACCTTCCAGAGAACACCAACGAAGAATAAATCCTATAATGAGTACTGTAGTTAAGACTGAAGATCTTAAGTTACTAGAGGCAGGTATAATATATCAGATCTCGGACAGTAAATGGGTGAATCCTGTGCATGTAGTACCTAAAAAGGGAGGCATCACAGTCGTGCAAAATGAGAAGGGCGAACCTGTAGCAAAAAGAACCGATGGAGGTTGGCGTATGTGCATAGATTATAGAAAATTAAATAAAGCAACTAGGAAGGACCATTTCCCATTACCATTCATAGACCAAATGTTGGAGCGTCTAGCCAGACACTCTTACTTTTGTTACCTAGATGGATATTCAGGATTCTTCCAAATATCTATTCACCCCGAAGATCAAGAAAAAACTACTTTTACATGCCCAGTTAGAACTTTTTCCTATAGAAGAATGCCTTTTGGACTCTGTAATGCTCCTGCCACTTTCCAACGTTGCATGATGTCTACCTTTTCCGACTATTTAGATGGAATCATGGAAGTATTTATGGACGATTTCTCAGTTTGTGGATCTGATTTCAAAAATTGTCTTATCAACCTTGAGAAAATCCTGGAAAGATGTGTGGAGGTAAACCTTGTGCTAAATTGGGAAAAATGTCATTTCATGGTCACCGAAGGGAATGTTTTAGGACATATAGTTTCCGAAAAAGGTATAGAGGTAGATAAAGCAAAAATAGAAGTCATAGAGAATCTAAAACCGCCGAAGACTATCAGGGAGATAAGAAGTTTTCTTGGACATGTCGGATTTTACCGACGTTTTATCAAGGATTTCTCCAAAATAACAAAGCCCTTAACTGGTCTTTTAATGAAAGATGTTGAATTCATCTTCGATGAAAAATGTACTGAAGCATTTAATCTTCTGAAGCAAGCTCTGATTTCAGCACCTATAATGAAACCCCCTGATTGGTCAGAACCGTTTGAGATAATGTGTGACGCCAGTGATTATGCTGTTGGAGCCGTTCTAGGTCAGAGAAAAGACAAAAAGTTACATGTAATTTATTATGCCACTAGAACCCTAGACGATTCACAACTCAACTACGCAACAACCGAAAAAGAGCTCCTAGCTGTAGTTTTTGCAATAGACAAATTTAGATCTTATCTAGTAGGAGCCAAGATTATAATTTACATCGACCATGATGCCATTCGTTACTTACTAAGTAAAAAGGATGCCAAACCTAGGTTACTTCAATGGATTCTATTACTGCAAGAGTTTGATTTGGATATCCGTGATAAGAAAGGCACTGATAATGTAGTAGCTGATCACCTTTCCAGGCTAGAATACCTGAAACCTGACTCAGTACCCATAAATGACGATTTTGCCTATGATAGACTGATAGCCCAACTAGAAACTATTGAAGATGATAACCCAGACCTACATGAGCATTCTCATAAATCGTTAGCTATAAGTAATGTACCTTGGTATGCATACTTTGTTAATTATCTAGCCGCTAACATCATACCCCCTGATCTAAACTACCACCGGAAGAAGAAGTTCTATAGTGATGTGAGAAACTTCTATTGGGACGAACCATTTCTTTTCAAGAGAGGTAAAGATGGCATTTTCTGCCGTTGTGTTCCAGAAGAAGAGGTAAATAATATAATTGAGCATTGTCACTCTGCACCCTATGGTGGACATGCAAGCACATCTAAGACCTACGCCAAGATTCTTCAAGCTGGCCTATTCTGGCCTACTATGTGGCGTGATGTCCATGCTTCCATCGTCAAGTGTGACAGATGCCAACGCACAGGAAATATTTCAAGACGTAATGAAATGCCGTTAAGAAATATTCAAGAAGTAGAACTCTTCGACGTATGGGGTATAGACTTTATGGGACCGTTCCCACCATCTTTTGGAAATCAGTATATCTTAATAGCCATTGACTACGTGTCTAAATGGATTGAAGCTATCGCCGTACCCACGAACGACACCAGAGTAGTCATCAAATTATTCAAAAACTATATATTTCTCAGGTTTGGAACACCTCGTTTAGTCATAAGTGATGGAGGATCACACTTCATATCGAGAATATTTGATAAACTTTTAAGCAAGTATGGAGTTAAGCATAGAGTAGCAACACCATACCACCCACAGACCAATGGACAAATGGAAGTATCTAATAGGGAGATCAAACAAATTCTTGAGAAGACTGTCTCTATATCTAGAAAAGATTGGTCGCAGAAACTTCAAGAAGCATTATGAGCCTATAGAACCGCTTTCAAAACCCCTATAGGAACAACCTCTTATCAACTGGTATATGGAAAATCATGTCACTTACCTTTTGAGTTGGAGCATAAGGCCTATTGGGCCATCAAAACTTTGAATTTGGATTACTTGACTGCTGGTGAAAAACGTATCCTTGATATCTACAAATTAGAAGAGCTCAGACAATCCGCCTACGAAAATGCCATCATATACAAAGAAAGAACAAAAGCTTGGCATGACAAAAGAATCATAAGAATAGACTTCAAAATAGGCGATCATGTTCTCTTGTTCGATTCTAGGTTACGACTTTTTCCAGGGAAGCTTCGTTCGAGATGGACTGGCCCTTTCGAAGTATCTAAGATCCTAAGATCTGGTGCTATTGAAATCAAGAACCAAACATGTAAACCGTTCATCGTCAATGGACAGAGGTTGAAGCCCTACGAAGGAGGTGACGTCCCAACAACATACACCTTCCATACTCTGAGTGATCCACCATATCCTTCAAATGATGTATAAAAATCGGTCGTCGAGCTAATGACGTTAAACAAGCGCTGCATGGGAGGCAACCCATGGTTTTTCTTATTTATGTACTTTTTATTTATTTTTACTTTATTTTAATTTTTTTATTTTATTATTATTATGTCAGGACTAACGATTGAATGTTTTATGTGCTTTCAGGACTTGTTTGCTAACCTTGTGCAGAATGCAGAACCCCGATGACATGCACGTGGCCTTTAGAGACGACGCACAGAGAGAGCGTTATTATGTCCACATGAGACGCCCTATGGCTCCTACCAGGTACCCTGACCATGACTGCATGGATGCCTTGGGGATAGAGTCAAGCGTCATATTCTTATGCCATCAACTCCAGTGGGACCAGTTTGACGACAGGAACAACACTTATAGGAACTTGACTCTTGAGTTCCTCAGCTCGTTTCATCATGACCCTTGGGCTGGACCCGATGGACTCGCTGTTTTCAGGTTGTTTGGGATTGACTACTCCTTCTCTTACAAAGAGTTTGGTGATTTACTAGGTTTTCAGACTACTCCTGATGCTATTCCAAAGACACCGATGGGGTATTTTATGAGCAGAGAAGTGGAAAAGTTTTGGTCTAAAATATCAGGTGGAGGGAGCCAAGATCCTTCCACTCAGTTTTCTCAGGTAATCCACAACCCTGCGTTAAGGTACTTCCAGATGATTCTAGCGCATTCTTTCCTAGGTTTGCCAGATACAGAGACTCTGCTAAGTGAAGAGGAGATTTTCCTACTGTTTTGTGCGACTCAGTCTCGCTCAGTTGCTTGTGGCAATTTTCTGTTGAAGGGCCTTGCTAGTGTTGCCAGATCAACTGTAGGCATCATACATGTCGGTAGGATTGTTACACAGATAGCTACTGCATTGGGTTTGCCTCGCAAATTGTTGCACCTCAGGACCTTTTGCTGCTACACCACCCTGGATGTTGACTTTTGTCTTGATAGAAGACTGATGAGGAGGGCTTCTTTTGAGCCCAACATGTTTAGATTACTGATCGACGGCGAAGCGATACATTACTTTACATTACCAGATCCGCTGATGACCAGTGTCCATGATCCTGCAAATTGGAGTTATGCTCTAGAGGGTTATGGAGAGACTGTCGAAGAGCCGAAATCACCTCCCGCCGCTGAGTACACTCCTACACCTCTTACTCCTCGAATCACTGTTATGTCTAACAATATGTCTCTGCAGCCGCCTGATCTACAAACTTAGATTTATGAGCTCCGTAAGGAGACTGCCCTGCTCAAGCAGGAAGTGGCAGACTTGGAATTACAAATTCAGGTTTCTGATCTCACTCATGCCTCAGAGGCCGATGCTCTATATCAGGAGATTGAAGAGCTTCGGAGGGAGATAGCTGAGATTCGTGGATCAAGCCAGGAGAAGAAGCCTACCACATGATTTGTTCTACACTGACAATATCACCCTAGTATTTAATTTCTTTTTTTCTTCACACTTTATTTTATTTATCGCATCTCCAGACATATCTTACGTTATTGCATCTATTATATTTTCATGTACTTTGAATTCCTCCTATATATACATATTATGCACTAATGTCGATTTTTTCTTTTTCTTTTTTGATTTTTTTTATTATTTTGTTTTGTCGTGCAAAAGAAAAAAATACAAGACAAAAATATTTTCATTTTTGTCTTCATAAATGAATATGCAAGCCTCGTGCCTTGAAAAGGAGAAGAAAACGCTATCCAGACCCCCCCGAAGATCGAAGGTGCAACGAAGGCCCGAATGAGGATTTTAAAAAATCCAAGGCCCAGGAAATAGCCTTGTGGCGGGCGCCACAAGCCCATGGCGGGCGCCATGGCATTCTCCCCTATTTCGGGGCTGAACTTCATTTTTCACCATTTTCATACCTTCCTTCTCCAAAAACTCATTTTTGCAACTTTCAAAAACCTCCTTGAACCCCATTAAAGCTCCCCCATTTCCAAAATACCCACCGTCCATAAAACCTTCCAAAATCCATTTCCATTTTCATCCACCACAAACCATAAAAATCAAAACTTTATCTTTTCTCTCATAAACCATTTTTCTACCATTTTCACTTCCTAAGGAGCAATCAACAATGGAGTTCAATGGATTTCTTCTTCGTGATGGAAGACCGGGTGACAGGCAAAGGAAGATTATTCATAGGCTTCAAAGTCGAGAAATTCTCTCGACTAGGTACGTCGATGATAACTGTCTGTATGCTTTGGGTATTTATCATAGTGTTTTTAATTTATTAGATTTTTTAGGCTTGCATAATATTTTCGTTAATCAGGAACCTACCTATGAGAGGCTGACAGTTGAGTTTTTAAGTTCTTTGATATACACTGTCAGTCCTAACACTGCTAGCACTGTCGGTACTGTTAAATTTAGACTGTTTGGAATTGAATATGAATTCAGTACCAACGAGCTAGCAGGCTTGTTAGGAATCCCTCGTAGGGAAGGTGCGATTTGTGAGGCACCTTTGGATGCGGAATGGTCGGCCGAGGTATTTTCCTTCTGGCAAAGGCTTTCAAGTACTTCAATAAATTCTTTTAAAGGAATACTTGCGTCAACCATTCATAACCCGGCCATAAGAGTTTTCAGATATCTTTTGGCATGTACTATTTTTGGCCGGGAGAGTCCAAACAAGGTAAATGCTAGAGAACTCCTATTTTTGCAAGGATGCCTCACTAGTACCCATATCAATCCGGTCCCGTTTATGCTTGCACACATGGCTTTACTTACTAATAAAACAGGACCGATTGTTTTTGGAGGGCTTGTTACGTCTATTGCTCGGGCTCTTGGCCTGAACGATGAGATAGCTACACTTGAACCACTACCTCCTCGCACAATTAATTTAAAATTTCTGAAAGACATGAAATTGTGCCGAACGAGGAGAGAAGGTGGTTATTAGTTGATGGTTCATGGGGTAGCTATCCCATCTGTTGCTTTACCATGCAGTAGACGTACTGATGTGCGTGATGAAAGGAACTGGACCTATGATCTGAATGCTCCACCTGTTTTGGGTCCACTTCCTCCTAATATTCCTGATGGGGAGGCACATGACACTGATGAAGAGTATGATCGGAGAGAGCAGTCTCCCATACCTCACATGTCCCCCCATTGTCCTTCACAGTCACACACCGCACCATCTTCCTCTAACCCTGTTGCAGGTACTGCTCCCGGATTCTATGTCACTGAGGAGATGTGGCGTGATATGACAGCTAGAGAGGAAAGGCGAGACGACCTTCTTTCTACTATTTCACAACAACTGACGGACAACATGAGCTTCATGCAACAATCGCGATTGGTTTCGGATCGTGCTTATAGCAACGTTTGTCGTACCTTGAACGATATCTCATTAGAGCAGAACCGTCAGAGAGAGTTCAACAGCCGACACTGCCAGCTTGTAGAGGCTACTCAGGGTTCCATCTTAGGTAACCTTCGAGAGGTCCGGAGTGCTCAGGCTGCCTTATCGGCACGACTCGACCGGAGGGACCAGCATCGTAGTAGATCCCGTCGTTCCAGACCATCACAGCAGGACGACGAGGGCACCGGTGCTCCTCCTCAGTAGTCTTTTTCAGGTTACCCCCCTTATTTTATTTCGAAACATTGGGGACAATGTTCGATTTAAGTGTGGGAGGAGATTTTATTGCTTTCTGTTATTTCCCTTTTTAGTTAATTATTTCCTTTCAGTTATTTCCCTTTTCAGTAAGTTATTTAGTTTAAATTTTCTTAGATAATGCATGAGTCTGACGAGTCACTAGTATAGTGTATTTTTAGTACATCTTCATTTTTTCCCATTTCCTTAGCCTTACCAGAAAAATTTAAAAAAAAAACAATATTGTTTCACATGTTTTTTGGGCTTTGAGACAGGTTTAGATTAGGATGTGGTGACTTAGGTCGACTTTTTGAAACATCAGCACCATTTTAGCACCATAGACCTCTTGAGTATAGGAATCACTCCTAAACCCCACCACCATGGCCTTTATTATCATTTAAAAAAATTGTCCTAAGTAGTTTATTTTAGCAGTCAGCTCCAACCTAAGCATGCTCTACGTAGGGGGCCGATGAACATAAGTGAATGATCCAGTGCTAATAAAAAAAAGAAAAAAAAGGCAAACTCTGGGATAGGTGACCCTCACAAAGTCATTTAAACCGAAAAAAAAAAGAGAAGAAAAAAATTTTTTTGCCACAAAAAGAAAAAAAATTGCAAGTCACCTATTGTTAGTTGGTTCAGAGGTATCTAGCACTGAACTTGGTAGGGCGGATTACGATCCGATCCCCCGCAGCTACATTTAGGCGAAATAAAAACAGGTTTACACATGCTTATGTGCCAAAAACCTTATGTTATGGATCAGAATCACTAACCGGTCACTCTACTATGAAGCATGTACGGATAACGGGCTTAATGTGATTGCGCCTGAATGAAAAGGACACAAAAAGATGAAAAGATAGGCTTAGGTATTGTGGGTTGATATGGAGTGGTTAATATAGGATTGAAGTTTGTGTTTGTGTTACTATGGTACCCTTGGTTCACTTAGTTAGTACCTGTCACTGCATCCTGACTTGAACTTAGAAGCCCTTTAGCCCAAAGACACATGTTGACACCATATTTTCTTGAGCTTTAATGTTTGCTTGAGGACAAGCAAAGGTTTAAGTGTGGGAGAATTTGATCACACTAAAATTCACCGTATTTCTGACTCCGATTTCGCATGCATTCTTAGCTTTTATTGTTATTTTGTTATGTTATTACTTTGTTTTCTTTTGTTTTCAGGTTTTTTATGTAATCGGAGCTTGAATCGAGAAAAGGAGCGAAAAAGGAGTGGAAACAGACGAAAACCTAGAAATTCAGCGTTTTGCACTTACGCCACCCACTGTGGCGAGCGCCATGGGGTTAGCCATGACGTGGCCACGTCTCAAGACCACTCCACAACTGCCAAGACCCACGATCCCCACTCTTCCTTTCCCTATTAGTACTATGGCGGGCGCCATAGGCCTGTGGCGGGCGCCACAAGGCAAAAAGCAGTTCCCTCCACTAAAAAGTGGAGGGGGCATCCTGGTCATTTCCCGCATTTAGTTTTCCTATAAATAGGACTTTAGTTTTTCGTTTTTCTGCATCCAAACTTAGATTTCTCTAGGCATATATCAGTTTCAAAGCGGTTACCATTCCACATCGGGGTGTTTCTGCAATCGAGTGATCGAGTCTGTAATCTGTCTGTGTGATCGAGTTTTGGAGCACTCTGGAGGAAGTTAATCCTGCCGCCATTTTAATTCCAGTTTGTATTTTACTTTTCTGCATTGCTTTACTTTTATTTATTTCTCGCACTGCTTTACTTTCTTTATTATCCGCACTCGCACTTTATTTTATTTATTTCCGCACTCGCACTAAATTCATTTACTTTCCGCACTCGCACTAAATTCCTTTATTTTCCGCACTCGCACTAAATTCATTTACTTTCCGCACTCGCACTAAATTACTTTTATGAAAAATTATAAAAAGAACCTTTACTTTATCATGTCTAACTAATTCCATAAAGGTTAGGATGTAAGGATCGTAATTAAACCAGTAATCCGTATAGTTGTTCGTGGAAACACTTAAGGGCTATTTTATCTTTCAATTCAAGTAATTGTTTTTAACTATTTCAAAAACAGCCAAAAGCGCTTTGTCTAGTTTATTAGGAGTTTTTAGATTAAAAAGAAAAGAGATTTTAAAACGATTTTCGGACGCGTTATGAAATTTAGAGTCTGGTTCATAAGAACCTCTTTTTGCTAAGAAGTCCAGGTTAAAATACTTTTCAACTTAGTTAAGATACTATATTTCTTAAAAATAGGTTTACTACTCTAACGCAGTACGCACCTTTTTATCCATGACAATAGGAGGGGTTGATTAGAGAGTACAACTCAGTTCTGAATACGCGAAAGCGACAGTTCCTGTTAAATTAGTTCTTTTCAAAGGAGAAAACATTGCCCATAAGTAGTTCCATTAACAAGCACTGGATTATCATTGATTACGTGAATTACATTCGAGCCTGTCTTTTATTTATTATTTAAAATTATTATTTTATTTACCATTGCACCCTTCTTAAAACCCTTATATTTAGTTGCCTTAGATACACACCATAACAACAGGTACGATAGATTGACACTTGGTCTCTGTGGATTCGACAATCTTTTATATTACTCTGACGTGTTCGTACACTTGCGAAAAACACGCATCAATTGGCAAATACGTTGTTGATGCCTCGATAAACTAGCAAGATTTTAAGTTGGGAGTTTATTCCAAATGGTACCACATGCATATATAAGTTGAGTCGCATTTGAGTTGCATTTTTTATCTATGTTGTTAATTGTTGATTGGTTGCAAGTTCTACGTTGATGTTGTTTGTTGTGTGAAGTGGGCGATTGTATGAATTCTTGCTTATATATTTATTATCATACTCCTGTTTATGTTATTCGATATCTCACCCCTTCTATTTGAATGTTGCCCTCTGTTGGTAACACGCAGGTAATCAAGATTCGAGTACTTAGTCATCTCAAGTCAGTGTTTGTCGCTCTGATACGTAGCACTTCGGGGGGATGAACGCATGTTTTGTTTTTATGGATTTTATTTAGTTTATGGAAAAAAAATTAGTGGTTTCGTGTTGAAAACCATGTTGAAGTATTTAATGTTGAATAAACTTGAAGTTGTTTTAAAGTTGCAAATTTTGTTGAATTCGTTGTGTAGTTTTGTGAAGCATAATTATTAAAGAAGTTTTGTTATTTGATTTTAAAGTTGAAATGTGATATCCCCATGGTTGTTGAAGAATTTTTATAACTCTGATTTAATATTAAAGTCAAGTAGAAATGGGGTGTTACATTAGTGGTATCAGAGCAGGTCGATCTTTCTGACCAAGTTGTCGAGTCGTAGTTATCTAACAATCGAGTATTGTTATGTGGTTCTAACATTTGTTGTGTTGTAGTGTTAAGTTGAGATGGCTGGAAGAAATGATGCTACAATGGTTGCTTCAATGCAAGAAATGGCTCAAGTTGTGCAAAATTTACCAAATGCTGGCGGGAATGATGAGTCTCATACTTTTGCGACTTTTCAGAGGGAGAATCTGCCTACCTTCAAGGGCAAGTATGACCCTGATGCTGCATTGGTCTAGTTGAAAGAAATTGAGAGAATTTTTTGTGTGATGGATTGCACTCCAACACAAAAGGTTTGTTATGGAACTCACATGTTGGCAGTTGAGGCTGATGATTGGTGGTTGGAAACCAGAGAAAGGTTGAAAGCTACATGTGAAGAGATCACTTGGGTTGTTTTTTCATAGAGAGTTTATGAGGAAATATTACCCTGAAGATGTGCGTGGTAAGAAAAAGATTGAATTCCTTGCGCCGAAATAGGGGAATATGTCAGTGACGAATTATGCTGCAAAGTTTATGGAGTTGTCAAAGTTTTATACACTCAATGATGCAGCGACTGCTGAATTTTCGAAGTGCATCAAATTTGAGAACGGGTTGCATTCAAAGATTAAGAAATTTGTAGGGTATCAAAAGATTCGTGTTTTTGCTTATTTGGTTGATAGTTGCAGGATCTTCGAGGAAGATAACAATGCTCACTACAAGATTGTTGTTGATGGAAGGGGCAAGAATCAGCAGAACTGTGGCAAGCCTTGAGATACACCAGCAGGTAAGGTAAGCAGAAAGTTACTTTGGGTCAGAGAACTAGTGAGGGAGATGCTCTTGCTGGTATCATTTGTTTCAAGTGTGGGCAAGTTGGACATAAGAGTAATGTATGTACTGCTGAGGTGAAGCGTTGTTTTCGTTATGGAAAAGTTGGGCATGCAATATCTGATTGCACACATAAAGAGATCATTTGCTTTAACTGTGGTGAAGAAGGGCATATTGGTAGCCAGTTCCAGAAGCCAAAGAAAGCAAAGTCTGGAGGAAACGTGTTTGCTTTAGCTGGGACTCAGACAACTAATAAGGACAAGCTCGTCAGAGGTACGTGTTTCATTAATAGTATTCCTTTAATTACTATTATTTACACAAGTGCTACCCATTGTTTTATTGTTGCTGATTGTGTTAAGAGGCTGGGTCTTGAGTTGTCTGAGATGAAATGAGAAATGGTTGTAGAGATTCCGATTAAGGGATCGATGACTTCTTCTCTAGTGTGTTTGAGTTTCCCGTTGCCTATCTTTGATAGAGATTTTTATGTTGATTTGGTATGTTTACCGTTGAATGGTATGGATGTAATCCTAGGTATGAACTGGTTAGAGTATAACTATGTTTATATTAATTGTTTTCGCAAGTCAGTGAGGTTTTCTACCCTAGAAGAGGAAGGAGTTGGATTATTATCGTTTAGAGAGTTGCAGAAGTTGATGAAAGATGATGCCCAGATGTTTTCGTTGATGGCATCGTTATCTGTAGAGAGTAAAGCTAAGATTGAAGAGTTGCAAGTAGTGAATGAATTTTCTGAAGTTTTCCCTAATGAAATTACTGATGTACCACCTGAAAGAGAAGTTTAGTTTGCGATTGATCTTGTACCTGGTACTATACCTATTTCTATGGCACCGTACAGGATGTCTGCATCTGAGTTGGTTGAATTAAAGAAGCAGTTGGAAGAGTTGCTTGAGAAGAAGTCAGTAAGACCAAGTGTATCACCGTGGGGAGCTCCAGTATTGTTGGTTAAGAAGAAAGATGGAAGTATGAGGCTTTGTGTGGATTATAGACAGTTGAACAAGGTGACAATTAAGAACAAGTATATGTTACAAAGAATATATAATTTGATGGATCAGTTGGTCGGTGCTAGTTTTTTTGGCAAAATCGATTTGAGATCAGGCTATCATCAGATTAAGGTGAAGGATGAAGATATTCAGAAGACAACATTCAGAACATGATATGGACATTACGAGTATTCGGTGATGCCTTTCGGTGTGACTAATGCGCCGAGAGTATTCATGGAGTACATGAATCGTATTTTACATGCATATTTGGATCGTTTTATAGTTGTGTTTATAGATTATATTTTGGTTTATTCTAAGTCAGAAAAAGTGCATGCAGAGCATTTGAGAACAACACTAGAATTTTTGAAGGATAAAAATTTGTATGCAAAGTTGTCCAAGTGTGAATTTTGGTTGAAAGAAGTCAATTTTCTTGGTCATGTGATTTCAGGTAGTGGTATTGTTGTGGATCCTTCCAAGATTGATGTTGTGTTTGTAACACGGTGGGAGAACTGACTTTAGTTATGTTGCGGATAGCAAGAGTCGTCACCGACTTTTATTTTATCCAAAGGAAAGGCATAAAAGAACAGGAAAGACCTTTTAAAAGATTTTTGGGTCCGGGGGGTAGGTTATGTAAAGGGAAGGTGTTACGACCCTTTACATCCATGGTTATCCATGGGCTCTTAGTTACTTAGCTCACTTTAAAATGTTTTTGAAAATGTGAAGTGTGTGAATAGAAATTTTCTTAAATGTTTATAATGACCCATGTACGGATGCGTATAAACCTTTGTTTTGAAAATTGTTTGAAATGTGTGAAGTGTTTGAAAAGTTTTTGAATAGTGAGCAAGTAACTATGAGGAACCTACCCTAAATTTTAAGTCTTTTCTGTTCTGGAATCCTTTAAATGGTAAGACTATCCCTATTATTAAGGAATAGGTAGTCATTACCTTGGATGTGAGGGACATGTAAGGGTCATCTGTTAATGAAGGCAATTGTAGGGTGTATTAAGCATTTTTGGAGGGACTGTCATCATTATTCGAAAGGGACAAGATCATTACGAAGGCAACCGTTTAAGGGACTTGATCTTTTGATTGTTAAGGGACTAGATGACTTTTCTTTTAAGGGTCTTTTTGCTTTATACACCCTACTTGACCTTTTGATTAGGCAACAATGAGAGGAATCCCTAAGGAAGTGAGATGGCGATCCAATATCGACTTACGTGTGTGTGAGTGTTCAATTTAATATTTATCTTTAAATTTAAATGACCTAAATTAATTTTAAATAAACATACATGTTACACTCCCTATTTTTACTAACCATGGCATAAAATAAATAATTTAAACATTATAAAATATTACATCCAGGAACAATTACAAAAATAATAATAATTAAAGCAAAATAAGCAAAAATAAATAATAATAATAATAATTGGGTTAGTGAAATAATAATAATAATAATAATAATAAATCACCATGGGGTTAGTAATAATGATAATAATAAATCACAATATATATAAATGGGGTAAGTAATAATAAAATAAATATGAAAATAAATAGCATTAATGATAAAATAAATAAGAATATTAGCATAATAATTAAAAGATCAAATTTTTATGAACAATTATTATTTAAGATTAAGAAGAAAATATAAACAATTAATTATTATAAAGTTTTAAATGCTATAAAAATTAAGTTAATTATAAACATATTATGAAAATAAATTATATTAAATTAACAAGTTTTAATTATTTTTTAAACATATATTAAAAATTATTTACATGCAAGAATTAAATTATAACCAAATTATAGAATATATATATATATATATTATGAAAATAGGATTAATTATAATTGAATAACCATATAATTATATTCACAAAAATTAAATTATCAATTTTTAATTAATTTAAACATAACCTAGAATTATTTACACATAGAAAAATACATAATTAAAATTGACAAATAAATTAAAAGTCATAATTAAATTGAAAAGAAAATTAGGGTTAGAGTTTATTTCTTAATTAGAATATAGACAAAAATTTATGACAAATAAATAAATAAATAAAGAAATAATATTTACAATTAGGGTTCATAAAAATAATTAGGTTTTAAAAATATTTTAGGGTTTAGTATTTAAAACATAATTAAATTATTTATACAAAAATATATAATATTAATGATATACTATAAAATAAATATTAAATAATTTCACTAATAAAAATTTGAAATTTAAAATATAAGTTTTTGTTAAATTATATACAAGAAAATAATAGTAAACATTTTTTATTTTTAATATTTATTCATTAAATCGATTAAATCAAAATATAAGCAAATTAAATGAAATAAAATAAGTGATAAAAAACTTACCTGGGGCTGGGATTCGAACCCAGGCCCTAGGCTTTGAATATCCAAGACCAAACAGCCAACCACTGGGACAAGCCATGCGCTTGTGCTATGGAATGAGAGCCAAGGCGTTTTGTTTCATAACCTGTGAAAATCATTAAAAAAAAAAGCAAAACAATACAAAAATGGCCTGGGGAGTATTCGAACCCAGGACCATTAACAACACGCATACGCACACAAACCAGCTGAGCCAACACTGTCTTTTGAAACAAATATCAACACAATAATATAAAATATAATATCAAATTTTAAAATATGAATTTGGCGCCAGATGATCATCTTCAACCTTGGTTCCTGCAAATTCACCTGCGAAATCTCCTACAAGTTTTCCTGCGAATTTATTTTTGTGGCTAAACCTGCGAATCTTAATCATCATTAAAACTGCAAAGTTTCATCAAATTAATTGTATAAATATGATCCAGAGGTTGATTGGCATTGATCCATGGTCTTAGAATTCATTTATAATTGATAAATCGTAAAACCCTAAAACGGTCGAAGAACCCTAGCCATGGTGATTTCTCCATCTTGAACCTAAAATCAAATTAACTTATCCAGAAAGTATCCAAGCATCATCATAAACACAAACCAACAGTTAGTTTTCGTTAATAACATGTAAATCATTCAAATCGAAAAAATTTAAAACATGAACAATGTACATTCGGTTTTCACAATTTAGGGCATGAATGAATGATGTTATGACCCAGAATCAATCCATGAACTTCAAGGAACAAGTTGCAACCTTTGGTTTGTCTTGAAAAGGACTCTAAGTGCCAAACCGAATTGGAGTTTTTTGTGTGAATTTTGAAACTTTGCTCTTACCTTTGGAGGCTGAATTTTTTCGTCCCTATGCATTGTGATGAGTTTGTATACTTATAGAAGAATGGAATTAGGTCAAAATAACATGGATTTATGGGCCTTGATGGATACCTGGAGTGTGAAGAAATCTCCTTGCCAAATTAGTCAAAAAATCAAATATTTTCATGCTATAATGCCTTAGCACGAATTTGGATGGTTTTGAATCAACTTAAATGGTCATTAAGAGTTTCTAGAAGAAGAATCACTTTTAAATATTCAATTTTCATATTTTATTTTGATTTAAAATGATTTTAAATGAATAAAATCACAATAAATAAAATAAAAATAATAAAAACCTGAATAAATGAGGATTGGGTCGTGCATGGTGTCATATTGAAGTTTGGATCACAAAATTGCAAGCCCATTTGGAAGAAATTGGTTTTAAGGCCCTATTTGCTTCATAAACCTCCCAAAAATTTCCCAACTTTGCAAGGGCACAAATCCTTCAATTTTAATGCTATGAGGGTGTTCTTGGACATTTTGGAAAGCTTAAAGAGTCCTCTAACCAACCTCATTGGGTTCATATCCATATCATTTACCATTCTCAAGTTATGCCCTTTTGAAGTTGTTGACTTTTTGTTGACTTTTAAAAGGACCTATAATGTCTTAGCTCATACCCTCCAAATGAAGCATTTTTGGGCTTGGCTTGTGAGACACAAAGTTGTAGAGAATTCAATTTCCTTAAAAATGAGCTTTGGATGGAAACTTGGTGATGAAGTATGTGAAAGTTATGGCTGGTCAAAATTCAGTTGACTTTTTCTAAGGAAACCCTAATTTAGAAACTCCTGATTCTTGATGATCTGAAATCTCCTTGATGAATCATGATCAACCCTTGATCAAATGATGAATTTTACTTCATATACTTGACGTTGGCAAAAAATCATGAAGTTTGACTTTGGTTTGACCACAGTTGACCTCAGTTTGACTTTTTAGCTGTTTTGACTGATTTTGACTTATCTGATCATCTGACTGAGCAAACTTTTGATAAAAGTCTTGAAACTTGTCATGGGGGTTCTTACACACATATAAGATGTTATGAAGCTCACTTGAAGCCTTGGAAGTTCATTTAGCCTGATTAAAGTCAAAACCCTAGTTGTGTATGCACTGCTTAGGAGGTGCATTGCCTGAGGGAATTGTCAACTCTTCTGACCAATTGTGAACTTTGTGAACCTTGTGAACCATCATAAAATGTCTTGTGAACCTCATGGGAGGTCTTGTGAACCTTGTGAACCTCATAAAGTGACTTGTAGACTTCATGAACCTCATGAAAGGTTTTGTAAGCATTGTGAATCTTGTGAACCTTGTGAACCTTCTTAGCACACAAAGTCTTGTATTGTGAGGGCAAATTTTGGGGTGCAACAGCTGCCCCTGTTCAATTTTCTGAAACCTGAGGGGTTAGATTGGTATATTTGCCAGTCGTGACCTGGAAGGTTGAAGGGGATTGAACACAAAAGCCCAAAAATTTGCACTCACCAGTGCGTAGAGTGATACAGATGACTAGTTGAATATGCTTGAGTGGGCTTAAAGATGCCACTTGGAGAAAAATTATTCAGGTACATTTCTTGGAGGATAAAGCAGTCCAAAATATGAAGGTAAAATGATAGCTTTCAGGAGGGTAAAGCAGTCTTGAGGTAGTAGTAAGCTTTCAGGAGGATAAAGCAGTCCTGAGAAATTGATAATATGGTTTCAGGAGGATGAAGCAATCCTGAGGTAATGATGATAGCTTATCAGGAGGATGAAGCAGTCCTGAGGTAATAATATGATTTCAGGAGGATAAAGCAATCCTGAGGTACAAGAAGCTGTCAGGAGGATAAAGCAATCCTGAGGTAATAATAAGCTTTCAGGAGGATAAAGCAATCCTGATGGATGATATGCTTTCAGGAGGATAAAGCAGTCCTGAGGTAGTAGTAAGCTTTCAGGAGGATAAAGCAGTCCTGAGAAATTGATAATATGCTTTCAGGAGGATGAAGCAATCCTGAGGTAATGATGATAACTATCAGGAGGATGAAGCAGTCCTGAGGTAATAATATGATTTCAGGAGGATAAAGCAATCCTGAGGTACAAGAAGCTGTCAGGAGGAGAAAGCAATCCTGAGGTAATAATAAGCTTTCAGGAGGATAAAGCAATCCTGATGGATGATATGCTTTCAGGAGGATAAAGCAGTCCTGATGTAGTGATATGCTTTCAGAAGGATGAAGCAGTCCTGAGGTATAAGAAGCTGTCAGGAGGATAAAGCAGTCCTGAGGTATGAGAAGCTTTCAGGAGGATAAAACAATCCTGAGGAATGATAACCTTTCAGGAGGATAAAGCAGTCCTGATAGTCACAAATTGTTGATGAAGTTTGTTTGCTGGAGAATTAACCTGAAAACAAGGTAGCATTCTGTATACCAATATTAGTTTATGCATTATGTATGTATGTATGATACGATGCACTTATGTAATGTATTATGCATTCATGGATATGTATAATATGGTATGATGTAAATGATGTATGTGTGATATGATGCTGCCGGAAGCGTCTGGATATCTTCGTATAACAACTGTTGGCCAGGGAAAATAAATCCCGGTTTGTTGCTGAAGAATATGAGGAACTCATTCCCGTCTTGTTTGATAATAAGATATATATAACCTCCCGTATGCTGGGGATAGTAAGGTATACATAACCTTCCGTCTTCGCTTGATAGTAGGATATACATAACCTCCCGTCTTCGTTCGTCGTACTCCTATTGGAAAGTAAATTCCCGACTATCCGTATGAGGATAAAAGAGATGGATATAAATTCCAGGGGAGATGTGACTTGAAGTACTTCATGAAGATGGATTTTCCCTACTGGGGATTTGTAACTGTATTGTGGGGATGAACCGACAAAGCTTTGTTGAAATCCTTCCCTCGTTCGTCCTTAGTAAATACTATTACTGCATTTTCATGCATTTCTGGTAAACATCAATCATATTAAGCATCTATGCATTTCTGGTAAACATCAATCATATTTAAAAGCATACATACATTCAAACATAACCAATGGACGTTTTGCTTATGTAAATAGGGTAAAAGTAAATCAGGATTCAGAGGGAAAAGTAAAGCTGAACTTGAAAACAGAACCGTTTCAACTTCGAGAGTGTATAACCCATTGGATTTAGAGCTCCTGAGATTCTTAACTTTCCTGAATACCTTTCCAGAAATCCTCATAGCTGGATCTGAAGACATGATACTGACACCATCTGATGCTACTGGCGTAGACAATTAATTTCCACAATGGCTTCTGCTGAGGATCCAATATCAAGGTAATACAATGAGAGGAATATGTCTTCAAATTGTGATGGACCATATACGCTCCGGGTATTAGATTTGAAGAGAAAGCATTGCCCCTTGGTTGAGGATGAATTATACCATAATGGAGTATCTGAATGTAGTTACCTCAAGAGAAACAAACAGAATGCCCCATAAGCATATGCCCTTGGCATTGTGAACTCTGTAATGTCACCTTTGGTAATTCAACTGTATGAAGAAAACTGCCCCTGGCTATTAAGCATTGTTGAATCTGGACCTGATTGCCCCGAATGAATTGAACAGTAACTTGGTATGCCCCTTGATTGGGAAACAGCGACTATGCCCCTAGCATTATGAACTTTGTGATGTTACCCTCAGTAATTTAGACAGATGTGGAGATCTGCCCCTGGATACTTAAACATAACTGAATCCTGTCCTGATTGCCCCACATGAGTTAGGCAGTATCATGGGCTGCCCCCTTGATTGGGAGATAATGACTATGCCCCTGTATACATGGACTTTGATCCAGGAAGCAACTTTGTTCATCGGAAGGACTTTGGTTCATTGAACATTCATCCTGTAAGTTTCTCCATTTGTCAAACACTCAGGTATATGCAAACAAATATATTCAAAAATGCAATGCTTATGTCTGTCTTGAAGTTTTTTTTTTTTTTGAAAAAGAATAATTTAAAATTTTTTTTTTTAAAGAAAACTGTGATATTAACTCAAGTTTTGTAATAAGCCCTAAAGGAGTCGGGATACCTTTTTGTAGCAGTACGCTTTCGAACTAACCATGCTTCAGTTAGGACTTTTAAAGGGTTGTAACGTGGTCTGGTTCACGGTTTAAGAAACAAAGGATAAAGGCTCAAATTTATTTGTACCCAACCCATTCTTCGTGATGTTCTTCAGTCCTATACTCAATTAACTTATGCATTGAGGCTCAAATGAGTTTGGAATTGTAACACTGACATTTGTGATGGTTCAGAAACCCAAAATTTATTTGAACATTCAGTCATCTTTCTTTGTTGAGGATTCATGGTGACCTCTTTTTTTTCTTTTTCTTTTGACTTTATTATCCCTTCTTTTTGCCTGAACTGCTTATTTCAAGGTTACAGTCAGCGGGATGTCTTAATGTTTTACTAAGTCTCCTTCATAGGTTTTGACTTAGCAAGACTGTTCTTTTGCTGGATATTGACTGTCAGGTTTCATGATTACAAAGAACCATCATCAGCTGTGTACAACACAGATAATTGGCATATTTGAGTTAACCGAGTAACTACCCTGCCCCAGGTTATAAATAAGGGTTTTAATTTGTGCGAGAATAAAAACTCCTACTTCATAGGCTCAAAAGGGTTGACTAGGGATTAACTTCCTTATATCTCCACTGTTTAGGAATTGAAACAATGCCTGTACATCGTCAGCATAGTCTGTTCAAAAGCATACTGCATAAGATTATGGTATTGTTTTCGTCATCCTCCCTCTACAGGCTTATAGCTTTATCAGGAGTTAAATATCACAAGATAGAAATAAGAAACATAATTCAAAATATAGTGGAACGAATGGATTAATTCAAGACAAACATATGCAATGCATTGATGAAAATAAAAGTTTAACATAATAGTAAGTGTTCAAACAAATAAAAGAAATTACAAATGAAAATTCAAATGTTGTCCCATCCAGTTGGCTGAATGTCCTCAATTGCAATCTGTGAACTTTGAGGAGCAGTATACTTCACCATGAAATCAAATTTACCACTTGGATGTCCCAAGGTGCCCCATATCTCAACAGGAATAGGTAGGCTTCCTTTCTTGCTACATTGGGCAACTTGTCTTGCAGCTTCGGTGTTTGATGGGTGATAGTAGAATTCAACTTGACCTTCTGGAGTAACCTCTAGGATTCCTTCGTCAATCAGGTCTTGGATCTTTTTCTTCAATGTCCAACAACTATTAGTATCATGTCCAGGACAGTTGGAGTGATACATACACCTTGCTTTGGGATTATAGCGAGGAGAGGAAGTTTTAGGATTTTGAGGAGAATTTTTCAAGGAAATTAGTTTCATCTCCAACAAGCATTGCAGAACTTGTGACATTGGAGTGCTGAATTTGATAAACTGTCTTCTACATCCCTTGTGTTGAGGTGGATTAACTTTACCATGTCTTGTTTCTTTAACTAAAGAACAATCAGTGGTAACCGGTTTCTTACCTTCTTTTATCCTCATCTTCCTTTCAACCAAATCAGCTTGTTTTAACGGGGGTTGATTGACAATTAGATTCCTGACTCCATTACTTTGAAGTTTTTAGACAAAAGTTCTCAGCTCTTTTTGCCCCTGAGCTAAACTTTGGATAAGAGCCACCTGGTCATTCATCTGGGTCCTCATTTCTGTCATCTCAGCTTGCAGTTGTTTCAACTGATTATCTTCAGGATTTTCAGAGAGGAGTGCTTTCAGCTCTTCTTGCCCCTTGGACAAATTCAGGATCACTTCTTGGAACTGAGCATTTTGAGCCTGGAGATCCTTGACAGTTTGTTCAAGAGCCATTGCTGAAATAAACAGTGAGAAGATGAGAAACCTGTGCACAAGAAACCTGTGATGCAATGATATGGTATGCATATGCAATGTTTTTCAAGGACCGCAGGATTTAAATTTGCTTAAATAAACAAGAAGGTAAACTTTTATTAGTAATAAATTTGTTTTGCCTCTTGGGCTTACAGAAAATAACATGAAATAAATACAAGAGATGGGGTTTTAAGTCTCCCATGGATGTTTCCTCTTTGTGTTGAGGTATGAGTTGAGATTCCGTTCCTCGTGAAGTTGCTTTGTTAGTTCCAGGATTCTTTCTTGGCTTGCTTTGTAATGAGCCTCGAAAGTATCCCTTTGCTCCTTAAACTGGATCCAGGATCTCTGTAAGTCTTCCATGTCAGTAGGCATGTCTGGGTGAAGGATGGTATAAGAAGTATCTCCTTCAGCAACAGGTTCCATGGTAACTGGCAGGATAGCAGGATATGGCATCCTGAGAGTCTGAGCACGAGATCTCACCCATCTGAGATAAGCCTCCATAGGAATAGTGTACTTAGGCTCTAGAGTCTTGCTGTCAACCTTGTTCACTTTCCCCCATGCTCGTATGAATCTCTGACGGTAACCTTGAAGATCGTTGTCGTAGTCAAACACAATGCCCTGAATCAACATGTCGTGTGGACCATCACTCTGAGCGTAACCAAACTGTCGTAAAGCTAGAGAGGGGTTGTAGGTGATGCCTCCTCTTATGCCCAGAAGTGGCACATTAGGGAACTCCCCACAACGGTCAATGATAGTGACATTCTCCATAGATCTGGAGCACCAATGGATATCTGAATGCGAGAGTGACATGATCCTTTTGGACCACCTGAACCCTTTCTCATTCTTCATTACCGAGCGAGGAAGGTGAGAAATAAACCACCTAGAAAGCAAAGGTATGCAGCACATCAAAGTTCCTCTTGCCCTTGTAGTACGGGTGTGAAGAGAATGCAGGATGTCTCCAAGCAATGTAGGCACTGGATTGTGACTCAGGAATATGTTGATGGCATGAACGTCTATGAACTGATCTGGATTGGGGAACAATACTAAGCCATAAATTAGCAAGGCTAAGATCTCCTCAAAAGCATCATAGCTCATGGCCTTCAAGAACACCTGAGCTTTCTCTATCAACACCTTGGCAAGAATACCCTTAACTCCGCTTCTCGTTTCTAGAACAATGTCAGACTTCTTCAGATGTAGAGCTGCAGTAATGACCTCTGGTTTAAGCCCTTTCACCAAGCCTGTGAAGGGTCTTTGATCAATAACAGGTATACCCAGAAGCTTAGAGAACTCTTCCATTGTAGGAACCAGCTGATAGTCAGGGAATGTAAAGCAATGGTGTTTAGGGTCAAAGAACTAAAATAGGACACTCATCATGTCTTCATTGAACCCTGAAGTGACTAGATCCAATAGATGACCATGTCTCTTGATAAACTGGGAGTGGTCAGACACTTGAGAAACCAACTCTTTAAGCTTAGCAGGTATGCCCACAAAGTTGATCCTGATGGTGTTTCTACAAACAGAAGCCATGACCTGCAACAAAGAACAAAGATAAATCCTTTGGTCCTTGAAATGGTTAGTGAAAATGCTATGCTTATGATGCATGATGATGTCATGATGTTATGCTCAATCACAAACATGTGGCACACACAAACAAGTCACACCATAGCCCTAGGTTTAAAGGCTTGCATGGGGTTCAAAGGTAAGTACCCTCCCCTGAAGTTAGTTGGTTCATCATGTCCTACAAAAGTAACCATGTTCTAAGGGATCTCAAAATCATTGATCCTTCATAAGGGTGGTTGTTCAGTAGGCAACTTACTTGCCAACCAAAACCCTCCAAGTTTAGAATCTCAATGAGCGTAGTATCGAGTATCAACCAACTTCAGTCTGCATTAAAGCCGATTATCTCACTACTTTCTAAAGGCCAAGATGGGATAACTAGGGTTCTAAAAGTTAGTTAGTGTATTGACAACATATGGCAGCCTCATATTATCCTCAACTTGACTTAAGGAACATAAGCACCAACCAAGAAGTCACACTAACTATGGCCACCAGATCAACCATATCGGTATACTCCGTACAGTTTCCTTGGTCTATTGCCATTTACCTAAGGTACACTAGATCCAGGTTAGGACCTTTCACACATAAGAGCCCAACAAGTAAGTATAAAGCAAACAAGGCAAACAAAGTTAAAGTGATCTAATTCCTAAGGGTACCCCTCTTTAACATTAATCCCCAGCAGAGTCGCCAGTTCTGTAACACGGTGGGAGAACTGACTTTAGTTATGTTGCGGATAGCAAGAGTCGCCACCGACTTTTATTTTATCCAAAGGAAAGGCATAAAAGAACAGGAAAGACCTTTTAAAAGATTTTTGGGTCCGGGGGTAGGTTATGTAAAGGGAAGGTGTTAGCACCCTTTACATCCATGGTTATCCATGTGCTCTTAGTTACTTAGCTCACTTTAAAATGTTTTTGAAAATGTGAAGTGTGTGAATAGAAATTTTCTTAAATGTTTATAATGACCCATGTACGGATGCGTATAAACCTTTGTTTTGAAAATTGTTTGAAATGTGTGAAGTGTTTGAAAAGTTTTTGAATAGTGAGCAAGTAACTATGAGGAACCTACCCTAAATTTTAAGTCTTTTCTGTTCTGGAATCCTTTAAATGGTAAGACTATCCCTATTATTAAGGAATAGGTAGTCATTACCTTGGATGTGAGGGACATGTAAGGGTCATCTGTTAATGAAGGCAACTGTAGGGTGTATTAAGCATTTTTGGAGGGACTGTCATCATTATTCGAAAGGGACAAGATCATTACGAAGGCAACCGTTTAAGGGACTTGATCTTTTGATTGTTAAGGGACTAGATGACTTTTCTTTTAAGGGTCTTTTTGCTTTATACACCCTACTTGACCTTTTGATTAGGCAACAATGAGAGGAATCCCTAAGGAAGTGAGATGGCGATCCAATATCGACTTACGTGTGTGTGAGTGTTCAATTTAATATTTATCTTTAAATTTAAATGACCTAAATTAATTTTAAATAAACATACATGTTACACTCCCTATTTTTACTAACCATGGCATAAAATAAATAATTTAAACATTATAAAATATTACATCCAGGAACAATTACAAAAATAATAATAATTAAAGCAAAATAAGCAAAAAAAAAAAATAATAATAATAATAATTGGGTTAGTGAAATAATAATAATAATAATAATAATAATAAATCACCATGGGGTTAGTAATAATGATAATAATAAATCACAATATATATAAATGGGGTAAGTAATAATAAAATAAATATGAAAATAAATAGCATTAATGATAAAATAAATAAGAATATTAGCATAATAATTAAAAGATCAAATTTTTATGAACAATTATTATTTAAGATTAAGAAGAAAATATAAACAATTAATTATCATAAAGTTTTAAATGCTATAAAAATTAAGTTAATTATAAACATATTATGAAAATAAATTATATTAAATTAACAAGTTTTAATTATTTTTTAAACATATATTAAAAATTATTTACATGCAAGAATTAAATTATAAACAAATTATAGAGTATATATATATATATATATATATATATATATATATATATATATATATATATATATATATATATATATATATATATATATATATTATGAAAATAAGATTAATTATAATTGAATAACCATATAATTATATTCACAAAAATTAAATTATCAATTTTTAATTAATTTAAACATAACCAAGAATTATTTACACATAGAAAAATACATAATTAAAATTGACAAATAAATTAAAAGTCATAATTAAATTGAAAAGAAAATTAGGGTTAGAGTTTATTTCTTAATTAGAATATAGACAAAAATTTATGACAAATAAATAAATAAATAAAGAAATAATATTTACAATTAGGGTTCATAAAAATAATTAGGTTTTAAAAATATTTTAGGGTTTAGTATTTAAAACATAATTAAATTATTTATACAAAAATATATAATATTAATGATATACTATAAAATAAATATTAAATAATTTCACTAATAAAAATTTGAAATTTAAAATATAAGTTTTTGTTAAATTATATACAAGAAAATAATAGTAAACATTTTTTATTTTTAATATTTATTCATTAAATCGATTAAATCAAAATATAAGCAAATTAAATGAAATAAAATAAGTGATAAAAAACTTACCTGGGGCTGGGATTCGAACCCAGGCCCTAGGCTTTGAATATCCAAGACCAAACAGCCAACCACTGGGACAAGCCATGCGCTTGTGCTATGGAATGAGAGCCAAGGCGTTTTGTTTCATAACCTGTGAAAATCATAAAAAAAAAGAGCAAAACAATACAAAAATGGCCTGGGGAGTATTCGAACCCAGGACCATTAACAACACGCATACGCACACAAACCAGCTGAGCCAACACTGTCTTTTGAAACAAATATCAACACAATAATATAAAATATAATATCAAATTTTAAAATATGAATTTGGCGCCAGATGATCATCTTCAACCTTGGTTCCTGCAAATTCACCTGCGAAATCTCCTACAAGTTTTCCTGCGAATTTATTTTTGTGGCTAAACCTGCGAATCTTAATCATCATTAAAACTACAAAGTTTCATCAAATTAATTGTATAAATATGATCCAGAGGTTAATTGGCATTGATCCATGGTCTTAGAATTCATTTATAATTGATAAATTGTAAAACCCTAAAACGGCCGAAGAACCCTAGCCATGGTGATTTCTCCATCTTGAACCTAAAATCAAATTAACTTATCCAGAAAGTATCCAAGCATCATCATAAACACAAACCAACAGTTAGTTTTCGTTAATAACATGTAAATCATTCAAATCGAAAAAATTTAAAACATGAACAATGTACATTCGGTTTTCACAATTTAGGGCATGAATGAATGATGTTATGACCCAGAATCAATCCATGAACTTCAAGGAACAAGTTGCAACCTTTGGTTTGTCTTGAAAAGGACTCTAAGTGCCAAACCGAATTGGAGTTTTTTGTGTGAATTTTGAAACTTTGCTCTTACCTTTGGAGGCTGAATTTTTTCGTCCCTATGCATTGTGATGAGTTTGTATACTTATAGAAGAATGGAATTAGGTCAAAATAACATGGATTTATGGGCCTTGATGGATACCTGGAGTGTGAAGAAATCTCCTTGCCAAATTAGTCAAAAAATCAAATATTTTCATGCTATAATGCCTTAGCACGAATTTGGATGGTTTTGAATCAACTTAAATGGTCATTAAGAGTTTCTAGAAGAAGAATCACTTTTAAATATTCAATTTTCATATTTTATTTTGATTTAAAATGATTTTAAATGAATAAAATCACAATAAATAAAATAAAAATAATAAAAACCTTAATAAATGAGGATTGGGTCGTGCATGATGTCATATTGAAGTTTGGATCACAAAATTGCAAGCCCATTTGGAAGAAATTGGTTTTAAGGCCCTATTTGCTTCATAAACCTCCCAAAAATTTCCCAACTTTGCAAGGGCACAAATCCTTCAATTTTAATGCTATGAGGGTGTTCTTGGACATTTTGGAAAGCTTAAAGAGTCCTATAACCAACCTCATTGGGTTCATATCCATATCATTTACCATTCTCAAGTTATGCCCTTTTGAAGTTGTTGACTTTTTGTTGACTTTTAAAAGGACCTATAATGTCTTAGCTCATACCCTCCAAATGAAGCATTTTTGGGCTTGGCTTGTGAGATACAAACAAAGTTGTAGAGAATTCAATTTCCTTAAAAATGAGCTTTGGATGGAAACTTGGTGATGAAGTATGTGAAAGTTATGGCTGGTCAAAATTCAGTTGACTTTTCCTGAGGAAACCCTAATTTAGAAACTCCTTATTCTTGATGATCTGAAATCTCCTTGATGAATCATGATCAACCCTTGATCAAATGATGAATTTTACTTCATATACTTGACGTTGGCAAAAAATCATGAAGTTTGACTTTGGTTTGACCACAGTTGACCTCAGTTTGACTTTTTAGCTGTTTTGACTGATTTTGACTTATCTGATCATCTGACTGAGCAAACTTTTGATAAAAGTCTTGAAACTTGTCATGGGGGTTCTTACACACATATAAGATGTTATGAAGCTCACTTGAAGCCTTGGAAGTTCATTTAGCCTGATTAAAGTCAAAACCCTAGTTGTGTATGCACTGCTTAGGAGGTGCATTGCCTGAGGGAATTGTCAACTCTTCTGACCAATTGTGAACTTTGTGAACCTTGTGAACCATCATAAAATGTCTTGTGAACCTCATGGGAGGTCTTGTGAACCTTGTGAACCTCATAAAGTGACTTGTAGACTTCATGAACCTCATGAAAGGTTTTGTAAGCATTGTGAATCTTGTGAACCTTGTGAACCTTCTTAGCACACAAAGTCTTGTATTGTGAGGGCAAATTTTGGGGTGCAACAGCTGCCCCTGTTCAATTTTCTGAAACCTGAGGGGTTAGATTGGTATATTTGCCAGTCGTGACCTGGAAGGTTGAAGGGGATTGAACACAAAAGCCCAAAAATTTGCACTCACCAGTGCGTAGAGTGATACAGATGACTAGTTGAATATGCTTGAGTGGGCTTAAAGATGCCACTTGGAGAAAAATTATTCAGGTACATTTCTTGGAGGATAAAGCAGTCCAAAATATGAAGGTAAAATGATAGCTTTCAGGAGGGTAAAGCAGTCTTGAGGTAGTAGTAAGCTTTCAGGAGGATAAAGCAGTCCTGAGAAATTGATAATATGGTTTCAGGAGGATGAAGCAATCCTGAGGTAATGATGATAGCTTATCAGGAGGATGAAGCAGTCCTGAGGTAATAATATGATTTCAGGAGGATAAAGCAATCCTGAGGTACAAGAAGATGTCAGGAGGATAAAGCAATCCTGAGGTAATAATAAGCTTTCAGGAGGATAAAGCAATCCTGATGGATGATATGCTTTCAGGAGGATAAAGCAGTCCTGAGGTAGTAGTAAGCTTTCAGGAGGATAAAGCAGTCCTGAGAAATTGATAATATGCTTTCAGGAGGATGAAGCAATCCTGAGGTAATGATGATAACTATCAGGAGGATGAAGCAGTCCTGAGGTAATAATATGATTTCAGGAGGATAAAGCAATCCTGAGGTACAAGAAGCTGTCAGGAGGAGAAAGCAATCCTGAGGTAATAATAAGCTTTCAGGAGGATAAAGCAATCCTGATGGATGATATGCTTTCAGGAGGATAAAGCAGTCCTGATGTAGTGATATGCTTTCAGAAGGATGAAGCAGTCCTGAGGTATAAGAAGCTGTCAGGAGGATAAAGCAGTCCTGAGGTATGAGAAGCTTTCAGGAGGATAAAACAATCCTGAGGAATGATAACCTTTCAGGAGGATAAAGCAGTCCTGATAGTCACAAATTGTTGATGAAGTTTGTTTGCTGGAGAATTAACCTGAAAACAAGGTAGCATTCTGTATACCAATATTAGTTTATGCATTATGTATGTATGTATGATACGATGCACTTATGTAATGTATTATGCATTCATGGATATGTATAATATGGTATGATGTAAATGATGTATGTGTGATATGATGCTGCCGGAAGCGTCTGGATATCTTCGTATAACAACTGCTGGCCAGGGAAAATAAATCCCGGTTTGTTGCTGAAGAATATGAGGAACTCATTCCCGTCTTGTTTGATAATAAGATATATATAACCTCCCGTATGCTGGGGATAGTAAGGTATACATAACCTTCCGTCTTCGCTTGATAGTAGGATATACATAACCTCCCGTCTTCGTTCGTCGTACTCCTATTGGAAAGTAAATTCCCGACTATCCGTATGAGGATAAAAGAGATGGATATAAATTCCAGGGGAGATGTGACTTGAAGTACTTCATGAAGATGGATTTTCCCTACTGGGGATTTGTAACTGTATTGTGGGGATGAACCGGCAAAGCTTTGTTGAAATCCTTCCCTCGTTCGTCCTTAGTAAATACTATTACTGCATTTTCATGCATTTCTGGTAAACATCAATCATATTAAGCATCTATGCATTTCTGGTAAACATCAATCATATTTAAAAGCATACATACATTCAAACACAACCAATGGACGTTTTGCTTATGTAAATAGGGTAAAAGTAAATCAGGATTCAGAGGGAAAAGTAAAGCTGAACTTGAAAACAGAACCGTTTCAACTTCGAGAGTGTATAACCCATTGGATTTAGAGCTCCTGAGATTCTTAACTTTCCTGAATACCTTTCCAGAAATCCTCATAGCTGGATCTGAAGACATGATACTGACACCATCTGATGCTACTGGCGTAGACAATTAATTTCCACAATGGCTTCTGCTGAGGATCCAATATCAAGGTAATACAATGAGAGGAATGTGTCTTCAAATTGTGATGGACCATATACGCTCCGGGTATTAGATTTGAAGAGAAAGCATTGCCCCTTGGTTGAGGATGAATTATACCATAATGGAGTATCTGAATGTAGTTACCTCAAGAGAAACAAACAGAATGCCCCATAAGCATATGCCCTTGGCATTGTGAACTCTGTAATGTCACCTTTGGTAATTCAACTGTATGAAGAAAACTGCCCCTGGCTATTAAGCATTGTTGAATCTGGACCTGATTGCCCCGAATGAATTGAACAGTAACTTGGTATGCCCCTTGATTGGGAAACAGCGACTATGCCCCTAGCATTATGAACTTTGTGATGTTACCCTCAGTAATTTAGACAGATGTGGAGATCTACCCCTGGATACTTAAACATAACTGAATCCTGTCCTGATTGCCCCACATGAGTTAGGCAGTATCATGGGCTGCCCCCTTGATTGGGAGATAATGACTATGCCCCTGTATACATGGACTTTGATCCAGGAAACAACTTTGTTCATCGGAAGGACTTTGGTTCATTGAACATTCATCCTGTAAGTTTCTCCATTTGTCAAACACTCAGGTATATGCAAACAAATATATTCAAAAATGCAATGCTTATGTCTGTCTTGAAGTTTTTTTTTTTTTGAAAAAGAATAATTTAAAAAAAATTTTTTTTTTTTTAAGAAAACTGTGATATTAACTCAAGTTTTGTAATAAGCCCTAAAGGAGTCAGGATACCTTTTTGTAGCAGTACGCTTTCGAACTAACCATGCTTCAGTTAGGACTTTTAAAGGGTTGTAACGTGGTCTGGTTCACGGTTTAAGAAACAAAGGATAAAGGCTCAAATTTATTTGTACCCAACCCATTCTTCGTGATGTTCTTCAGTCCTATACTCAGTTAACTTATGCATTGAGGCTCAAATGAGTTTGGAATTGTAACACTGACATTTGTGATGGTTCAGAAACCCAAAATTTATTTGAACATTCAGTCATCTTTCTTTGTTGAGGATTCATGGTGACCTCTTTTTTTTTCTTTTTCTTTTGACTTTATTATCCCTTCTTTTTGCCTGAACTGCTTATTTCAAGGTTACAGTCAGCGGGATGTCTTAATGTTTTACTAAGTCTCCTTCATAGGTTTTGACTTAGCAAGACTGTTCTTTTGCTGGATATTGACTGTCAGGTTTCATGATTACAAAGAACCATCATCAGCTGTGTACAACACAGATAATTGGCATATTTGAGTTAACCGAGTAACTACCCTGCCCCAGGTTATAAATAAGGGTTTTAATTTGTGCGAGAATAAAAACTCCTACTTCATAGGCTCAAAAGGGTTGACTAGGGATTAACTTCCTTATATCTCCACTGTTTAGGAATTGAAACAATGCATGTACATCGTCAGCATAGTCTGTTCAAAAGCATACTGCATAAGATTATGGTATTGTTTTCGTCATCCTCCCTCTACAGGCTTATAGCTTTATCAGGAGTTAAATATCACAAGATAGAAATAAGAAGCATAATTCAAAATATAGTGGAACGAATGGATTAATTCAAGACAAACATATGCAATGCATTGATGAAAACAAAAGTTTAACATAATAGTAAGTGTTCAAACAAATAAAAGAAATTACAAATGAAAATTCAAATGTTGTCCCATCCAGTTGGCTGAATGTCCTCAATTGCAATCTGTGAACTTTGAGGAGCAGTATACTTCACCATGAAATCAAATTTACCACTTGGATGTCCCAAGGTGCCCCATATCTCAACAGGAATAGGTAGGCTTCCTTTCTTGCTACACTGGGCAACTTGTCTTGCAGCTTTGGTGTTTGATGGGTGATAGTAGAATTCAACTTGACCTTCTGGAGTAACCTCTAGGATTCCTTCGTCAATCAGGTCTTGGATCTTTTTCTTCAATGTCCAACAACTATTAGTATCATGTCCAGGACAGTTGGAGTGATACATACACCTTGCTTTGGGATTATAGCGAGGAGAGGAAGTTTTAGGATTTTGAGGAGAATTTTTCAAGGAAATTAGTTTCATCTCCAACAAGCATTGCAGAACTTGTGACATTGGAGTGCTGAATTTGATAAACTGTCTTCTACATCCCTTGTGTTGAGGTGGATTAACTTTACCATGTCTTGTTTCTTTAACTGAAGAACAATCAGTGGTAACCGGTTTCTTACCTTCTTTTATCCTCATCTTCCTTTCAACCAAATCAGCTTGTTTTAACGGGGGTTGATTGACAATTAGATTCATGACTCCATTACTTTGAAGTTTTTAGACAAAAGTTCTCAGCTCTTTTTGCCCCTGAGCTAAACTTTGGATAAGAGCCACCTGGTCATTCATCTGGGTCCTCATTTCTGTCATCTCAGCTTGCAGTTGTTTCAACTGATTATCTTCAGGATTTTCAGAGAGGAGTGCTTTCAGCTCTTCTTGCCCCTTGGACAAATTCAGGATCACTTCTTGGAACTGAGCATTTTGAGCCTGGAGATCCTTGACAGTTTGTTCAAGAGCCATTGCTGAAATAAACAGTGAGAAGATGAGAAACCTGTGCACAAGAAACCTGTGATGCAATGATATGGTATGCATATGCAATGTTTTTCAAGGACCGCAGGATTTAAATTTGCTTAAATAAACAAGAAGGTAAACTTTTATTAGTAATAAATTTGTTTTGCCTCTTGGGCTTACAGAAAATAACATGAAATAAATACAAGAGATGGGGTTTTAAGTCTCCCATGGATGTTTCCTCTTTGTGTTGAGGTATGAGTTGAGATTCCGTTCCTCGTGAAGTTGCTTTGTTAGTTCCAGGATTCTTTCTTGGCTTGCTTTGTAATGAGCCTCGAAAGTATCCCTTTGCTCCTTCAACTGGATCCAGGATCTCTGTAAGTCTTCCATGTCAGTAGGCATGTCTGGGTGAAGGATGGTATAAGAAGTATCTCCTTCAGCAACAGGTTCCATGGTAACTGGAAGGATAGCAGGATATGGCATCCTGAGAGTCTGAGCACGAGATCTCACCCATCTGAGATAAGCCTCCATAGGAATAGTGTACTTAGGCTCCAGAGTCTTGCTGTCAACCTTGTTCACTTTCCCCCATGCTCGTATGAATCTCTGACGGTAACCTTGAAGATCGTTGTCGTAGTCAAACACAATGCCCTGAATCAACATGTCATGTGGACCATCACTCCGAGCGTAACCAAACTGTCGTAAAGCTAGAGAGGGGTTGTAGGTGATGCCTCCTCTTATGCCCAGAAGTGGCACATTAGGGAACTCCCCACAACGGTCAATGATAGTGACATTCTCCATAGATCTGGAGCACCAATGGATATCTGAATGCGAGAGTGACATGATCCTTTTGGACCACCTGAACCCTTGCTCATTCTTCATTACTGAGCAAGGAAGGTGAGAAATAAACCACCTAGAAAGCAAAGGTATGCAGCACATCAAAGTTCCTCTTGCCCTTGTAGTACGGGTGTGAAGAGAATGCAGGATGTCTCCAAGCAATGTAGGCACTGGATTGTGACTCAGGAATATGTTGATGGCATGAACGTCTATGAACTGATCTGGATTGGGGAACAATACTAAGCCATAAATTAGCAAGGCTAAGATCTCCTCAAAAGCATCATAGCTCATGGCCTTCAAGAACACCTGAGCTTTCTCTATCAACACCTTGGCAAGAATACCCTTAACTCCGTTTCTCGTTTCTAGAACAATGTCAGACTTCTTCAGATGTAGAGCTGCAGTAATGACCTCTGGTTTAAGCCCTTTCTCCAAGCCTGTGAAGGGTCTTTGATCAAGAACAGGTATACCCAGAAGCTTAGAGAACTCTTCCATTGTAGGAACCAGCTGATAGTCAGGGAATGTAAAGCAATGGTGTTTAGGGTCAAAGAACTGAAATAGGACACTCATCATGTCTTCATTGAACCCTGAAGTGACTAGATCCAATAGATGACCATGTCTCTTGATGAACTGGGAGTGGTCAGACACTTGAGAAACCAACTCTTTAAGCTTAGCAGGTATGGCCACAAAGTTGATCCTGATGGTGTTTCTACGAACAGAAGCCATGACCTGCAACAAAGAACAAAGATAAATCCTTTGGTCCTTGAAATGGTTAGTGAAAATGCTATGCTTATGATGCATGATGATGTCATGATGTTATGCTCAATCACAAACATGTGGCACACACAAACAAGTCACACCATAGCCCTAGGTTTAAAGGCTTGCATGAGGTTCAAAGGTAAGTACCCTCCCCTGAAGTTAGTTGGTTCATCCTGTCCTACAAAAGTAACCATGTTCTAAGGGATCTCAAAATCATTGATCCTTCACAAAGGTGGTTGTTCAGTAGGCAACTTACTTGCCAACCAAAACCCTCCAAGTTTAGAATCTCAATGAGCGTAGTATCGAGTATCAACCAACTTCAGTCTGCACTAAAGCCAATTATCTCACTACTTTCTAAAGGCCAAGATGGGATAACTAGGGTTCTAAAAGTTAGTTAGTGTATTGACAACATATGGCAGCCTCATATTATCCTCAACTTGACTTAAGGAACATAAGCACCAACCAAGAAGTCACACTAACTATGGCCACCAGATCAACCATATCGGTATACGCCGTACAGTTTCCTTGGTCTATTGCCATTTACCTAAGGTACACTAGATCCAGGTTAGGACCTTTCACACATAAGAGCCCAACAAGTAAGTATAAAGCAAACAAGGCAAACAAAGTTAAAGTGATCTAATTCCTAAGGGTACCCCTCTTTAACATTAATCCCCAGCAGAGTCGCCAGTTCTGTAACACGGTGGGAGAACTGACTTTAGTTATGTTGCGGATAGCAAGAGTCGCCACCGACTTTTATTTTATCCAAAGGAAAGGCATAAAAGAACAGGAAAGACCTTTTAAAAGATTTTTGGGTCCGGGGGTAGGTTATGTAAAGGGAAGGTGTTAGCACCCTTTACATCCATGGTTATCCATGTGCTCTTAGTTACTTAGCTCACTTTAAAATGTTTTTGAAAATGTGAAGTGTGTGAATAGAAATTTTCTTAAATGTTTATAATGACCCATGTACGGATGCGTATAAACCTTTGTTTTGAAAATTGTTTGAAATGTGTGAAGTGTTTGAAAAGTTTTTGAATAGTGAGCAAGTAACTATGAGGAACCTACCCTAAATTTTAAGTCTTTTCTGTTCTGGAATCCTTTAAATGGTAAGACTATCCCTATTATTAAGGAATAGGTAGTCATTACATTGGATGTGAGGGACATGTAAGGGTCATCTGTTAATGAAGGCAACTGTAGGGTGTATTAAGCATTTTTGGAGGGACTGTCATCATTATTCGAAAGGGACAAGATCATTACGAAGGCAACCGTTTAAGGGACTTGATCTTTTGATTGTTAAGGGACTAGATGACTTTTCTTTTAAGGGTCTTTTTGCTTTATACACCCTACTTGACCTTTTGATTAGGCAACAATGAGAGGAATCCCTAAGGAAGTGAGATGGCGATCCAATATCGACTTACGTGTGTGTGAGTGTTCAATTTAATATTTATCTTTAAATTTAAATGACCTAAATTAATTTTAAATAAACATACATGTTACACTCCCTATTTTTACTAACCATGGCATAAAATAAATAATTTAAACATTATAAAATATTACATCCAGGAACAATTACAAAAATAATAATAATTAAAGCAAAATAAGCAAAAAAAAAAAATAATAATAATAATAATTGGGTTAGTGAAATAATAATAATAATAATAATAATAATAAATCACCATGGGGTTAGTAATAATGATAATAATAAATCACAATATATATAAATGGGGTAAGTAATAATAAAATAAATATGAAAATAAATAGCATTAATGATAAAATAAATAAGAATATTAGCATAATAATTAAAAGATCAAATTTTTATGAACAATTATTATTTAAGATTAAGAAGAAAATATAAACAATTAATTATCATAAAGTTTTAAATGCTATAAAAATTAAGTTAATTATAAACATATTATGAAAATAAATTATATTAAATTAACAAGTTTTAATTATTTTTTAAACATATATTAAAAATTATTTACATGCAAGAATTAAATTATAAACAAATTATAGAGTATATATATATATATATATATATATATATATATATATATATATATATATATATATATATATATATATATATATATATATATATATATATATATATATATATATATATATATTATGAAAATAAGATTAATTATAATTGAATAACCATATAATTATATTCACAAAAATTAAATTATCAATTTTTAATTAATTTAAACATAACCTAGAATTATTTACACATAGAAAAATACATAATTAAAATTGACAAATAAATTAAAAGTCATAATTAAATTGAAAAGAAAATTAGGGTTAGAGTTTATTTCTTAATTAGAATATAGACAAAAATTTATGACAAATAAATAAATAAATAAAGAAATAATATTTACAATTAGGGTTCATAAAAATAATTAGGTTTTAAAAATATTTTAGGGTTTAGTATTTAAAACATAATTAAATTATTTATACAAAAATATATAATATTAATGATATACTATAAAATAAATATTAAATAATTTCACTAATAAAAATTTGAAATTTAAAATATAAGTTTTTGTTAAATTATATACAAGAAAATAATAGTAAACATTTTTTATTTTTAATATTTATTCATTAAATCGATTAAATCAAAATATAAGCAAATTAAATGAAATAAAATAAGTGATAAAAAACTTACCTGGGGCTGGGATTCGAACCCAGGCCCTAGGCTTTGAATATCCAAGACCAAACAGCCAACCACTGGGACAAGCCATGCGCTTGTGCTATGGAATGAGAGCCAAGGCGTTTTGTTTCATAACCTGTGAAAATCATAAAAAAAAAGAGCAAAACAATACAAAAATGGCCTGGGGAGTATTCGAACCCAGGACCATTAACAACACGCATACGCACACAAACCAGCTGAGCCAACACTGTCTTTTGAAACAAATATCAACACAATAATATAAAATATAATATCAAATTTTAAAATATGAATTTGGCGCCAGATGATCATCTTCAACCTTGGTTCCTGCAAATTCACCTGCGAAATCTCCTACAAGTTTTCCTGCGAATTTATTTTTGTGGCTAAACCTGCGAATCTTAATCATCATTAAAACTACAAAGTTTCATCAAATTAATTGTATAAATATGATCCAGAGGTTAATTGGCATTGATCCATGGTCTTAGAATTCATTTATAATTGATAAATTGTAAAACCCTAAAACGGCCGAAGAACCCTAGCCATGGTGATTTCTCCATCTTGAACCTAAAATCAAATTAACTTATCCAGAAAGTATCCAAGCATCATCATAAACACAAACCAACAGTTAGTTTTCGTTAATAACATGTAAATCATTCAAATCGAAAAAATTTAAAACATGAACAATGTACATTCGGTTTTCACAATTTAGGGCATGAATGAATGATGTTATGACCCAGAATCAATCCATGAACTTCAAGGAACAAGTTGCAACCTTTGGTTTGTCTTGAAAAGGACTCTAAGTGCCAAACCGAATTGGAGTTTTTTGTGTGAATTTTGAAACTTTGCTCTTACCTTTGGAGGCTGAATTTTTTCGTCCCTATGCATTGTGATGAGTTTGTATACTTATAGAAGAATGGAATTAGGTCAAAATAACATGGATTTATGGGCCTTGATGGATACCTGGAGTGTGAAGAAATCTCCTTGCCAAATTAGTCAAAAAATCAAATATTTTCATGCTATAATGCCTTAGCACGAATTTGGATGGTTTTGAATCAACTTAAATGGTCATTAAGAGTTTCTAGAAGAAGAATCACTTTTAAATATTCAATTTTCATATTTTATTTTGATTTAAAATGATTTTAAATGAATAAAATCACAATAAATAAAATAAAAATAATAAAAACCTGAATAAATGAGGATTGGGTCGTGCATGATGTCATATTGAAGTTTGGATCACAAAATTGCAAGCCCATTTGGAAGAAATTGGTTTTAAGGCCCTATTTGCTTCATAAACCTCCCAAAAATTTCCCAACTTTGCAAGGGCACAAATCCTTCAATTTTAATGCTATGAGGGTGTTCTTGGACATTTTGGAAAGCTTAAAGAGTCCTCTAACCAACCTCATTGGGTTCATATCCATATCATTTACCATTCTCAAGTTATGCCCTTTTGAAGTTGTTGACTTTTTGTTGACTTTTAAAAGGACCTATAATGTCTTAGCTCATACCCTCCAAATGAAGCATTTTTGGGCTTGGCTTGTGAGATACAAACAAAGTTGTAGAGAATTCAATTTCCTTAAAAATAAGCTTTGGATGGAAACTTGGTGATGAAGTATGTGAAAGTTATGGCTGGTCAAAATTCAGTTGACTTTTCCTGAGGAAACCCTAATTTAGAAACTCCTGATTCTTGATGATCTGAAATCTCCTTGATGAATCATGATCAACCCTTGATCAAATGATGAATTTTACTTCATATACTTGACGTTGGCAAAAAATCATGAAGTTTGACTTTGGTTTGACCACAGTTGACCTCAGTTTGACTTTTTAGCTGTTTTGACTGATTTTGACTTATCTGATCATCTGACTGAGCAAACTTTTGAGAAAAGTATTGAAACTTGTCATGGGGGTTCTTACACACATATAAGATGTTATAAAGCTCACTTGAAGCCTTGGAAGTTTATTTAGCCTGATTAAAGTCAAAACCCTAGTTGTGTATGCACTGCTTAGGAGGTGCATTGCCTGAGGGAATTGTCAACTCTTCTGACCAATTGTGAACTTTGTGAACCTTGTGAACCATCATAAAATGTCTTGTGAACCTCATGGGAGGTCTTGTGAACCTTGTGAACCTCATAAAGTGACTTGTAGACTTCATGAACCTCATGAAAGGTTTTGTAAGCATTGTGAATCTTGTGAACCTTGTGAACCTTCTTAGCACACAAAGTCTTGTATTGTGAGGGCAAATTTTGGGGTGCAACAGTGTTGCAATGGGAAACTCCAAAGTCGGCTACTAAGATTAGAAGTTTCTCTGGATTTGCCGATTATTACCGAAGGTTCATTGAAGGATTTTCTAAATTGGAACTTCCGTTGACTCGGTTGACTTGTAAGAGTAAAACATTTGTGTGGGATGTGCAATGTGAATAGAGCTTTGCAGAGTTGAAGAAGAGATTGACGTCAACTCCGGTTTTCACTTTACCGAATTCAGAGGAACCGTTTGTTGTATATTGTGATGCTTCGTTGATGGGTTTAGGGGGTGCTCTTATGCTGAATGAAAAGATGATTGCTTATGCGTCGAGACAATTGAGAATTCATGAAAAGAACTATCCTACGCATGATTTGGAACTTGTTGCAGTCGTCTTTGTATTGAAGATCTTGAGGCATTATCTTTATGGTTCTAGATTTGAAGTGTTTAGTGACCACAAGAGTTTAAAGTATATGTTTGATCAGAAAGAGTTGAATATAAGGAAACGAAGATGGTTAAAACTGTTGAAGGACTATGATTTTGGTTTGAATTACTATTCGGGTAAAGCTAATGTTGTAGCAGATGCTTTTAGTCGGAAGACGTTGCATATCTCAGTAATGATGGTTAAGGAGTTGAAGTTGATTGAGCAATTTCGAGATATGAGTTTGGTTTGCGAAGTGACATCGAAAAGTGTTATGTTGGGTATGTTGAAGATTAATAATGATTTTCTGGAAAATATTAGAGAAGCTCATAAATTGGATGTGAAACTAGTGGATATAATAGTTGATTACGCTGAATTAGAGAAGAATGCTTTTAAGTTGGATGCGCACGGTGTTTTGAGATTTCAGGATAAGATTTATATACCTGATGATGCTTAAATGAAAAGAATGATTCTTGAGGAAATTCATAGAAGTAATTTGAGTATTCATCCAGGAGAAACTAAGATGTATCAAGAATTGAAGAAGTTGTTTTGGTGGCCTGGGATGAAAAATGATGTCGCATGTTTTGTATATGCCTATTTGATTTGTTAGAAGTTGAAAGTTGAACATCAGAAGCCTGTTGGTTTGATTCAACCGTTGGAAATTCCAGTATGGAAATGGGATAACATTTATATGGACTTTGTAACGGGATAGCCTAATAATTCAATAGGACATGATTCGATTTGGGTGATTATTGATAGGCTTAAGAAGCCGGCTCATTTTATTCCTATTAACATCAATTTTCCAGTATCGAGGTTGGCTGAGATTTATGTCAGAATGATTGTGAAATTTCACAGTGTTCCTTTGTGTATTGTGTCGGATAGAGATCTGAGGTTTACGTCAGAGTTTTGGAAGAGTATGCTAGAAGCGTTAGGTTCTAAGTTAAGGTTGAGTTCAGCGTATCATCTTCAGACAGATGGTCAAACTGAAAGGACGATCCAGTCATTGAAGGATTCGTTGAGAGCTTGTGTACTTTTGCAGAGAGGTTCGTGGGATACTTATCTTCCATTTATCAAGTTAACATATAATAATAACTACTATTCTAGTATTAGAATGGCACCTATTGAGGTGTTGTATGGTCGGAGATGTAGGACTTTGTTATGTTGGTATGAATCTGGTGAAAGTGTAGTGCTTGGACCAGAGATAGTTCGAGAGACTACCGAGAAGGTGAAGTTGATTCAGGAGAAGATGAAAGCTTCTCAAAGTCTGTGAAAAGTTATCATGATAAGCGTAGGAAGGATTTAGAATTCCAAGCGGGTGATCATGTATTCTTAAGAGTTACGCCTGTGACAAGTGTTGGGCGAGCTTTGAAATCTAAGAAACGTACTCCTTGTTTTATTGGTCTGTATAAGATTTCAGATAGAGTTGGGAATGTTGCTTATAGAGTGGCTTTACCGCCAAATTTGTCGAATTTGCATGATGTGTTCCACGTGTCGTAACTCAGGAAGTATATTTCAGATCTTTCTCATGTGGTTAGTATGGATAATGTGCAAGTACGGAATAATCTCACTGTGGAGACAATGCCAGTACGAATTGAGGATCGTGAAATGAAGACCTTAAGAGGCAAAAAGATTGTTTTAGTGAAAGTTGTCTGGTTGGGCGTTGCCGAAGAAAGTATGACTTGGGAGTTGGAAAGCAAGATGCACGAATCATATCCTGAGTTGTTTGAGCGAGGTAAGATTTTTTAGGACAAAAATGTTCTAAGTGGGGGGGAGTTGTAACTCCCGTATTTAATTAATTGATTTAATTAAATATTATCGCGTATTTTCCCGATTATTTGTTGTTCAGAGTTTTGTTGTTGTTTGTGTCGTTAAGTTGTTTAAGGTGATATTATACCGCGGGTTAAGTTGTATTTGGGTTGTTCAATTTAATTAAGTCGAATAATAAAAATAAGTATTAATAGTATAATATTAAGTGGGCTTAGTTATGTGGTGAGAGTAGTAAAGTGGGGGTGTTATTTTAGGCCTAGTAGTAATTAAGTTGATTAGTGATAATTTAACAATAATTAGACAAAAGACCTAATTAGGGTGTAATCAGAATTTTGTAAGAAGGGAGAACAAGTCTTAGAGGAAGATCATGAAGAGGCTAGGTTGAGGATTTTCACACAGATTTTTGCTGGGAGTTCGAGTTGTCTTCAATCCAAGGTAAGGGTGGGGTTCGAATTCCATAACCGGGAATATATAATCCGTATGTAGGTTGGGATTTCGTATGATTTCATTGATGTGTTTTTCAACTAATTGTTGTTGTGTTTTCATATGAATCTGATATGTATGATATATTGTTCTTGTTGTATTGCTGCTATACGAGTTGTTTATGTTATTGCAATCACGTTGTATCTGCTGCTGTGTTGTTGGACTGGTTGTTGCAGAAAAATTGTGTAGAAAAGGAAATTAGGATCATAAAATCAGTAGTAGAATTAGTAGATGAATATATATAGAATATTTGGAGTCTAAAATCAATGTCGAAACCCCATTAGGCTTGAATGGAGTGATAAAGTTGTGGGATTCGTAGCAGAAGACACATTTGTATGCTCTCTGGTATTTTGCGTGATAGATCTGGCAGAACACGTAACAAGATGGACATTACACGTTACACATCCTAGTTACGCAAGTTATTACGTGTAACAGGTAAGGCATTACACGTAAGAGGCTGTGTGGAGTAAGCATTACGCGTATGGGCAGAGTGAGTGCAGAAAAATGTAGTTTTTGGCAATTCGTCCTGTTTTCACATTCGTTTCGAGTTGAGCTAATCTTAGACTTTAAGTTGGAATAAAATAAGTTGGTTTTAGTATATTTTGAGGATTAAAATAGTGAATTTTAGGAATCTAATTGATTAAGCCGTAATTAGTCATTTTTCAGGTTGAAGTTGTATTAAGTTGTTATAAGTCATGTTGTCCCGATCTTGGGGAAGATTATTGAGTTGCAGATCGATTGACCAACGTTGAATTATGTTGTCAAGTTGTTAAGTTGTTGAGTTGTTAAGTTGTTACTCATGTTGTTATTGTATGCCATTCATAGTTGCATACATTTTCATATTGTTAAGTTTGAGCGAATTCTCGATTCAAGTTGGCCTGGATTGGCAAATACGTTGTTGATGCCTCGATAAAATGACAAGATTTTAAGTTGGGAGCTTAATCCAAATGGTACCACATGCATATATAAGTTGAGTCGCATTCGAGTTACATTTTTTATCTATGTTGTTAATTATTGATTGGTTGCAAGTTCTACGTTGATGTTGCTTGTTGTGTAAAGTAAATGATTGTATGAATTCTTGCTTGTATATTTATTATCATACTCTTGTTTATGTTATTCGATATCTCACACCTTTTGTTTGAATGTTGCCCTATGTTGGTAACGTGCAGGTAATCAAGATTTGAGTACTTAGTCGTTTCGAGTCGGTGTTTGTTGCTCTGATACGTAGCACTTCGAGGGATGAACACATGTTTTGTTTTTATGAATTTTATTTAGTTTATGAAATTGTTTTTAGTGGTTTCATGTTGAAAACCATGTTGAAGTATTTAATGTTGAATAAACTTGAAGTTGTTTTAAAGTTGCAAATTTTGTTGAATCCGCTATGTAGTCTGTGAAGCATAATTATTAAAAAGTTTTGTTATTTGATTTTAAATTTGAAATGTGATATCCCATGGTTGTTGAAGAATTTTATAACTCTAATTTAATATTAAAGTCGGGTAGCAATGGGGTGTTAGAGAACGCGGACTTGTTCACATGGAGCATTGTCGAGATGCCCGGACTCGACCCTGAGGTCGCCTTCCACCAGCTAGTCATAGATTTGGCTATTAAGGTCGTAGCACAATGTAGGCGCAAGCAGTCTCCTGAGAAAGCGGAGGTTGTCGAGCAGGCTGTAAAAGACCTCTTAGAGGCAAATTTTATTTCTGAAACCCGATACACAACTTGATTCTCTAATGTTGTCCTTGTTAAGAAAAATAATGGAAAATGGAGAATGCGCGTTGATTATACAGATCTTAATAGGGCATGTCCCAAAGAGGCTTTCCATTTACCTGACATTGATAAACTAGTAGACAATTATGCAGGTTTCAAACTTTTGTCCTTCATGGACGCGTACAACGAATATAATCAGATCCCCATGTTGGAGATAGATAAGCAACACACGACCTTCATGACCACAACGGGTAATTTCTTCTATAACGTAATGCCCTTCAGGATAAAGAATGTCGGAGCTACGTATCAACGTATGATGAAAAAATTCTTCCGAGTAGAGATAGGGGACATGCTTGAGGTCTACATGGATGACATGATCGTGAAATCCCACGAGGAGCCTAATCACGCCTTCCACCTCAGAAAGTTCTTCGAGCAGGCAAGAAAATGCAAAATGAGGTTCAATCTAGAAAAGTGCACCTTTAGCGTGCGAGCAGGGAAGTTCCTCGGCTTTTACCTCACGAAACGGGGGATCAAAGCCAACCTCGACAAAAGTTGGGCATTTTCCGAATTCCCGACCCCAAAGACGAAGAAATTCATCTAATCCCTTAACGGGATGCTCGCCTCGCTATCTCGCGGCATCACCAAATCCACATAGCACGCACTTTCTTTCTTCAAGCTACTACAAAAAGAGGCCGCATTCGAATAGACCTAGGAGTGCGAACAAGCCTTGTTCCACCTTAAAAGGGACTTCTCCAAACCAATGGTTCTATCATGACCACGAAAGAAAGAGACATTATACCTATACATGTTCGTAGCTACTGAGGCAGTCAGTGCGACCCTCATCTGCCAAACGACCGATGGATAATAACCAATCTACTTCACGAGCAAGGCCCTACAAGGTCCCGAGCTCTGATATCAATAGATCGAGAAGGTTGTGCTGGCGCTGATAAATGCAGCAAGAAGGTTACAACATTACTTCCTCGTTCATACAATTAGAGTCCGAACAGATCATCCTATAAAATAGTTGTTCAGACGCTCAGACATGGCCGACAGAATGTTAAAGTGGTCCCTAGAGTTGTCGGAGTTTGACATCCAATACGAAAGCAGAAAAGCCCTAAAGGCACAAGTCCTGGCCGACTTCGTCGCCGAGATGACCCACTAACTGACCCTGACCAGCGGCGCCCACAAGTGGACAATCTTTGTGGACAGAGCCTCTATTTCAACAGGAAGCAGTGTGGGCATCAATACTAACTAATCATTAAAATTACAATATAGAATACACCCCCTGGGGTTATTGTTTAATCAATATTAAATTAATTGCTTAATTTAATTATTAATTAAGGGATTTGGGATTTAATTAGAATTTTAATTAAGGATTAAGACTATAATTTGGAAAATTAATTTTTGGGATTAAAAATAATAATAATAAAAGTATTTTTTTTCTTGGGTTATTTGGATTTTCTTAAATTAAGTAGTTATTTAATTTCTTATATGAAACAATTGGGGTTATTTCTAATTAATATTAAATTAATTACTTAATTTAATTATTAATTAGTGTTTAGGGTTTAATTAGGGAGAATAATTAGGATTAAATAATTTTGGAAATGATATTTTAAGTATTAAAATTATTTTTTATTAAAGATTATTTAATTTTTTTTAATTAAATTTCTTTTGTTGGTTTATTCAATTTGAATAAAAATAATTTTTATTTAAATTATGAATTTTTGGAATATAGAATATGTTTGTAGGGGATTTCAAAATAAAATTATAACTTTATTATTTATTTTTATTTTTATTTTTTGGTTTTTTTGTAAAATTAAATTCTAATTTAATTTGAGGGATTAAACTTGGTTTTATTATAATATAATTCTATTTTTAGGGATATAATATCATGATTAAAATTTTAGGGATAAATGTTGGTTATTAATTGTTGGGATTTAAAATGAAATTTTGGAGTTGGATTTAAAACGTTGTTTTGGGTTTTAACTTATTTTTGGGATTTAAAGAATTAGGGAGTTTCACTTTTTTTTAGGGTTTTTATAATATTTTTGGGGTTTTATAAAGACATTTTGGAGTTTTTATTTAAAGGGTACTAATGGGGTTTTAAAACGAATTAGGGTTTTAAAAATAAGGGTTAAGGGGTTTTATATCATGGCTTAAGAACTTAGAAAAGAGATAGTAAATGATTAGGATTAAGGTTTAGGGGTAGAGGGAGTTGAATTACGATACTCTGATCCTTCAAATCGAAGGTACGTAGGCATAGGGTTGTAAGACCCTAGCGAGTAAAATAAGGGATAAATTAGGGTTTTGGATTTATTATTTATCATTTTAGATGTTATAAAACAAACAAAGCATACTCTAGAAACCTATAAAGGATCCTGTTAGATACAATAGAAGTGAGGGGTGCCTAACACCTTCCTCCCACTTAATTGACTCCTGAACCGTAGATCTCTACCTTAGGAGTTAGGTTTATCCTTATTTCCCTTAAAAGATAGGATGAAGATTCTTAGATTTTAAGTCAGTCGCGACACTATGGAATTTGTTTTGTTGATTAATTATCTGATGATTTCATACACGTAGTAGGACTTGGATGCTGAAAAGTTGCCTACAACCTAGAAAGCAGTTCACCGGAGTGAAACTCAGTCTAGTTGTTGGTGTATTAGATATTTAGTCATAAATATGAGAAAAGAAAAATAGATGGGACTTGTAAACAAGTGGGCTCATAATCTTTGTGTAAGAGATTGAAAATTGTTTAAGAAACAGTTGGTGGGTTCAGGACTTATACGGAAGCCGACGGAGTGTTAAAACAGACCAGAGAAAGTTTAAAACAGAAAGAATGAGTCTTAAACACAAAATATTCCTCATGACATATTTTGAAAATTTATTTTAATAAACAAATGGTTATGTGTAAAGATATTCACAGAAAAGATTCACAGATGAAAACTTAATACGGTGAAAAAGACAATCAGACCGAGTTTTTGAAAATGGATCTGATGAACCCTAATGGTTCATTTTTCAAAAAGGGATGGGTTTTACACTCTAATAGAGGCCCAAGAGTGTGACAAAAGTTAATTTGAGGGTATAAAAGTCAAAACCCTAATTTTGAATATTTTGAATATTTATTTGAAATAAAATGTTAAATTATTTGTTAAATTTCAAACACTAATGAAAAACAAGTTGTAACCTTAGATCAATATGTAAAAAAAATGTTTTATCCACGGGACAACTTGAATATCATTTATGTTTAAAAAAACAAGTGAAAGAAATGAATTTTAAAATGTTTAGAAACAAATAAAATTAATATTTTATGAAAATAATAAATATATTAAAAATATTTTTTTTGAGATTTTTTCATGGAATAAAATATTTAAACATTTTTGAAAATTAACTAAAAATGAATCATTTAAAAACTCAAAATGATAAGAAAGTTATTAATTTTTGAATCAATTAACAAAATAATAGAAAATTCAAAATTTTGAATTTCTAAAAAGGGCGCCAAGAACACCCTCAAGAACACGCGCGAAGGGTGTTCTTGCCCCAGATTGCAAAATCTATGCTATCTTATGGAATATACATCCATTTGAGATGAAACAAACATAAAAATTGCTCGTTTTGATTCCACAAACCCAATGATACTAATTCATTTAATTTATTTTAAGTGTAGAGAGAGAAATCAGTGATGAACACTAAAGAACCCTAATTTGACCTAAGCCTCGTGAAATTCTACATGATGATGATTTTGTGAAATTTATTGAGGTGGAATACTTAGAATATGATTACGCACATGTGGTAAAAAGATAGTGCGAGGAAATATGCATGGAATATGATTTGGCCTAGTTGGAGAATTACCTGAACTTGAGCTTGTAGTTGGAGTTGTGATTTCAAGCTGGAGGTGTTACATAGATGTTATGATAATCTGGACAGCTTCCATACACCACAAGGAGTGTGTTTGAACACTTGGACTTAATTGCAAATGGTTGGATCAACTTCTGATCTTCAAATTGCAGAAGCAAGGACTTTTTGAGGTTTTGATGAGTGATTCTTGTTTATGAGTGTTTTAGAGCTGATCTAAGTGTTTAAACACCTTATAAACATCATATGTGATGTGTGTGAGCAATTGGTTTGAGCTTATGCTAGCTCAAACTCAAAAACTAGAAGTGATTGCTCAAAATATTTAGTTTTGAGTCTTTGAGAGCAAAGAAGAGAAAACTTAGTGATAAGAGGCTTTGGTGTAATTTTTATGATGGAATTAGGTCTCTCTTTATAGGCAAATATGTTGAACAAACTTGGCCTCCAAGATTTGAAATGATGAGGTCACAATAGTGAGTCATGGTTTATGAAAAATATCTCTTACATGTGAAATGATGAAATTCTCAAATAACTCAGCTATGCAACAACAAAATTCACATTCCTCAGAAGTTTGATGCTTGGATTGTGTCCACCTATTCCTTGTTAAACAAGAGATTCAAGAATATGTCATTTTGGAGCTTTGTGGCCTTGGATCAAAATGCATAATGTTGAATTTTATGAATGTCATTTTGGTGAATTCCATAGTGCAATCATGAATTAACAGGTTTGATCAAACTTATAATCATTGTTTAGATGCTTAAATCCACTTGACATTTACTTTGATTCAAAAAATCAGATTTCACAAGTTTGTGAAAAATCTGTTTTTGCAAAACAGCTTGAGATGCTCACTTTGATCCATGATTTCTTCATGTACAAGCAAGATCTTTTCATGCCAATTGGTTCTTTGAATTGTTGGCAACATTTGAAACAACATTGGTGTTTTGAAAAGGATCTGAATCAACTTGGAACTTGGTGAAAAATCCCTCCAAGTTTTAATGGTTTGCTGATTTTACACTTAGGCAGATTTTTTCTAAGTGTTGAAAATCAGTATTTTTTAATTTTGATCCATCTTCAACTTGAAATTCATAAAAAATTGGAGTTGGTCCTAGTCGAATCATTTGTAATTTGTAGCAATATCTTTAATTTCACCAAAATCTGATGCTTGTATCACAAATTATGATGGTTGGAAGTAAGGTACTTGAACATTTTTTTTCCATAACTTAGAAAAATTTATAAGTTTCAAAGGTTGCCTCATTTACATGTTATCTTCAAATTTCTGATTTTTTATGATCAAATGCATTCATGAATCATATATTCTTTAAATATAGGTCATTAGGATCATTTTGGGTGAAAAAGTCAAACTTTGACTTTTTGGTCAGATGGAAATTACACTAGATACCCCTGGATTTCTGATTTGTTGATTGGACATTGTAGCGGTAAAATCGTGAGTGTAAGCTATTGATTAACTTAACTCGATAAAACACAGAGTCGCCACCGCGCTTTTCTTTATTTCCGAAAGGAAAAAGGTAAAAGAACGAATAAAAACCTAGGAGTCTAAAAGCAAAAGCTAAAAGAACAAACAAAGAATGGGTAAGGGGATTGGTTACGAACCGGGAAGGTTTTAGGCACCCGACTCGTCCGTGGTACTCCACGGGAGCCCTTTGAAATACTTATTGCTTTTTGGTCTGAAATTGGTTTGTTTAAAAATGATGGAAGAGATGAGGAGAAGAATATTTTTTAATGATTTTGTGTTTGATAAGGTTTTAACACCTTATGCCTACGTACCCACAAAGTGCAATGCGAGATCAAAACCTCGTAGTTCGTGGTACAAAATTTGAAAAGAACAAATGGGTTGAATTGATTTTAAAATGTAGAGATAAGTCGTCATCCTTTAGCGAATAATTCCGCTAGAAAAGATGAATCATATCTAAACATGTGAAAAAGAAAAAGGTGCACAAGGCACAAAAACAATTGAGTGGGTTTGCATTTTTTAAAGTATGTAAGAAAAGGTTTCAATATATTTACATGACTTAACATTGATTAAGAAAATAAAGTGAAGAGATTAAAAAAATCGCTTGACCTAAGTCAAGGTTTGTTTATGAAAGTGTTTGAAGTTTGAAAACAAGAATATTTTTGAAATAGAGAGAAGTTTTGAAAATTAAAGAATGGGGAGGAGATGAAGGGACTAATCCTAATGCTTGAATTAAAAGTTAAGGAAAGAGTTTACCAAACTATAATATGCACAATTCTTCAAAGATCGGAATTTCCTCTTCAAAGGCTAATGACATAACTTGAGGCCGAAGTTTCTAATCCATTCCAACTTGAGCAAGGGGGAAAGATCTTAAGGTCTAAGTCCAATCTCCAAAAGCAAAGGGATAGTAACCATAGGTCCAAAGTTAGAAGTCACAAGTCTTTTAAGTGTTCAATCCTTTATTAAGTGTTTTGATATCCAAATGGACAAAATAAAAACAAGCACAATATGAATATAAACAAGCACAATATGAATATAAACAAATGATATATGATATTATATGGTAAAGCATAATAAAGAGATAAGGGAGCAAGAGATTAAAATAAAAGGATAAGGTGCGAGAGATTAAATTTAAACAATTATATTCACATTATTATAATATTTGCAATATAAAGTGGTATGATGAACTTAATCAAGCACAACCACAACAAGGAAAACAGAATCGAGGCAACCGGATCCAAGTGGATCTTTAATCGAATCGGGACGACTGTAGGTCTATGTTAAGCAATCGCCGAGTAATTTACGGAGTAATTACCCTACAAATGAGGCCGGCCACCACTAATTAAAGTGGAAAATATTCGTGTTAATACATGTTAGAGAAACGATATAATGGATCGTTCTCCGAAAACATGCCACACTAAAAGAAAAAAGGAAGGTCTAATCTTAATCGAGATTTTCGTTGAATTTCATCGAAAAGCAACCTATCACGATCTCAAAGTATGGAGAATGATCCAAATGATCATTCATCCATAGATTTGAAATAATGAAGATTAAACTTAATCGGAAATCAACAATCCCGAATCGGAGATTGTCATCGACCAAATAAGAAAAAAGATGAAGAAAAGATGGATCTAAAAAAATAGATCCAAAAAGAAATAGCAATATATTTTTTTAATCCTTTTCTTAAAATTTATTTCTAAAAATCTTACTACAAAATCTTTTCTAAACACTTTTTTTTATACTTGTCTAAAAAAAAGAATTTCTAAAATATCTTTCCAAAACATTTTTCTAAAATATTTCTAAAGAGAACTCTTGAATCAAAAAGCAATATAATGAAATTCATTTGAAAAACAAATTAAAGTAAATGTTAAATAAAATAAATAAAAAAAAGGAACAAGAATGAAGAGAGGGGGGATATAACCCGCGGGTGATGGATAGATCCAAACGGATCTTAAAAAAAAACAAGCCCTAAACAAAATTCACATTGAGCTTTTTTTATTAAAAAAACAAATATCAATTAAAAGATAAAACAAACAGAAGCATACAACTTCTTCTTCTTCACAAATTTCACTCAAGAAACAGGGTACATCGAAACATGGCGGCACAGGGGAAACACGCCCAAAATCAGCGGCACCTCACCTTCAATGAAAACGAACGAAGCACTCCTTTCTCTCTCGCGATTTCTTTCCTCTCTCTCTTTCAAATCGCGAATTCCTCTTCTCGATTTCGCGGCTCTCGGTTTCTTCTTCTTCTCTCAATCTCTCTTTTCTTTTCAAATCCGTACCAATTGGAGGTGAGGGATGAGATATGAAGAAAGGGCTTAGGGATTTGAGGTTGGGATTAGATTTTGGCAGAGGTTCAAAGGCTGTGAAAGCTTCGATTTATGAGAGGTGAGGGGTTGCTTTTATAGGGAAGGAATGAGGGAAGAGCTCTGCCGTTTTGATTTGCTTGGATGCGTTTTGGAGAGGTGAGGAGGAAAGCGTGTGATTTCAATGCGTTTTACTGCGTTTTTTATTTATGTTTCAGGTGTGAAAGGCGTTTTATGTTGCTTTGCCTCTGCGTTTTGAGGGAGTGATGCTTGCTGAGTTTTGTGATGAGGGATTTCGTGCGTTGCTCGTGTGCGTGAAGGTGTGATGTTCGTGTGAAGTGTGACTTCAGCTTGGAGTACGTGTGCTGGAGGTGAGCTTGTGGCTGTGGCTTTCACGTGCAGCTTGAAGTGTTGTAGCTGGCGTGAAGCTGGGATGAGGCTTGGCTGGAAAGGCCGTGCGGCTTACGGGATATGAAGCTGCGGCATGATGTTGAAAGAAAGCATTGGCTTGCAGCTTGTTGTTTGGCAAGGCTTGAAAATATTGGGCACGTGAGGTGTTTTTTGAAGTAGCCGTGGGCAATGCGTACGGATGGCTGCTGTACTTGTGAGAATTTTGGCAAGCAGCAGGATGGCATGGGCGTTGGCTTGGATTTGCTTTTTCGGTGTATTGGGCTGTGTGACTTGTTGTGACAATAGGAAATGCTGGCTGATGATGATGTTAGTGGGCCAGAGTTGGCTTGGCAAGTACGGGAGAGACTTGGATAGTGTGAGGCTTGAATGGTTTTGGATGCAGCTTGCTTACGGATTGATGGGAGTATGGGAAGTGAGACAAAGGCTTGAGGCCTTGTGAGCTAGTGTGAAGAAATGGCTAGCAAAAGCAAAACAAATGGGCCATCTCTTGGCTAGCAAAAGCAAAACAAATGGGCCATCTCTTGTACTAAAAAAAAACTTGGAATAAAATAAAGGGATGAGTTTATGGTTTTTATGAAATTTTTAAAGGATGATAATATTGGATATAAAAAAAATGGATTATGGAAATGAAATAAAAAAAATGGATAATAAAAATTGGAAAGAAAAATAATTGGAAATGAATAATAAAAAAAAAAAGAAATGGTTACTCAAAAAAAATGGATAATCGAAAAAAATGAGAAAAAGATGGTTATTGGATAAAATGGATAGTGGAAATGATTGTAGAAAATGGAATACGGGTAAATAAATGAATATGAACTGATGATTTTAAGCCCACCACAAACTCCTGATTTTTCTTGCACACAGTCATCACTAAGCCACTAAACAACTCATAGCATTGAGCCACAACCACTTAAATCCTCTAAAAATTGCCCATATTATTTGAGGAAAAAAAATCCACAAACAAACCACTGATGAACTGACGATCATTGAAGATTCGGACCCAACTTTGCACAAAACACTGCCTAATAACTGATGATCACAACACACAACACAGTCTTGAACTTTGAAAACGCATTGCCCGAGAAATGAACCATTGGCACACAAAACTGGCAGTCAACACAATCTTTTGATAGTTTGACCAGATTAGGTCAAACATCTATCTGAAATCGCATTGAGACTGAACAAACGCATCTGAATTAAAATCGTTGCCCTGTCTTTGGAAACCTGCAACACAGAGAAGAAGAAGAACACTGCAACATATTTTTGGTATTTTGGTTAGTGATCAGTAAATATAAACAAATATAAAGAAATAAAAATAATGGTGATCCCCTGCGAAGCATAGACCCTCATCTAAGAAGAAACTCGAAGGCCAGAGCGATCTTGTTTGCATGCAAAATGCAAATGAAATGAGAAGAAATCTTAGGGCAAAAATTAGGGTGTTACAGACATCCTCTAAAGTATTTTGACCTTATGAATGGACTTACATGATATATATGAGATATCTAAACCATTCCCTATGGTATAGGCTTTTGTCCATATGAAAATTTTGACGCTTGGTTCCCCGATTAGTCAGAAACCCTAATTTGGGCACTGTGAAACCCTAATCTTGCAGTCATTGATCTCTACACCTTTTGTACTTATAAATGGATTATCATGGTCATGTCAACATTCTTGATGATATGTGCATTCCTTGGCTCCTTTTCTCATGAAAAATTTCATCTGGAGGGCTCAGTTGACTGAAACCCTAATTGGTGATTGTGATGGCTCGGGGCCTAGATCACTAAGACTTTTGTAGAGTCTTTGAAAGATTTCTCATCATTTGAGATTCCTTAACCCTTTGATAGTGATTGAAAGGTTGAAAATCTTATGTATTAATGATTGTTCCTTTGCCTGAATCCTCTAAGGGACTCAGAAATCCTGATCCATTGCAGGGATATTGTTCAAACCAGTCTAGCATAGTCATTTGGTCAGTGGATGATGCACATATCTTTGAGTCAAAATTTAGGGTATGACAATATTGTCAAAAACTCTGTTAGTGAGTTTGATGTATTTTGTGTATTTATATTTAATTAAATATGTATTATTTGAATGTTACAATGTTGATCTACAAATATATCTAGTGTAACTAATCAATCTATAGTAATATGTTTTTTGTTGTTTTAATCAAAGTGCTACATTTTCAAAAAAAAAAAATTAAATTAGAAACCTGATTAATCTTAAAAATAATGTCTTTGTTAATTTTAGTTGGTATGTTTTCATGTGTGCAAGTCTAAATATTTTGATATTGCAGGGATATATTTTAATTCCAGCTGAAATCCCCAATCCAAAAGTTAAGAAGGTTTGTTTGTTTACTGCATATTTAGATAAATTTTAAAATATACTATAACAATGTTTTTGAATACTAGTTTTAAAATTATTGATACAAGACTTAATTTACACAGGCATATATTATTTTCTTTTGCAGATCATTAATGATGATATCAATGAAGATTTTTAATTATTTGAAGATGAAGAGATGCAGATATAAAAATATGTAAATGTAGATGTTTAAGTTTATTTTTATAGATTTAAGATTTTAAAATTTGTATCAAAATATTATTATATCAAAAATTATTGTGAATGATGTTATTAATTATAAAATATATTTTTTAATAAAAATATTATAGCTTGCAACAGTTATAATGAGTTTCTATAATATAGAAAGCGTTGGTGTAGCCTATGAAGAAGAAATTAAGATATATATCTACTAGAACAGTTTCAAATGTACTACGACTAAAAACCGTTGTTACATTTCTAAAATCATTTGTTCCCTAAAACACTCAAATTGCAATGGTTTTTATTTAAATATTGATCGTACCTAAGATCAGAATCTCCAATGGCTGCTGACATGGATTCCAAATTCTGCTCGAATACTGAGGAGAACGGGGAATTGTACCTGCAAGGTACTCCGATGCCAAAGTCAGAACGGGCACAAGAGATAACAAGTACTAGTAAGTGTTAGGGATGAATATCTGATACCCGCCCCCTCAAATGAGAGGGTTTATATAGAGAGCCCCCAACATGTGGTTAACAGTTCCTATTTTTGGGTCTGGATCGCGGATCCCCCAAAAATCGGTAACTGCCAGGAACTGGCCGTTGGACGAGCATCAGGTCGGGGGAGACCATGAACGAGGAGATTCAAACGACCAATAATGAAATGGGTCCCCTGGATCTTGGGTCATTGGGTTGTTTCATGGGTCAGAAAGGATTGGGTCATGCCTAGCCGTTGGTCCAGTCCATAACAGGAGCCCCCAAGTCGTTGCTTTTGGTCGCAGAAGCGACGACTTAAGGGTGCTCGACCATACACGGGGTGATTCTGAAATAATTATACTTCGTCGATCTTGGTTTGTCATCTGTGATCGTTCGCGAGATTGGTCGTAAAACATGGTTGCTTGACCGAGGATCCTAAACGTTTGGTATAGACGTCGAGTCACGCCTGCGTATTAGGAAGTGTGTGCATTTAATCTGTAATGATGGCTACCCTACGGTCGTCCCTAGGTAATGAGTGTGTCGTTCCTAGGTTTGCAGGCTTCATGTGCTCGTGCACGTTCTGGCGAAAGCTATAAAATAAAGCGATGAACTTCATTTTCACAATTTTCGCTTCTGCCTTTGTTGCTCGTATTGTATAAGTGCATGTTCGCCTCCGTCAACCACCGCACATTCCGAGGAGACCCTCCGAGCAGACCAAAACTCTTCTTAATCTTGTAAGTTTTCACTTCTCTTTGTTTGATTTAGCTTCTGATTCTGGCAAATGAATTAGTTGCATGTGGTTAGGACTGGATTTAAGGCCATTAGGACTGATTAGATGAATTTCTAGGGTTCTGGTGCGGTGTTTACCGCCTCCGTAGGGTGGTTTCCAATAGTAGAAGAGTCACTGATGCGGTAGCTAGGCTTAGTTTTTGCTGTACGCGGCGGCTCCGTCTGTCATCTTCGGCTGAACTTCAATCGGAGTTCTGGGCCATAATCTGCTAGTTTCCATGGTATAACTGTTTCGTTGTGTCAATCTCTCCCCTTACTCGTGTGATTATCTAGTCATTATTACAACCATGATTTTATCTTTGAATGAGGGCTTTGACCGAGGACAACATCCCCGTTCCTTAGCATTCCCTTTCACTTGAACAACGATGGAAGGGTGGATTTGATTTTCCCATCGAATTCACATTTACTTTCACTACTTTTCAGGTGCTGAGATGTCCAACAACGAGCGAATACAAATGGAGACTGAGAATCTGTCGAGCGACTCCGTGTCCTCTCCTGCTGAATCTGAAGAGAGCTCGTCTACAGGGAGGAGTTCAACATCCCCTAGTGATTTAGAAGAGACAACCTCGAATAGAGATGACCCTGATGATCATGAACAGGACGAGGACAAGGACGTGCCCATCAGTGAGTGGGTCGCTAATGAACTAGTGACCATTGCTTCTCTCTACACCCAGGACTTGGAGGGCCCACTTCTTGTGGTCGGGAACCCAAAGGACTGGAAGGGGAAGTATCCGGGTTCAGAAGATCGTATTTGTTGGGCATTTGGCTCAAACATATATCCTTTGTACGACATTCTATTCAAGGAGATGAAGTTTAGGTTATCCTTCTCTGACTTCCAACAAAATGTGTTCATTCACCTGAAGCTCGCGCCCTCCCAGTTACACCCGAACTTGTTCGCCTTCATTCGGGCTTTCGAGATTACGTGCGAGTACTTGAAGATAGGAGTGACACTCCATTTGTTCTTCCATGTCTTCAATCTCTAACGTCAGGTCGTCAACAGGAAATTCGACTGGGTTTCCTTGAAGCAGAAAAAGAAGATCTTCAAAGCGTATTTTGAGTCGATTAGGGACTTCAAAGATCGTTTCTATTTGGTCGAACCGATCTTAAAGCGTGCTTTAAACTCCTGCAAATTTTGGGGAGTAGATACAGATGACCAAAGGAAAGTTCTGCTAGACCAGGAAGGAAAGGAAATCCCCCGCTTATTGCTGAAGTTTCGTTTCTCCTGGTCGCGCGACCATTTCCTGCGCGGGACCGAAGAATTCCTCGAGATTGCTTCTGTCTTAAGTGAAAGCGATCAGGCCAGCTACGAGGCCTTGATGGGTTACGTCTTGAGGATCACCATGACTATGCACGTTGATAAGCATGGTCATGCAATCATAGACAATGACGAGGGTGCCAAGGTGACCCCCAGATTTATAGATGTGTCTAAGCTGCTAGCTTGTGAGAGGGACGGGGACGTTTACCAGTACTTTGGTATTTTATTATTTATTTTCTCATATTTCATTTATACTCGTCTAAGATTTATGCCCTAACTGTTTTTCTCCGTGTTTTTCAGATTCAGTGGTGAACATTCAGGATAAATTAATGACCAACCACGAAAAATTACGAGGACCGAAGAAGCTAACGCAGACCCTCCTGAGTGACAAATTGGTGACGGGATCGGGTACCTCTTCTCCCGCTCCGCATGGTTCTCCCGATGGGACTTCCAGGGAGGGGAAGAGATCCAGGGCCGAAGAGGTGGTCAACTTGGACAATGCCACCCCGAAGCCTACCGATGAGCTCCCCCCTGCTTTTTAAAGCCTAACTTCTTCGAGAAGCATACTCTCCAGGTTCATCGGGTAGAGACGCTTCAGCTGGAGGGATCGAGTCGGCCTGACATACGCGCTTGGCTGGCTCGAGACGCGAGCTCTATAATGCAGGTTCTTACAATGGCCTCGGTGTTTGCTGAGGGGACTTCCACTCAGGAGCAGGATATTAATCAGCTGAAGGCCAAGCTGTCGTCCTCCGAGGATCTATCTAGAGGGTGAGAGAAATCTCTGAGGGAATCTGCCAAGCGGGTGAAACAACTGGAAAATACAGTGGCATCCACCAAGAAGTATGCTACGAAGGAGGTCGCCCGTCTGAAGGCTGCTTTGGCTCCGGCTAAAGCTGAGCCAAAGGAGGTAAAGTCTCTGAAGTCCAGGGCGGAGTTGGTGGCCAAAATCGATGAGGGGTATGCCGACCTTGAATAAATGGTCAGCATTGCGTTCAAAAACGCGGTGGACCAATTAAAAATAGTCAATCCCGAGCTGACATTCAACTAAGAGGGTATCCACTTTTTATACAAGGCTAAGGACAATATTATCCATATACCCGACTAGCTCAAGGAGCCCGAGCAAGGTAATGTGATGGATGAGGACCTCAGTAACCTAGCCCGATGGCCACCCCGATGCTAATGTTGATGCTTGAATACTTTATCCTGTGTTTGTACTTTGTTGGCCGGCTTGCGTGCCATGGCCTTTTTCTTTTATGACGGGGGAGTGTGTTCCCCCTTTTGTGTAACATAAGAACAAGTCGGTCCTTGTGGCCGCACCTTTTAATGCTTAATGTTTTCGACCTTGGTGGTTGTTTCTTAATTTGTTATTGTGTATGGGGGTATGTCCATCGGAGGATATGTCACATTTATTATTTCTATTAGGTGTTTATAGATTTGGGGAAATAATACTCGGTTTACGTGTCTGTCAGTTTGGGGAACCAGGCAGAATTCCATCTTAAGGTTGGCTGGGGGAATGATGCTCAGAACATGTTAATGATTCGTGCCTCGCGGCGTGAATGTCCCATCGTGAGTTGGGTGTTCTGCCTGGTCGTGATATGTAGTCGATGATTGGCTCGTTCAAGAACCCAATCGTGTGATGATGATCCTCTTCGTTCTTGAGGGGGATCTCATAGAAGTGGATGTTTGGTATGCGATACTTGTACCTAGGTACGCATGTCAGGCCGATGTTGGTTTCGGCTGACGCCTTAACTGTAATATTGTTTGAGTTTTTTGACGTTCCAAGGACGAGAAAGTTCCTCCCCATTCAAAATTTCTAGGTAGTATGCCCTGTTGTTCGTTTTTGCTCGAGCTCGGTAGGGCCCTTCCCAATTCGCAGCTTTCCTTCTCTGGAATCCTTATTTTTTATCCTGAGGACGAAACTATCGACTGCGAACGTTCGATTTATGACTTTGGAGTCGTATCTTAAAGCAATTTTTTGCTTAAGGGTGCCTCGCGCATGGCTTCCCCTGATCTGACTTCTTCGACCAGGTCAAGCTCCTTGCGTAGGATTTCCGAATTGGTATCCTCGTCTATTAGGGATTGAGTTCGCATAGACTAAATATGCATCTCTATGGGAATAACGACATATGTCCCATATGTAAGTCGAAAGGGGGTTTCCCCACTAGTCGGGTGAGGGGTAGTCTTGTATGCCCACAGGATGATGTGTAGTTCCTCAACCCATCATTTCTTGATCTCGTCTAATCTTCGCTTGATTCCTTGTAGGATAACCTTATTAGCTGCTTCTTCCTGCCTATTGGTTTGCGGATGCTTGACAGATGCAGAGTGTTGTTTAGTCCCGACATTGGCGACGAACTCTTGGAAGTTCTTATATGTGAATTGGGTGTCGTTGTCGGTAACGATGTCCTGGGGTATTCCGAAGCGGGATATGATGTTGTGTTTGAAGAAGCGCAGTATGTTAAGGGTTGTGATCTTGGCAAGGGGTTCAGACTCGATCCATTTTGTAAAGTAATCAGCTCTGACTATTAGGTATTTGTTTTGGTTTGAACCGAAAATGGAAGGGCTGGGGATATTCAGGCCCCACCATGCGAATGGCCATGGGGTCGACATCGTTTTAAGCTCGTTGGGTGGAGAGAGGTGCATGTCCCCGTGTCGTTGGCATTTATCACATTTTTTCACGTGCTCCTTGGAGTTATTCTGCATTGTAGTCCAATAATAGCCTACTCGGAGAGCCTTCCTTGCGAGGGATCTTCTGCCTAGGTGTTGAGCATTGATGCCTTCGTGGACTTCGCGCAATATGTGTGGAATCAATTCCTCCTCGACACATTTAAGGAGGGGAATGGAGAATCCTCGACGATAGAATTTTCCTTCGACCAAGACGTATGAGCAGGCTCGTCGTTTGACGATGCTGGCTTCCTTCGGGTCTTTAGGCAACTCATCGTTGGTTAGGTACTTATATACCAGGTCATCCAGCAGTTGGCGTTACCGATGACGTTGATATCTACCGTCGAGCTTGATTTTTCGATACTGGGTCGAGGAAGTACTTCCTGGATGATAGATTTATTTCCTCCTTTTTCTTTGTACTCACGAGTTTCGAGAGTATGTCTGCTCGGATGTTATTTTCGCGGGGTACATGTTTGACTTCCACAAATGTAAATTTTGCGATCTTCTCCTTGAATAAGGCCAAGTAATATGCCAAGTTGTCGTTTATGACCTGGTATTCACCTTTGACTTGCATAGCCACGAGTTGGGAGTCTGTGCAGATAGTTATCTCCTCTGCTCCGAGGTCGTCAGCGAGTCTCAAACCTGCTAGGAATGCTTCATATTCTGCCTGGTTGTTGGATGTGGGAAATGATAGGGTGGGGGATACCTAAATCAGGATTCCCTCCTAATTTTCCAAAATGATTCCTGCCCCGCTTCCCACTGAGCTCGAAGCGCCGTCGACGAAAATGGTTTACCTCTTAGGCGTGTAGACTTGGTCCTCTGGGGCGGTCATTTCGGCCACAAAGTTGGCGAGGGCTTGAGCTTTGACAACTGATTTTCCTTTGTAACAGATGTTGAACTCAGATAGTTCCAAGGATTATTTAAGCATTCTTCCTGCCATATCAGGTCGATCGAGGAGCTGTCTAATGGGTTGATCGGTACGCACCACGATCGTGTGTGTAAGGAAATAATGTCTGAGTCTCTTGGAAGCATGAAAGAGTGTCAGGGAAACTTTTTCAACTTGTTGATACCTAAGTTCGGGCCCTTGTAGGGCTTTACTTGTGAAATAGATTGGTTTTTGCCCCTCGGGCGTTTCTCGTACGAGGGCGGCGCTTTTGGCCTCGTTAGCGATGACAAGGTAAAGGAATAGTGTTTCCCCTGCCTCTGGTCGGGAGAAGACCAGGGGTATGGACAGATCCCTTTTGAGGTGGGTCAGGTCTCGTTCGCACTCCTCTGTGCATTCAAAAGCGACCTCCTTGCGGAGGATCTTGAAGAAAGGGAGCGTGTGTTGAGCAGATTTTGCTATAAAACGTGACAATGATGCCAACACCCCGTTTAGCGACTGCATGGATTTTTTAGAAGTTGGCATGGGTTTTTTGGTGAATGCTCGACATTTGTTGGGGTTAGACTCCATTACTCTTTAGGTTAGATAGAAACTAAGGAATTTTCCCGCTCGTACCCCAAACGTGCATTTTTCAAGGTTGAATCGCATTTTGCACTTGCGTGCTTAATCAGAAATTTTCTTTAGGTGGAGAGCATGGTCGGTCTCCCGTGGGATTTTACGATTATGTCCTCTATGTAGACTTTGAGCATGTTTCAGATCTCCGTTTGGAAGACTTTATTCATCATTCGTTGGTAAGTAGCGTCCTCGTTTTTCAAACTGAAGGGGCATTACGTTGTAGTAACAATTGCTTGATTCGGCCATGAAAGCGGTGTACTTTTTGTCGATCACAGCCATGGGTATTTAATTATACTCGAAATAGGCATTGAGGAACGACAAAAGCTTAAAACCTGCAGAATTATCTACCAACTTATCAATGTTAGGCAAAAGGTAAGTGTTTTTCGGGCAAGCCCGATTAAGATCGGTGTAGTCAATGTGTCATACCCCAAATTTGTCATATCCGCACCATTTTATTTTACTGTCTAACCATTATTTCAAAAATCCAAAAAATGTATTTTTTTCTGTCTGACATTGAAAATCCAAAATATCTATTATTTTATTTTTCTGTCTGATATTAAAAAAAAAAAAATGCAATGTTTTATTTTTTTTTATACCCATCTCATATCCTTTCATTTTATGTTTTATTCAAAAGAAAATTAATTATCAAAAAGTCAAAAAAATGCATTTGTTATTTTCTAAAAAAAATCAATTCCTCTTATCATAAGTATTGTTTTGTTTTTTTGATAAAAAAAAACTGCTATAAAAAATTCCATTTCATAATCTCCTTTTATTTTATCCATTATATTTTTCATCCATAAAATTAAAAAAACTACTATTATTATAATCATTTTTATTTTCCATTATCAAAAATATTTCATCATTATTATTATTATAGTTTCATTCTTGTTATTATTATTATTATTTAAAAACTTATAAAAAAAAGAGAAAAAGAAAAAGAGAAAAGTTGGAAATTGTCAAAAATACACAAGGCCATGGAGTATATATTTATTGGTGCAGTTTTACTAATGGATGTATATCCGCCCCAGCGAATGGACTTGTGTTTGTGTTACTATAAGGATTGGAGTTCGATTCTTACCCCATTAGCATTATATATTTTTTTTATTATTCAATTTTTTCCATTATCATTATTATTATTATTATTATATCTTTATTTTTTATACTTTATATTCACTTTTTATTATTATTATTATTATTTTTTTGTTATTATTTTTAATTTTTCATTATTACTAATCCTTTATTACTATTATTATTATCTTTAGTATTATCATTAGTTACTATTATTAGTATTTCTTTATTATTATTATTACTTTATTTTTCTGTTTCTATCCCACTCATTCCACTATCACATTTACACAAAAGCAAATCTCACAAAATCTACCACTCCTCCCACCAATTTCACAACAAACTTTTCCCAATTCCACTACCTCACTACAATTCACTCCAATTTTTCAGCATCCAAAACAGATTTTTAAAGCTAATCTTCAACAAATCTTTCAAATTTTATCTAAATTTCAACACAAAATTCTATTTTACCCTCACTAATTTTCTGCTATATAAACAACACTAATTCATTCATAATAGGAAGCTTGGACAGCATAAACTAACTCTGCAAAAAAACCATTCCAAACCAAGCTTCAAAACCAAATATAATTTTCTACCAATTTTTCACCACTCATAAACCATAACCATAACAATAAACTACCACCTTTTTAACTCACCACTTTAAAAGTCTTACAATTACCCTTTTGTTGAAATTTCTTCAAACTATAATACACAAAAAAATTGACCTCTGTAGAACTTTTTCTCACTTTCAAACACAAACTCATAATAACAACACTCACCATACTTTTTCTTTTTATTCATAACCTTTCAACCCTTCAAAAAATGAGAAAAAAACAGAAAACAATTTCACAGACCTGCACAAACCATATATCCTCCAACCATTAATCATTCCACCTTCATACATAACCCAAACATCTAACATTCATCACTAACCTTCATAAAACCAAACAGACACCATTAAACACCACCTTCATACAAAAAACAAAATCGAAAAAAAAAACCATTTCACCCACCCAACCACCGCCGAAAACCATAAACACCTCGAAACCATCTGAAACTCACAAAAACGAGACCGCGAACAAACTCCGAAGCAGTGAAAATCGAGTTGCAAAACGCCGTGAAATCGCAAATCAAAAAACGTGATGAACCATAAATCATGAGAAACCGTCCTAAATCCGAACCCACGAGCGAAATCTGACCCATCCAAATCGCCGCATACACCGCAGAGAGAATTTGAGACTGAGAGGGTGCGAGAGGGTAAACACAATCGTGAGAGAGAGAGCCGCCGCGATGCATCTGCGAGGGTGAACAGCAATTGTGGTCTTCTTTTTTGAAACAATTTGAAGCAAGGTTTTGAATAAAAGAGTGTTTATCCTTTTCATTTTATTTTTACTGCTTTCACTTTATTACTATTTATTATTATTAGTTTTTTTATTATTGGTTTTTATTATTGGTTTTTTTCATTTGATGTGAATTTGTTCAAAGCCCATATGATTTGTTCACTATATACATACGCTGGTTCATGGTTCAGTAGCTTGTTTCCTTTTTTTTTTAAATTTATTTTATTATTTTTATTATTTTGTTTCCACTTTTTTTAATGTTATGGGTGCTAAGCCCATTATGTTGAATATCTACTTTAAATACCACCATAAATCCAAAGCTCACCCCCTGTTATTGGTTTAATATTTCTCTTTTTATTATTTATTTTTATTATTATTTCATCATTAGGTTATTTCCTTATTTTAATTAACAGTTGGTGGTTAGTTTTAATTTTTAATTAGTTAGTTTCTTAATCAGTTATTTTCTTTTAGTACTCTTCCTGTGTAACGGGCCAATGATATAATACACGATTAAATTATTTCCGATATCGTAAATTGCGGAATTTAATCAATATGAGGCCTTTTATTTAATTTATTATATTATCCAATTTCAACAAAACAAATTTAATTTAGTTTTTATTTTATCATATCATTTCAATTATTCAACATATTATTAAATTTATTATCAATTTAATTCAATTATTTGTATTTATAATCTTATTGCAATTTAATTTCTTACAATTCAATTTAATTCACTTATTTATGTTTCTCACAATTTGTCGTTTTAATCGAATCGCGAATTAATGTAAGTCGAGTACTTTGTACCTCGCCATCCAACTTTTCCGAACTCGACATTCAAATATTTTATAATTAAATAACAGAATAATTGAATTCTGGAATCTAGCATTCCTCGAATTCTTGAATGAACGCTCCCGAGGCTCGCCCCGCGGGACGTTGTTCATTCGACTTTCCGTAATTAAAACGTTTAATCGACATATCAAATAACGAAAGAATTAAATTTTGGAGTCTAGCATTCCTCGAATTTTTGAATGGACGCTCCTGAGGCTCGCCCCACAGGACGTAGTTCATTCGCCCTTTCGTTCCTAAAACACTAATCAAATCAAACATTTTTTCGAACGAACATTATTTAAATCCTTTCTATCTCGCAAACAAGCTAGCGCTTCAGCCTCCTATCGCGAGCAGACAAGCCAAGACTTAGCAGTTAGAATGTGGTCTAAATAATCGTTCATTAAAACAAACCAACCAACCAGCCTTATAACCACGAACTATGAGGCTATGACTTTCCCATTGCACAAGGGAATACGTAGGCACACAAATCTTACTCCTTGCCGAGCACCATAGGAACCAAACAACTCATTTCCCCTATTAACCTTAGATTAGAATCATACGTATTTACTTTTTATTATTCGAAGAAAACAGAAAGCACAAGTCAACATTGAATCACAAATTAAACTAAGAGGTTCCCGTTGAGTACAACGGACGTAAGAGGTGCTAATACCTTCCCCTTACGGAATCGACTCTCGAACCTAGAATCTGGTTTCAAAGACCTTGTTCTATCCATTTTTTTCTAAAAAAGGTTTCTCGATATTTTCATTTTCCTTAATTGGAATAAAATAAGTTCGGTGGCGACTCTGTTGTTTTAATTTTCATCCGCAGTATTTTTGTATCGCGAGGTCGTATTTTTCGAGGTGCGACACAATGCACATGCGCCATTTTTCCATTATTATTTTTAACGAGTACAACATTCGAGAGCCAGGTGGTGTACCTGGCCTCGGTTACAAAATATACCTTTAGGAGGTCTTTTACAGCCTTTTCAGCCGCTTCCACCTTTTCCTGTGATTGCTTCCTCCTTCGCTGTGCAACTGTTCAGATGGAAGGATCTATGGAGAGATGGTGGCACGCAGTTTCTGGATCCAAGCCCGACATTTCTACAGCGCTCCACACGAATAAGTCATCATTTTCTCTGAGGCAGGCTTTGAGCTACTTTCTTGCTAGGTCGGGGAGATCTGCTCCAATTCTTACCCCCTTTATGGGATCCTTTCCTAATGCCACTAGCTCGAAATCACCATCGGGGACAGGTCGGACAGATAAAGAAAGCTTCACGACTAGCTGCTCCTGTTCTTCTTCATCGGTGAATCTATTGTCGAGGTATATGGAGTCTACGCGAGGCAGCGCCTTCAATTCTTCAGAAGTGCGCATAAGGATGGCCTTGGTCGACTTGGGTTTGGCAGCGATAATGTTGATACCTTTGGATGCAGCTTTGTAACATCTACGAGCAACTTTTATGTCTCCGTGGAGGGTGGCTACCTGCCCCGACGAAGTGTAGTACTTCTTTTTCTGGTGCAATGTAGAAGGAACCGCGATGAGCTCGGCCAGAGTAGGTCGTCCTAGGACACACTGGTATAAGGATGAGCAGTCTATCACAAGGAATTGCACCTAAATGGACCTTGCGGTTTCTCCTGCCCCAAAGGTAACAATTAGATCGACGTAACCCCAAGGCCTATAAATCGCTCTGTTGAACCCCTGGAGATCCGAACCTATGTATGGAGTCAAGCGTGTTTCATTCATTTGGAGGGTTGTGAACAACTGGGAGTATATAATGTCGACCGAGCTTCCTGATCAACCAGGATCCCGCAGACGTCGAAATTCGCCATTTGTGCGCGAACCAACAAAAGAATGCTAGCGTTAAATGCCCCTCAGATTAGATCCTCCTTATAGAACGAGATGGGAGCAGACCCTCCGCGAGGAGTATCGGTGGTCGAGCTTTGATTGGAGCTAATGCTGATCAGATGATCGAGTCGCCGCTTTACTGACCCCACTGTCACCTTGTTGGGTCCTCCTCCAGATATGACCATTGTTGACGGGAAGGATTCCCACGGGCTATGTGCAACGAAGTATGCAGGGCCTATATACGGTCCAGGGATGTAAAAATCCTCTGGCTGCGTGATGCTGAGAGCGACTTGAAGGTTTCTTTCCACGGCCGGTGGAGTTATGTCCTCAGCTTTCCGGGTCTCCTACACTTCTTATCGAGGAGTGCCCTTACTCTTAGCGAATTGCTTGAGATGACCATCTCGGATGAGTATCTCAATGGCGTCCTTCAAGTGAATGCAATCCTCCATGTTATGCTTGTGCGATTTGTGGAAACGCCAATTTTTTTTTTGCCAGTATTTGGTTTATTTGGTAGGTGTTTTGGGAATCTGACTCCTCCTTGGCGAAATTCAGAGTTTGCGCATTCGGATGTGGTCTTTTCCTTGGTCACTGTGAGAGGTGTATAGTCGTGGAACCTCCCGACATGACCCTTGTGCTCCCGCAGTTCACGGGAGCGATTTTCCTTTCTTTTGTCGCCTCCCCGACGAGATATCAAGGAATCGTCATGCTTGGAAGGTTTGTCGTCTTCATTACGCCGAGTGTCACGGGCGTTGCTTGCCGCTTCCTTTTCCTTGTACTGGATATACGCTTGAGCTTTGAGGAGGAACGCGTCGAGCGTGGTCGGTGCTTCAATCCCCACGACCCTCCTGAAATCACTCTGGGGCCAGAGTCCCCGTTCCAAAAGATACTTTTTCATGTCGTTTGTGGTGGACACTTGGACGACTTCTTTGTTAAATCTTTCGATATATTCCCGGAGGGGCTCCTCCTTCCCTTGAATGATTTCTTCTAGAGATGCCTCGGTTTTGTGATGGCGTCGCGAGGCCGTGAAATGTTGAGAGAATGTTCTGCCCAACTGCCTCCACAAGGCGATAAATTCGTGGGGTAGGCTTTTGTACCAAGCCATTTCCCCCGTTTCTCAAGGTCACAGGGAATAAGAGGCACTTGATAGCTCCTCAAATGCCTCTATAATCCAACAGGGCGTTAATATTTTCAATATGCTCGTCTGGATCTATGGTCCCATCATACGTTCCTAGTGGTGGAGGCTTCTCAAGACCTTTCCAGAGTCGGGTGGAAATGATCTCTTCGGAGAGAGGGCCACGAGGCTCATCTTTGTCGTTGGAGAACAGGGAGACGGAGCAAGAACGACCGTCCTTGTGCCTACATGGAGGAGACTTCCAGCAATTTCTCGTTCCTTCTGGTGAATGTCGCACTTCCGGTCGGAGAGTCCACCGATTCTTCTTTGTTTGCGGGGACTTATTTCGTCGAGGAGACGAATGAGTCCTTTTCTTGATGGATCCAGAGGCCTCAGGATGGTGGTGGTCTTTCCTCTGCCTGGGTGACCTTGACCGGGAACGACGATGTCTCCTTGCAGGAATGTGGGATCTCACACGCCTTTCCTCTTCAAGAACCTCCAACCTTTCAGGGATGGGAATCAGCGGAAGATCGACAAGGGCGACCCCAGGTTGCTGGAAAGGTTCGGGTGACGGGGAGGTCATGCGTCCGTCGAGGAAACGGTCTTCATCCCTGGAGGGGGGTTGGTACCGTCACTCTCCCGTCGCTTGATGGGAATGCCGGTGGTGAGGCGAGCATTGACGGAATATTCTTGATGAGCCATTGAGAAGGAGATTGATCACACTAAAATTCACCGTATTTCTGACTCCGATTTCGCATGCATTCTTAGCTTTTATTGTTGTTTTTCTTTGTTATTGCTTTGTTTTCTTATGTTTTCAGGTTTTTATAATAATCGGAGCTTGAATCAGGAAAAGGAGCGAAAAAGGAGTGAAAACGGACGAAAACCTAGAAATTCAGCGTTTTGCACTTACGGCACCCACCGTGGCGGGCGCCATGGGGTTAGCCATGACGTGGCCACGTCTCAAGACCACTCCTCAACCTCCAAGACCCACGTTCCCCACTCCATCATCCCCTGTAGGGACCATGGCGGGCGCCATAGGCCTGTGGCGGGCGCCACAAGGCCAAAATCAGTAACCTCCACTTTTTAGTGGAGGGGCGTCCCGGTCATTTCATGCTTTCAGTTTTTCCTATAAATAGGACCTTAGATTTTCGTTTTTCTTCATCCAGAATTAGAATTCTCTAGGCATATATCAGTTATAAAGCAGTTGCCATTCCACATCGGGGTGCCTCTGCAATCGAGTGATCGAGTCTGTAATCTGTCTGTGGTTCGAGTTTTGGAGCACTCTGGAGGAAGTTAATCCTGCCGCCATTTTAATTCAAGTTCGTACTTTACTTTTATTTATTTCCCGCACTCGCACATTTACTTTGTTTATTTCCCGCACTCGCACATTTACTTTGTTTATTTCCCGCACTCGCACATTTACTTTGTTTATTTCCCGCACTCGCACATTTACTTTGTTTATTTCCCACACTCGCACATTTACTTTGTTTATTATCCGCACTCGCTTTAAATTACTTTTATGAAAAATTATAAAAAGAATCTTTACTTTATCATGTCTAACTAATTCCATAAAGGTTAGAATGTAAGGATCGTAATTAAACCAGTAATCAGTATAATTGTTCGTGGAAACACCTAAGGGCTATTTTATCTTTCAATTCTAGTAATTGTTTTTAACTATTTCAAAAACAGCCAAAAGCGCTTTGTCTAGTTTATTAGGAGTTTTTAGATTAAAAAGAAAGGAGATTTTAAAACGACTTTTGAACGCGTTAAAGAAGTTTAGAGTCTGGTTCGTGAGAACCTCTTTTTGCTAAGAAGTCCAGGTTAAAATACTTTTCAACTTAGTTAAGATACTATATTTCTTAAAAATAGGTTTACTACTCTAACGCAGTACGCACCTTTTTATCCGTGACAATAGGAGGGGTTGATTAGAGAGTACAACTCGGTTCTGAATACGCGAAAGCGACAGTTCCTGTTAAATTAGTTCTTTTCAAAGAAGAAAACATTGCCCATAAGTAGTTCCACTAACAAGTACTGGATTATCATTGATTACGTGAATTACATTCGAGCCTGTCCTTTATCTATTATTTAAAATTATAATTTTATTTACCATTGCACCCTTATTAAAACCCTTAAAAATAGTTGCCTTAGATAAGCACCATAACAACAGGTACGATAGATTGACACTTGGTCTCTGTGGATTCGATAATCTTTTATATTACTTTGACGTGATTCGTACACTTGCGAAAAACACGCATCAAGTTTTTGGCGCCGTTGCCGGGGACCAATATCGTCAAATTTCATTACCTTGTAGTTATACCGTTTAGACTAAGGTTGTTACCCACCGGTCAATGCGAAAGACTCGCAGTGCCGGAAGTTTAGTAGACCCTCTAGCTGAACCTGAACGTTACGCTCGCGCACGTTTGTTTTTCCATAGGAATAGGAGAGCTATGGCCGAAGATCAAAACCAAAGACCTCTTAAGGACTTCGCCCAACCATCAAACGAGGAACCTAGTTCCAGTATAGTAAACCCCGCTATCCCAGCCAATAATTTTGAACTTAAACCATCCCTGCTGCAATTAGTGCAACAGAGACAATTCGCAGGACTCGCTACTGATAACCCAAACCAACATTTAAAAAACTTTCTTCAGTTAGCAGACACCTTTAAAACCAATGGAGCTTCTCCTGAGGCAATACGCTTAAGATTATTTCCCTTTTCCCTCAGAGATAAAGCTCTATCATGGTTAGATTCCCTTCCACCCAATTCAATAACAACTTGGGATGACCTTAGAAAAGTTTTCCTTGCTAGATATTTTCCCCCAAGTAAGACTGCTCTTCTTCGAAACCTAATAACTAGATTTACCCAACACCAAGGAGAGTCGTTGTTCGAAGCCTGGGAGAGATATAAAGAACTATTAAGAGCATGCCCACACCATGGCTTAGAGAATTGGCTAATCATCCAAACCTTCTATAATGGACTTCTTTATAACACTAAAATGACCATCGACATTGCCGCTGGTGGCGCACTGATGAACAAACCTTACCCTGAAGCTAGTGCCCTTATCGAGGATATGGCCCAAAACCATCAATCATGGGGAGTAGAACGAGCGACAGTGGAGAAGAAGGAAGCCCAAGGAGGAATACATGAGTTAAGCTCTATAGACATGATGCAGGCTAAAATGGACGCGTTGGCCCTTAGAGTCGAACATATGTGTACAACTCCGAATACTGTAGCCGCAGTTTCGCCGAATTGTGAGATATGTGGAACGCAAGGACACCAATCCGCCGAATGCAATCTGTTAAATGAGACCAACACTGAGCAAGTGAACTATACCCAAGGGAACCCATTTTCAAACACATATAACCCTGGATGGAGGAATCACCCAAACTTCTCCTACAAAAATAATAACCCTATCCAAAATACCGCACCTCCGAGACAACAAGGTTACCAAGCCCCTAGAACAAATCAACCTATGCAACCTGTACCACCTAGTCCGAGCTTTGAGGAAGTTGTAAAAGATTTTATCGTTGCTCAAAAACAACAAAACAAAGAGTTCATGAACCATAACGTCCATGTTAACGAACTGATTACCAAGTTAGGAACCAAGGTTGATCAAATCATTACTCATAATAAGATGCTTGAAACCCAGATCTCTCAGGTAGCGTTAAACCAAGCCCCACAGACTACACCTGGAGGACAGTTCCCTGGACAACCTCAACAAAACCCGAAAGGGCAAGCAAATGCCATTACTCTACGAAGTGGAACCGCTTATAAGGAACCTTTAAACCCTAGATTAAGTGAGCCCGAAACTTCTGAGAGGAATGAGGAAAAGGAACCAGAGAAGCCTGAAACCCCGGAAAGTCAAGAAAAAGGAGAAGAACCTAAAAATAAAACCTATGTACCACCACCGCCATATAAACCACCAATACCTTACCCTCAAAGATTAAAGAAAACCCAAATCGATAATCAATATCAAAAATTCGTTAAGGTTATAGAAAAACTTCACGTAGAAATCCCCTTTACAGAAGCCATCACCCAAATACCTTCTTACGCTAAGTTTCTCAAAGACATACTTACAAATAAACGTAGACTTGAAGATCCGAAACCCTTGGAATGTAATTCTATTTCCGAAAATAGGTTAGCAAAGAAAGATAAAGATCCCGGAAATTTTTCCATTCCTTGTATTTTGGGGAATCATGTCATTGAAAAAGCTTTTCTAGACTTAGGAGCTAGTGTGAGCTCAATGCCTTTAGCAGTTTGTGAGAGATTAAACTTAGGATAATTACAACCTACTAAGATGTCACTTCAATTAGCCGATAGATCCGTTAAATACCCTATAGGCATACTTGAAGACGTCCCTGTTAGGATAGGTCAGCTGTTTATACCTACTGATTTTGTTGTCATGGACATTAAAGAAGATGACGACATACCAATCCTCCTAGGTAGACCGTTCTTATCGACTGCTGGAGCCGTAATAGATGTTAAAAAGGGAAAACTAACTTTTGAGGTAGGTGGCCAGAAGATAGAATTTATATTGTCAAAATTTCTTATGGCACCTGTGATAGGAGATGCTTGTTATGCCTTAGATATCATCGAAGAATGCATTAGGGAATTAGAACAAGAAGAAGAAACTGAATCTATAAAATTACCGTCAACCCTTATTTTGGAAGATGACAATTATAAAACTCCTTACATTGATGATAACCTTCACGAATGTTTATCTCTTACCCCAGATCCTATGCCTTGCCCTATGAAACCGACCGTAAAACTTAAGGAACTGCCTAAAAACCTGAGATATGAATTTCTCGATGAAGATATGAATCGTCCAGTTATAGTCAGTGCTACCTTAAACCAAGAAGAAACCGATCAATTATTAGAAGTTTTACGTAGGTACCCCTCAGCCTTAGGATATAAGATCTCTGATCTAAAAGGAATAAGCCCATCCGTATGCATGCATCGGATTTTGCTTGAAGAAGATTCAAAACCTTCCAGAGAACACCAACGTAGAATAAATCCTATAATGAGTACTGTAGTTAAGACTGAAGTTCTTAAGTTACTAGAGGCAGGTATAATATATCAGATCTCGGACAGTAAATGGGTGAGTCCTGTGCATGTAGTACCTAAAAAGGGAGGCATCACAGTCGTGCAAAACGAGAAGGGCGAACCTGTAGCAAAAAGAACCGATGGAGGTTGGCGTATGTGCATAGATTATAGAAAATTAAATAAAGCAACTAGGAAGGACCATTTCCCATTACCATTCATAGACCAAATGTTGGAGCGCCTAGCCAGACACTCTTACTTTTGTTATTTAGATGGATATTCGGGATTCTTCCAAATACCTATTCATCCCGAAGATCAAGAAAAAACTACCTTTACATGCCCAGTTGGAACTTTTGCCTATAGAAGAATGCCTTTTGGACTTTGTAATGCTCCTGCAACTTTCCAACGCTGCATGATGTCTATCTTTGCTGATTATTTAGATGGAATTATGGAAGTATTTATGGACGATTTCTCAGTTTGTGGGTCAGATTTCAAAAATTGTCTTGTCAACCTTGAGAAAATCCTGGAGAGATGTGTGGAGGTAAACCTTGTGCTAAATTGGGAAAAATGTCATTTCATGGTCACCGAAGGGATTGTTTTAGGACATATAGTTTCCGAAAAAGGTATAGAGGTAGATAAAGCAAAAATAGAAGTCATAGAGAATCTAAAACCGCCGAAGACTATCAGGGAGATAAGAAGTTTTCTTGGACATGCCGGATTTTACCGACGTTTCATCAAGGATTTCTCCAAAATAACAAAGCCCTTAACTGGTCTTTTAATGAAAGATGTTGAATTCATCTTCGATGAAAAATGTACTGAAGCATTTAATCTTCTGAAGCAAGCTCTGATTTCAGCACCTATAACGAAACCCCCTGATTGGTCAGAACCGTTTGAGATAATGTGTGACGCCAGTGATTATGCTGTTGGAGCCGTTCTAGGTCAGAGAAAAGACAAAAAGTTACATGTGATTTATTATGCCAGTAGAACCCTAGACGCTGCACAGCTCAACTACGCAACAACCGAAAAAGAGCTCCTAGCTGTAGTTTTTGCAATAGACAAATTTAGATCTTATCTAGTAGGAGCCAAGATTATAGTTTATACCGACCATGCTGCCATTCGTTACTTACTAAGCAAAAAGGATGCCAAGCCTAGGTTACTTCGATGGATTCTATTACTGCAAGAGTTTGATTTGGATATCCGTGATAAGAAAGGCACTGATAATGTGGTAGTTGATCACCTATCTAGGCTAGAATACCTGAAACCTGACTCAGTACCCATAAATGACGATTTTGCCTATGATAGACTGATAGCCCAACTAGAAACCATTGAAGATGATAACCCAGACCCTCATGAGCATTTTCATAAATCCTTAGCTATAAGTAATGCACCTTGGTATGCAGATTTTGTTAATTACCTAGCCGCTGACATCATACCCCCTGATCTAAACTACCACCGGAAGAAGAAGTTCTATAGTGATGTGAGAAACTTCTATTGGGACGATCCATTTCTTTTCAAGAGAGGTAAAGATGGCATTTTTCGCCGTTGTGTTCCAGAAGAAGAGGTAAATAATATAATTGAGCATTGTCATTCTGCACCCTATGGTGGACATGCAAGCACATCTAAGACCTACGCCAAGATTCTTCAAGCTGGCCTATTCTGGCCTACTATGTGGCGTGATGTCCATGCTTTCATTGTCAAGTGTGACAGATGCCAACGCACAGGAAATATTTCAAGACGTAATGAAATGCCGTTAAGAAATATCCAAGAGGTAGAACTCTTCGACGTATGGGGTATAGACTTTATGGGACCGTTCCCACCATCTTTTGGAAATCAGTACATATTAGTAGTTGTTGACTACGTGTCTAAATGGATTGAAGCTATCGTCGCACCCACAAATGACACCAGAGTAGTCATCAAATTATTCAAGAATTATATATTTCCCAGGTTTGGAACCCCCCGTTTAGTCATAAGTGATGGAGGATCACACTTCATATCGAGAATATTTGATAAACTTTTAAGCAAGTATGGAGTTAAGCATAGAGTAGCAACACCATACCACCCACAGACCAATGGACAAGTGGAAGTATCTAATAGGGAGATAAAACAAATCCTCGAGAAGACTGTCTCTATATCTAGAAAGGATTGGTCACAGAAACTTCAAGAAGCATTATGGGCCTATAGAACCGCTTTCAAAACTCCTATAGGAACAACCCCTTATCAACTGGTCTATGGAAAATCATGTCACTTACCTTTTGAGTTGGAGCATAAGGCCTATTGGGCCATCAAAACTTTGAATCTGGATTACTTGACAGCTGGTGAGAAACGTATCCTTGACATCCACAAATTAGAAGAGCTCAGACAATCTGCCTACGAAAATGCCATCATATACAAAGAAAGAACAAAAGCTTGGCATGACAAAAGAATCATAAGAAGAGACTTCAAAATAGGCGATCCTGTTCTCCTGTTCGATTCTAGGTTACGACTATTTCCAGGTAAACTCCGTTCGAGATGGACTGGCCCCTTCGAAGTATCTAAGATCCTGAGATCCGGTGCTATTGAAATCAAGAACCAGACATGTAAACCGTTCATCGTTAATGGACAGAGGTTGAAGCCCTACGAAGGAGGTGACATTCCAACAACATACACCTGCCATACTCTGAGTGATCCACCGTATCCTTCCAATGATGTCTAAATATCGGTCGTCGAGCTAATGACGTTAAACAAGCGCTGCATGGGAGGCAACCCATGGTTTTCTTATTTTTGTACTTTTTATTTATTTTTACTTTATTTTAATTTGTTTATTATTATTATTATGTCAGGACTAACGATTGAATGTTTTATGTGCTTTCAGGACTTGTTTGCTAACCTTGTACAGAATGCAGAACCCTGATGACATGCACGTGGCCTTTAGAGATGATGCACAGAGAGAGCGTTACTATGTTCACATGAGACGCCCTATGGCTCCTACCAGGTACCCTGACCATGACTGCATGGATGCCTTGGGGATAGAGCCAGGCGTCAGATTTTTATGCCATCAACTCCAGTGGGACCAGTTTTACTACAGGAACAACACTTATAGGAACTTGACTCTTGAGTTCCTCAGCTCATTTCATCATGACCCTTGGGCTGGACCCGATGGACTCGCTGTTTTCAGGTTGTTCGGGATTGACTACTCATTCTCTCACAAAGAGTTTGGTGATTTACTAGGTTTCCAGACTACTCCTGATGCTATTCCAGAGACTCCGATGGGGTATTTTATGAGCAGAGAAGTGGAAAAGTTTTGGACTAAAATATCAGGCGGAGGGAGCCAAGATCCTTCTACCCAGTTTTCTCAGGTAATCCACAACCCTGCATTGAGATACTTCCAGATGATTCTAGCACATTCTTTCCTAGGTTTTCCAGATACAAAGACATTGCTAAGTGAAGAGGAGATTTTCCTACTGTTTTGTGCGACTCAGTCTCGCCCTGTTGCTTGTGGCAACTTTCTACTGAAGGGCCTTGCTAGTGTTGCCAGATCATCAGTAGGCATCATCCATGTCGGTGGGATTGTTACACAGATAGCTACTGCATTGGGTTTGTCTCGCAAGTTATTGCACCTCAGGACCTTCTGCTGCTACACCACCCTGGATATTGATTTTTGTCTTGATAGAGGACTGATGAGGAGGGCTTCCTTTGAGCCCAACATGTTTAAATTACTGATCGACGGTGAAGCGATACACTACTTTACATTACCAGATCCGCTGATGACCAGTGTCCATGATCCTGCAAATTGGAGTTATGCTCTAGAGGGTTATGGAGAGACTGTCGAAGAGCCGAAATCGCCTCCCGCCGCTGAGTACACTCCTACACCTCTTACTCCCCGAATCACTGTTATGTCTAACAATATGTCTCTGCAGCCACCTGACCTACAAACACAGATTTATGAGCTCCGTAAGGAGACTGCCCTGCTCAAGCAGGAAGTGGCAGACGTGGAGTTACAGATGCAGGTTTCTGATCTCACTCATGCCTCAGAGGCCGATGCTCTACATCAGGCGATTGAAGAGCTTCGGAGGGAGATAGCTGAGATTCGTGGATCAAGCCAGGAAAATAAACCTACCACATGACTCATTCTACACTGACAGCACTACCCTAGTATTTTATTTATCGCATTTCCAGACATATATTTTACTTTATTGCAGCTTTTATATTTTCATGCACTTTGAATTCCTTATATATATACATATTATGCACTAATTTTTCTTTTTCTTTTTTGATTTTTAATTATTTTATTTTTGTCGTGCAAAGAAAAAAATATAAGACAAAAATATTTTCATTTTTGTCTTCACAAAAAAATATGCAAGCCTCAAGCCTTGAAAAGAAGAAGAAAACGCTATCCAGACCCCCCCGAAGACCAAGGTGCAAGGAAGGCCCAAAAGAGGACCCAAAACCACAAGGCCCAGGAATTGGCCTTGTGGCGGGCGCCATAGGCCCTGTGGCGGGCGCCACACCGTACCATCAACATATACGGGATTCAATCCCCATTTCCACCATTTTCATCCCTTTCTTCACCAAAAACCCATTTTTACAACCTTCCAAATCCTCCTTGAACCCCATTAAAGCTCACCCATTTCCAAAATACCTTCCATCCATAACACATATCCAACATCCATTTCCATTTTCATCCATCAAAAAACCAAAAAAATCAAAACTTTATCATTCCCCTCATAAACCACTTTTCTACCATTTTCACTACCTAAGGAGCTTTTCAACAATGGAGTTCAATGGATTTCTTCTTCGTGATGGAAGACCGGGCGAAAGGCAACGGAAAATTATTCAGAGGCTTCAAAGTCGAGAAATTCTCTCGACTAGGTACGTCGACGATAACTGTCTGTATGCTTTGGGTATTTATCATAGTGTTTTTAATTTATTAGAATTTCTAGGCTTGCATAATATTTTCATTAATCAGGAACCTACCTATGAGAAATTGACAATTGAGTTTTTGAGTTCTTTGATATACACTGTCAGTCCTAACACTGCTAGCACTGTCGGTATTGTTATTTTTAGACTGTTTGGAATTGAATATGAATACCAATGAGCTAGCAGGTTTGTTAGAAATCCCTCATAGGGAAGGTTCGATCTGTGAGGCACCTTTGGATGCTGAATGGTCGGCCGAGGTATTTACCTTCTGGCTAAGGCTTTCAAGTACTTCAATTAATTCTTTTGAAGGGATACTTGCGTCGACCATTCACAACCCGGCCATAAGAGTTTTTAGACTTCTTTTGGCATGTACTATTTTTGGCCGGGAAAGTCCAAACAAGGTAAATGCTCGTGAACTCCTATTTTTGCAAGGATGCCTCACTAGAACCCACATCAATCCGGTCCCGTTTATGCTTGCCCATATGACTTTATTTACTAATAAAACAGGACCGATTGTATTTGGAGGGCTTGTTACGTCTATTGCTCGGGCTCTTGGCCTGAACGATGAGATAGCTACACTTGAACCACTACCTCCTCGCACAATTAATTTAAAATTTCTGAAAGACATGAAATTGTGCCGAGCGAGGAGAGAAGGTGGTTATGAGTTGATGGTTCATGGGGTAGCTATCCCATCTGTTGCTTTACCATGCAGTAGACGTACTGATGTACGTGATGAAAGGAACTGGACCTATGATCTTAATGCTCCACGTGTTTTGGGTCCACTTCCTCCTAATATTCCCGATGGGGAGGCACATGACACTGATGATGAGTATGATCGGAGAGAGCAGTCTCCCATCCCTCACATGTCCCCCCATCGTCCTTCACAGTCACACACTGCACCATCTTCCTCTAACCCTGTTGCAGGTACTGCTCCTGGATTCTTTGTCACCGAGGAGATGTGGCGTGATATGACAGCTAGAGAAGAAAGGCGTGATGGCCTTCTCTCTACTATTTCACAGCAGCTGACGGACAACATGAGCTTCATGCAACAATCGCGATTGGTTTCGGATCGTGCTTATAGCAACGTTTGCCGTACCTTGAACGATATCTCATTAGAGCAGAACCGTCAGAGAGAGTTCAACAGCCGACACTACCAGCTTGTAGAGGCTACTCAGGGTTCCATCTTGGGTAACCTTCGAGAGGTCCGGAGTGCTCAGGCTGCTTTATCAGCACGACTCGACCGGAGGGACCAACATCGTAGTAGATCCCGTCGTTCCAGACCATCACATCAGGACGGCGAAGGCACCAGTGCCCCTCCTCAGTAGTCTTTTTCCAGGTTACCTCCCTTATCTTATTTCGAAACATTGGGGACAATGTTCGATTTAAGTGTGGGAGGGGATTTTATTGCTTTCTGTTATTTCCCTTTTTAGTTAATTTCCTTTCAGTTATTTCTCTTTTCAGTAATTTAATTTTCTTAGATAATGCATGAGTCTGACGAGTCACCAGTATAGTGTTTTTTTAGTTCATCTTCATTTTTTTCCCATTTCCTTAGCCTTACCAGAAAATTTTTAAAAAGAAAATAATGTTGTTTCACATGTTTTTTTGGGCTTTGAGACAGGTTTAGATTAGGATGTGGTGACTTAGGTCAACTTTTTGAAACATCAGAACCATTTTAGCACCATAGACCTCTTGAATATAGGAATCACTCCTAAACCCCACCACCATGGCCTTTATTATCATTTAAAAAATTGTCCTAAGTAGTTTATTTTAGCAGTCAGCTCCGGCCTAAGCATGCTCTACGTAGAGGGCCGATGAATATAAGTGAATGATCCAGTGCTAATAAAAAAAGAAAAAAAAAAGAAAAAGAAAAAGAAAAAAAGGCAAACTCTGGTATAGGTGACCCTCACAAAGTCATTTAAACCGAAAAAAGAGAAGAAAAAAATTTGCCACAAAAAGAAAAAAATTGCAAGTCACCTATTGTTAGTTGGTTCAGAGGTATCTGGCACTGAACTTGGTAGGGCGGATTACGATCCGATCCCCCGCAGCTACATTTAGGCGAAATAAAAACAGGTTTACACATGCTTATGTGCCAGAAACCTTATGTTATGGATCAGAATCACTAACCGGTCACTCTACTATGAAGCATGTACGGATAACGGGCTTAATGTGATTGCGCCTGAATGAAAAGGACACAAAAAGATGAGAAGATAGGCCTAGGTATCGTGGGATGATATGGAGTGGTTAATATAGGATTGAAGTTTGTGTTTGTGTTACTATGGTACCCTTGGTTCACTTAGTTAGTATCTGTCACTGCATCCTGACTTGAACTTAGAATCCCTTTAGCCCAAAGACACGTGTTGACACCATATTTTCTTAAGCTTTAATGTTTGCTTGAGGACAAGCAAAGGTTTAAGTGTGGGAGAATTTGATCACACTAAAATTCACCGTATTTCTGACTCCGATTTCGCATGCATTCTTAGCTTTTATTGTTGTTTTGCTTTGTTATTGCTTTGTTTTCTTATGTTTTCAGGTTTTTATAATAATCGGAGCTTGAATCAGGAAAAGGAGCGAAAAAGGAGTGAAAACGGACGAAAACCTAGAAATTCAGCGTTTTGCACTTACGACACCCACCGTGGCGGGCGCCATGGGGTTAGCCATGACGTGGCCACGTCTCAAGACCACTCCTCAACCTCCAAGACCCACGTTCCCCACTCCATCATCCCCTGTAGGGACCATGGCGGGCGCCATAGGCCTGTGGCGGGCGCCACAAGGCCAAAATCAGTAACCTCCACTTTTTAGTGGAGGGGCGTCCCGGTCATTTCATGCTTTCAGTTTTTCCTATAAATAGGACCTTAGATTTTCGTTTTTCTTCATCCAGAATTAGAATTCTCTAGGCATATATCAGTTATAAAGCAGTTGCCATTCCACATCGGGGTGCCTCTGCAATCGAGTGATCGAGTCTGTAATCTGTCTGTGGTTCGAGTTTTGGAGCACTCTGGAGGAAGTTAATCCTGCCGCCATTTTAATTCAAGTTCGTACTTTACTTTTATTTATTTCCCGCACTCGCACATTTACTTTGTTTATTTCCCGCACTCGCACATTTACTTTGTTTATTTCCCGCACTCGCACATTTACTTTGTTTATTTCCCGCACTCGCACATTTACTTTGTTTATTATCCGCACTCGCTTTAAATTACTTTTATGAAAAATTATAAAAAGAATCTTTACTTTATCATGTCTAACTAATTCCATAAAGGTTAGAATGTAAGGATCGTAATTAAACCAGTAATCAGTATAATTGTTCGTGGAAACACCTAAGGGCTATTTTATCTTTCAATTCTAGTAATTGTTTTTAACTATTTCAAAAACAGCCAAAAGCGCTTTGTCTAGTTTATTAGGAGTTTTTAGATTAAAAAGAAAGGAGATTTTAAAACGACTTTTGAACGCGTTAAAGAAGTTTAGAGTCTGGTTTGTGAGAACCTCTTTTTGCTAAGAAGTCCAGGTTAAAATACTTTTCAACTTAGTTAAGATACTATATTTCTTAAAAATAGGTTTACTACTCTAACGCAGTACGCACCTTTTTATCCGTGACAATAGGAGGGGTTGATTAGAGAGTACAACTCGGTTCTGAATACGCGAAAGCGACAGTTCCTGTTAAATTAGTTCTTTTCAAAGAAGAAAACATTGCCCATAAGTAGTTCCACTAACAAGTACTGGATTATCATTGATTACGTGAATTACATTCGAGCCTGTCCTTTATCTATTATTTAAAATTATAATTTTATTTACCATTGCACCCTTATTAAAACCCTTAAAAATAGTTGCCTTAGATAAGCACCATAACAACAGGTACGATAGATTGACACTTGGTCTCTGTGGATTCGATAATCTTTTATATTACTTTGACGTGATTCGTACACTTGCGAAAAACACGCATCAGAGATCGAAGAGTGATGTTTTGGTTTTCACGAACGGAAGGTGAGAAAACGGGGTAACAAACTTGTTTCCCACAGACGGCGCCACTGATCGTACCTGAGATCAGAATCTCCAATGGCTACTGACGTGGATTCTAAGGTCTGCCCGAATGCTGAGGAGAACGGGGGATTGTACCTGCAAGGTACTCCGATGCCAAAGTCAGAACAGACACAAGAGATAACAAGTACTAGTAAGTGTTAGGGATGAATATCTGATACTTGCCCCCTTAAATGAGAGGGTTTATATAGAGAACCCCCAACGCGTGGCCAATAGTTCCTATTTTTGGGCCTGGATCGCGGATCCCCCCAAAATAGGTAACTGTCAGGAACTGGCCGTTGGACGAGCATCATGGTCGGGGGGTTATGTGTCGGGCACAAGGTCCTCTGAGCAGGAACTCACCAGGCTGATCCTGGGTGGTCTCTACCGTTGTCGAGCAGAGACCGGGAACGAGGAGAGTGAAACAACCATTAATGCAATGGGTCCCCTGGATCTTGGGTCATTGGGTTGTTTCATGAGCCATAAAAGATTGGGCCATGCCTAGTCGTTGGTTCAGTCCAGAACAAATACGGAGTGCATCCGTTGTTATTAGAAACCGTTCTCTAAAGAAAATAACACCAACAATTTTATATAAGGTGTTGTCGTTGTGTAAAAAAACATTCTGAAAGGCTAAAGCAACACCTCAGTTTGACACGGTCTAAAAATCGTTCTCATACATAAAGAAAACGATTTTTTTTAAAGATTTTGCAACAGTTTTCTTGCGTTGTTGTAAAGTTAAAATATTGTAGTTTTTATCGAAGATAGTATGGATAAGATCATATAGTTATTCAAAAAAACACGTGGAAACCTATCAAAAATGAAAGATGCATGAAGACGTGTCAAGTTTTACTAAGTCGATCGTGATAAACAGTTATACTATGACTAGTATATAAGTAGTGTTTATAGTTTAGAGGTCTGCAATTTTACACATTACAATCAAAGTGTTCAACTATGAAAGTGAGAAACGAGTTTTTAATGTATGTATTTGCGTTCCATTTGTAAAGTTAATTTTTTTCCTTTGACTTTTCCTTTTTACCCATTCATTTTACTTCATTGTTTTTTCATTCAATGTTTTTAATGTTCATTGTCAAAATCTTTCAAAACCTACAATTTTTGTACAAATTTATCCCAGAGTATTTTCGAGTTTAATCCCTTAAATAAAATCAAACTTGTATTTTTTTATCAAATTTTACAATAAACAGAAACATGATGTGTTCGAAAACTTTCTCATTTTTAAAAATTATATTTATATGTTATAATTCTATTTTTATTGAATATGTATTGATATTTTTATTATACTATAATTAATATTAATATTAATATAAATAATAATTAGCAATTTATATTTTAATTATTATTATATTATTATGATTAATTAATAAAAGTGAAAAAGTGAGAAAAATAAAACTGAAAGAAAAAAATATTTAAAAAAATAACGTTTATGATTGGTCAAAGTAGTCGCGATAATTTATCCTAATAATCACGAGTGTGGAAAAACGAAGATTCTTTGACAATTATCGCAATTATGTTACTCAATATGTCTAAAAATCTGCCGATTGACTCTAACTATAGTGACAATTGTTGATTCTAACCATCTTTTCAAATTATATATCAAACTATATATGTTTTAAAGAAAAAAAATCGCAACAAAGAGCATGTGTCATACCAATTAGTACATATTCTCAAAATTGTACTTAGAAATCAGAACAATTGACATATACATATAATAAATAAATAAAATGAATACATCTTGGTGTCAGAGTAATTGACACATGCATATAGCAAATGCATATAACCATCATTAAATTCGACGCAAGCAAATAACACCCATAGGCACAATTGATCTGGTGCATGCTCTTTGCTTTGGATTTTTTTTTATTTTATAAAAGTGGATAATTTATATAGTTAGGGAAAATGGTTAGTTTGAAAATTAAGTTGGAAAAGAGGGTTATTTTGAAAGAAAAAAAAAACAGAATATATTGAAATAAACGTTTTAAGCAAACTCAATTGATAATTTTGAAGCGACATCAATTATACTTTGCGGATTCGACCCGGGGATATTGCATTTAATTTATGAAGACTTTCTCATACACCCCCACATTTATACCTGTACCCCACAATTTTTTTAAAAATGCCCATTTTAACCTTAAAATATTTTATTATATTATTATTTTATTATTATTTTTTTTTTACCATTTGTGTCAGACCGTCAGATTAAAGTAAAAATTTGTCCAAAAATATACGTTCCGGAAGACTTTGGGGATGAGTTCTGGTACGTTAATTAACATACCGGAAGACTTTATGTAAGTCTTCCGGTATTGTGATGTTTGTTCACCGGAAGACTTAATAAAAGTGTTCCGGTACGGAAGACTTAATAAAAATGTTCCGGTACGGAAGACTTTTATTAACTCTTCCGGTAGCAATGAATATGTGTACCGGAAGACTTTATGTAAGTGTTCCGGTATTGTAAGAGTACAATACCGGAAGACTTTCATAAAGTCTTCCGGTTTGATTTTTTTTTTATAATTAATTTAGTTTTTTTTATTCATTTTTTAAAAAAATATTTTTATTTTGTAGGTGCAGTACCTTTAGACGAAAAAGAACCGATATGTGTGAATACATCAGATGTATTTACAATGACAGAGAGATTTGGTACATGAGAAGAGGTGATAAGATGGGTCAAAGACACCGGATTACGAAATAAAGTGACGGTCGTCATCACTCGTTCAGATACACAAACAGGCAAGAGAGGAAGAAAGAACAAAATAATATTTGGTTGCGATAAAGGTGGGAAATACAAGGATATTCGTAGTGGAATAGAAAGTGCGACGAAAAAATGTGGATGTCCATTTAAGATCAGGTCGATTCCGACAAAAGATGGATCTGGATGGAAGATTGATGTAAAATGTGGCGTTCATAACCATGATTTACCCGATAGATTAGAAGGTCACTCATTTGTTGGTAGGTTGACAGCGGATCAGAAGCAACATGTTGCTGATTTAACAAAGAGAAAGGTTGCACCCAGAAATATATTGCATTCCTTGTACGAGCGAGATCCAGATTGTGTTACTCGTATCACACAAATATACAAGCAAAAGAGTATGATGGAAAAAGAGATAAGAGGTCCTAGAAGTGAGATACAACATTTGTTTAAGCTTATCGAGGCTGCAGGTTATGTTTATTGGAGTAGAAAAAGAGATGACTCTGAAGTTATTAAAGATATATTTTGGGCACATCCAGATTCAGTTAAGTTGTTGAATATGTTTCCTATTGTGTTAGTTATGGATAACACTTATAAGACAAACAAATACAGGCAACCTTTGTTTGAAATTGTTGGCATGACATCAACCAAGTTGACTTTTGCTGTCGCATTTGCATATATTGAGTCTGAGCAGACTGAGACTTTTTGTTGGGTGTTAGATAAGCTTAAACAATTGTTTGTGAAGAAAGATTTATTTCCACAAGTTATGATGACAGATAGAGATCTTGCTTTGATGAAAGCCATTGAGACTGTGTTTCCAAGGACAAATAATTTGCTATGTCAGTTTCACATTAACAAAAATGTTGGTGCAAAAAGGAAACTATTAGTGGATCCTGATATGCAGGAGTCAATTGGCAAATTATGGACGGATGTTGTATGGGATAGTGATGAGGTTGAGTATGCACAACATTTAAAAGAACTTGAGCAAGAGTGTGTTGATTGTCCTAAATTTTTTGAGTACGTGAACGACACATGGTTGACACCACATAGACAAAGGTTTGTTTGCGCATGGATTAATCGAGTCCTACATATGGGTAACACGACGACTAATCGGTATGTTTTGATTTAGATCCCAAAATATACTTTTTGTGAATTTTGTATTTTTCTTACTTAGTTTAAATATGTATTATTATAGGGTTGAGTCTGCTCATTGGAAGTTAAAGCAGATGTTGGGTAACAGTATTGGTGACATGGTCAAATGTTGGGAGGCCATGAATGACAACTTAAAGATACAAATTAGCAACATTCGAGCTTCTTTTCAAAAGAGTGTGTATGAAGTTGCACATGTCCATTCAAGTCCATTTTACACATATTTACGTACTTCAGTGTCGCGAGCTGCATTGAGGCACGTTGCTGAAGAGTTAAATAGAGTTGATTATATTGGAACTAACAAAGATAGATGCCGATGTACTCTTAGATCCACCTATGGATTACCTTGCGCGTGTGAGTTGGCAGGGTATAGAATTAGTGGTATTCCGATATCAATTGAGGCTGTGCATGTACATTGGAGGAAACTAAGTATGGAAATTAAGTTGGAAGAAGACTTAGATGAGGAATCAGATGTGGGTATGAAATCTGCAATGGATGAGTTATGGAAAAGGTATAGGTCACAAGATGTTGTTGGAAGAAGGGCATTACATAGTAGGGTTTATGAACTTGCATTTCCCACAACGACTTCTTTGTTAGCACCACCTGAAAAAATAAAGACAAAAGGTGGAGTCAAGAAAAAAGACAAAAAACCTGAAGGGTATGATGTTTACAGGGATCCTTCGTATCATGAATATGTTGATCAAGCATCACAATCTTCACAACGACAATCTCAACCATCACAAAATTCAAAAAAGAAATCTCAACCATCACAACCTGTGAAAAAGAAGTTAAAATTAGCACAAACTTCACAGTCATCTAAACGGTTCATCCTTCAATTTCCTTATCATATTAGGTCATTTATTGATGACGTTGTCAACGTAATGTCAGATGGTAATTGTGGATTTAGAGTGATTGCTTCATTGCGGGGTTATGCTGAAGATGGTTGGCCAATGGTTCGTCGGGAATTAGAATTGGAAATTATACATAATGAAAGATCAACTTTATATGCCAATTTATTTGCTGATCGGTTAGCTGAAGTGAGAGATTCTTTGAAGATAGAGGGAAGTGGTTCTCAACCAATAAATAAATGGTTGACTCTACCAGATATGGGTTACGTGATTGCGAATCGGTATAACGTGGTACTTGTCTGTCTAGGAGTCGAATGTTTGACTTTCTTCCCTATGACAACTACATTCTCATCGAATGTCTCATTTTATTGCATTGGATTTGTAAACTCAAATCATTGGATTCAGGTAAACATTGTTATAATTTGATATTATTAGTAAATTATTTGAGTAACATTAAATAATGTATTGTTTAATTTTGAATATAGGTTAACATGAAAGAAGGATTTCCATTGCCACCAGTGACAACAGATTGGAGGAACTTTCGTTCTCCAGCAGCAACATCGTGGATGGTAGGATTTGCTGCGCGTCTACAACATTGGCAACAACTTACGCCTATATTACAAACACATTATAAATTATAAACTATGTTATTCATTTTTTATTCATGAATTATATTATATGTTTTAATTTCATTATGTTTTTCATTTTTATTTTCACTTAAATAACATATAACATAAATTGGATTCAGGTAATCATTTTTATTTTGTCGAACTATAAATAACATATAACATAAATATCAGTTCAAATGTCAATATATTAAGAAACAAAGTCTAAGAAATAATATGACATAAACATAACTATACATCACTGTGAACGAGCAATACGTAAAGCTGCAAACAGATCAGCAAAATGTGGATCATCCTCTTCAGCTGCATTCTGCTGAAGGTAGCGATGAATCAAGGTAGAACAGAACCCTAAGCAGGATCAGATGGTACCGCATCGTAATCAGGAATAGATGCAACTGGCGGCTCATCATAGGTAGGAGGTACCAATCGAGGATGCGAAACACGATAATACCACTCAAGGTATCCATCCTCTACCTCAAATGGGATAGTCGCCCGTGCAGCAGAACGAATCACCTGTCCAACGCTCTGGGTGTAACTAATCCACTCAATATCAATATCACCAGCCATCCTAGGATCAATGGGTGCAGGTGGAATGGACTGACGGTATCCAAACTGTGGAAGACACCTGTCAGGCATGTATGGAACAATAGTATCTCCCCACCTCAAACAACCCCTGAATAGAGAAATCTCATCAAAACGACGATGAACTCTATGATCCTCGAACGGCCTCCATATGACATCAGTCGGTGTCAGCTCATCCATAATGGGTCGCAACTCATCCACCTTTAACGCCCCCAAGTGTAGGAAAATACTCGTGAATCCAACACTGTTAAAAAAACAATAACATAATAATTAAATATAACATAATGAACATAATAAAATTAAAATTAGACTTAAAAGAAAATCAATAAACTAAATTTAAATATATAACTTTAACATAAGAAAATCAATAAACTAAATTTAAATATATAACTTTAACATAATAAACTGAATTTAAATATATACCTGTAGGAGAGTCGGATAACCACCAAGCTGTTTGCAACTAAACATAAACGCATCTCCAAGAAACCTATACAATGTCACCAATGCAGCTGTTGCCCAACTATAGGTGGACAACGCATCCAGGTCCCTAAATAATGCCAAGTATCGCGCCTCCACGAGTGTAAATGACTTATCCGCAAAGATGGTGCAGCCCACTAACACCATCAAATAACATCTGGTCGCAAATGCCCATGATGAAGCTGCTCGATGCTCTACGAATCGATCATATAACCACTCTATCTTGAAGTACGAACCTCTGCACTCACGAACCTGGAAAAGTACCACTCTCGATTTCACTCCAAGATAGTCAACCGCCCACTCAATGGCTAACTCCTCACTGATGGGTTGAGGGTTCCAGAATACCCCCCTGATAGGCAAATGAAGCAGACATGCCACATCATCTAGAGTAATCGTCATTTCACCGAACGGAAGGTGAAATGAAGATGTCTCTATATGCCATCTCTCCACAAATGCAGAAACCAAGTTTGCATCAATCTTCTTCAAACTCGATCTCCGTAAGGAAGATAAACCGGATCTAGATATGATACCCTCAATCTCCGGTGGAAGCTGCTGTGGAACCATCTGGGTCAACTTCAACCCATGTCCCGCCACCTTCAATTCCTTCTTTGCCCCTCTCTCCTGAAATCAAATAAAATTAAACAAATTAGATAAACAAATTATATAATTTCGGTTATTATTCAAAACTAAATAATTATAATTTCCTTACCTCACCAAACCATACACGTCTCGCCACGTGATGCTCGTACGAAACCAAAATACTGGTATCGTACGGACCACCAGGATAACCCACAGGGTCAGCTGCAGCTACAGATGTACCAGCATCATCTGCGCGTGTCCTACTCGTATCACCCCGTCCCATCGATCGCACTGGAATCCTCCCATCTCTGCCGCGTGATCACACCACTGGAAAAAAAAACAAAAAAACAATTATTTAATAAATAAAAAAAAAATTCCGGAAGACTTTCTTCAAGTCTTCCGGTACACATAAAACCATTCCGGAAGACTTCATCAAAGTCTTTCGGTAGTCAATTTAAAAAACATCATTCCGGAAGACTTTGATGAAGTCTTTCGGTAGTCAATTAAACCATTCCGGAAGACATTCATAAAGTCTTCCGGTACCGGAAGACTTTCACAAACTCTTCCGGTACACAATTTTCCATTCCGGAAGACTTATTTGTAGTCTTCCGGTAAACACGTACGAAAAACAAAATTTTTTTTCTCTCTGTAACTTTTGCACGAATGGTAAAAATGGAAAGTAAATTTGATTTATTAACTATTTATATGAGGACAATTTGGTCAAAAAAAAATTGCTGTAGGGGTATGGAATTAAGTGAGGGGTGTGGGGTAAATTCTTCTTAATTTATTTGTATTTAAAGAGGGAATATCAACCACCTTGAATTTTTTTTTTTTTTAATTTAGAACAAAAATGCCATGGATTGATCTCACATAATTCTATCCACTTTAATCATATACATATTGTCCACCTCAAAATCTCTCTCTCTCTCTCTCTCTCTCTCTATATATATATATATATATATATATATATATATATATATATATATATATATATATATATATATATATATATATATATATATATATATATATATATATATATATATATATATTCAAACACATATCAATAAAATTTTGACCTATTAGTATCAAATGTCAACCAACCCCACGTTAGAAAAGTGAGGTAGGGTAATATAGTCCCAACTTTTTTCATTTTAATATACTTTATTTTTAGTATAATCTAAAATTTACATTCAACTAACATATTCATATTGCATGTATAATGTATCATTCCTTTAAACATTCAAGGCTTCTTTATATAAAAAGCAGATAAAGTCCCTTCATTAACACACTTTATAACCTCTTCTGCCATACCAAAACATCATATCCTAAACCATCTTTACCTTCAAAACTCAAAGAGAAACAGTGTGAGAAACATAGAAGAATGCATATTTCTTACATGTTTATGGTTTTATTTTATTCTTATGTTCTTCCTTTTACTCAATGCACAACCTTGGAGGAGGTGAATCTGTTCAACAGCCACAGGAACACAAATAACAAACTTCACAAGGTATGTACCAACTTCAAACTTAGGAGTTTTTATGTACTTTATCATCATGTTCTATACTCGCGGTTAATTAATTAATTAATTAATATAGCAGGTAAATCATTATCACCATCATCAAAAATCATCTGATATAGCACTACATGGATTTCTTCTATGGGGTTCAATGGGATTGTTAATGCCTCTTGGAATACTTACAATCAGAGGTTCAAATAAAGCCGAACCTGGATCAAGAAAGAGTAGAATACTCTTCTATTTCCATGTTGCTTTTCAGGTCATGTACTATACTATATATCTCTTACATTAATTTGTTGATTATTTTTGTTAAGAACTTGATTAGTGGAGTATATAAGATACTTTCTTCAAAGTTACATTATGTAATCATTGAAGTTTTGATCTGTGTGACAACATCATCATAGCATACTTTAACTTTTATAGTGGTGTGTCCAATGTTTTTTTCTTAATTATTTATTTTAGTTACTTACACTACCAAACATGATTATATTAGTATTATCTGTTTTAATTGTTATGATTATCATATAATCTAACATTTCATGTAACAGATGCTTTCAGTGCTTCTTGCCACAGTTGGAGCTGCTATGTCATTGAAAAAGTTTGAGAATTCATTTGATAACAACCATCAAAGATTAGGTCTAGCACTTTACGGTGCTATACTGCTACAAGCTTTCATTGGATTTTTCAGACCTCATAGAGGAAAGAAAGTAAGGAGTTTTTGGTACGTAGTACATTGGATACTAGGAACAATAGTGTCCCTTGTGGGGATCATCAATGTTTACACAGGATTAATAGCGTATCATAAGAGAACATTAAAAAGCACAATGTTTTGGAGTATAGTATTCACAGTGGAAGTCTCTTTCATAGGATTGATTTATCTGTTTCAAGACAAAATGGAGTATATGAAAAAGCAAGGAGTGATTGAAGGAGGTAGTGATGGGTCAACAATGACATGTTACCAAGATGCGATTCCTCAAAGAGAAAATCAAAAGGAGATGTTGCCAGTTGCATGTGGAAAGATAAACGCACTTGAAAATTTGTTTGACTAATATGTGACATAGTGTTATAGTAAGTAGTAGTGTGAGATTGGTGTCACTTTTGAAAAAGTGAATGTTCACAGATTTTTTGGATGTGTATTTTTCATGACGTGTATTTTGTGTGTGAATACTGACACTATTATATATTTATATTGCAATGTTACTTCAAATGAAAGGGTATGTGTGGTGACAGTGATATTGATCTAACTAGTTATGCATTTTCACGAGTAAGCAATCATGAATACTTTAATCTGAAGCAGTGTATATGAAACTAGGATCAAGTATATGATGGCTCTCATGCATAGAGCTATCATTCTTATATCTGAATCAAGTTATTAAGAAAATGAAAGACAGGGTTGGCTAACATAGGAATATAATAGGTTAAAAAGGAAATGATAAATAAAACACAGAGATGATTTGAAAACAAATGTAGTTTAGATTTACATATGTTTTACTTCCAGAACTTGTTATCATTATAAAATTAAATGAATAAAAAAGATTCATCAGCGGGGATAGCTCAGTTGGGAGAGCGTCAGACTGAAGATCTGAAGGTCGCGTGTTCGATCCACGCTCACCGCATTTGTAAATTTTTTTTATACAATTTCCTCTTCATTCTGTGAAAATATATTTGGATAACGTTGGATGAGAATCGAACCCGATAGTTTCAGCTACCAACCCAATCTTATATTTTTCTCAATAGAATTTATTTATTTATTTTAAAATAAGAGTACTATTTTTTACTTTATAAAATAATTAATATTATTTAAAAATATAAGAAGGTGATTTCTTCACACAAAAAAAAACATTACAAAACTGATTTTTTTATAAATAATTTTCAAAATATTTCTTTTCAAAATAAACTATTTATTAATCTATTATTAATAGTAACAGTGGTGGTTGATGGCTGACCATCAAGGCATCAACAATATTTTCATAATTTTTTAGAATAATATTCTTTTTTTACATGAACAAAATCATTTCTTTTTACCATGAATAATGTGACTAGTATACGTTTGTCATAACTCAAATTTTTTAGAATTAGCATAAGACTTTAACATCTAACAAAAAAATATTTTTATAAGTTATTTATAATATATTTTTTGGACCTATAAATATTTCAATTTTAATTTTTAGTATTTATTAGAGATGTAAATGGATATCCGTGGTGACAAATAGTATGATATTCGTGTCCCCCATTGGATAAATATGATATTCATGCGGGTATTCGCTAAACAGATAATCTACGGATTTTAAGATATTTGTGGATGTTTACATATATCCATGGATAACATTTTTTTTCTAATTTTTCTTATAATTTTTTTCTCCAACTTTTAAATATACAAAAAGTTATTATAAGATAACATCTCTACAAATATCTCTTATTTTAACAACAAAATGTTATCACATTAATTTCCTTCATTTTAAACAAAACATATTATGATTGTGAGTTATGGTTAAAGAGAGGGCGACCGATGAGTTGAAAGGAAGACGCTGGTTAGACAGGAAAAGTGGTTGGTTGGACAATCGAATTGAATTGTCGAAGTAAGGTATGAAGTAAAGAAGAAACTTCAATGTAAAAAGTTTTTTTCAAAGAAAATTTAAAATATATATATATATATATATATATATATATATATATATATATATATATATATATATATATATATATATATATGAGAAGACTAGTTTTTTAGAAGATGAAAAGACAAAGCATAATAAACTAATATTTAAGAAATTAATATAATTTATTAATATATATATATAGATATATAGATATTCACGGGCATGAATATCATCAAACCCGTATTCATATCCATTATTAAACGGATATTTAAATATTCATTTATTTTATCCGTGGATATCTATTAAGTTATCCGTCCCGTATCCGTGACAGATTTTATCCACATATATTCACGGGTATGAATATTTTTGTCATCTTTAGTCTTTATATAAAAACGTCGGGTTTTAATCCCTATAAAATTACGCTTTCACGTAGTTTTAGTTCCTCTATAACGATTGAATCCGTGTACAAAAATAATTTTATAGAGATAAAAATTTGACATGTTTTTTATAGAGACTAAAAATCAAATTTGAGATATTTATATGAATTAAAAAGATATTTAACTCTTTAAATAATGCACAAAACTAGTTTTCAATACAGATATTTTCTTTAATAACGAAAAAGAATATTCTTATATTGAAAGAAATAGCTTTTGAAAATAATAATTAAAGATTTTTTAAAATGTTCAAAAGTAATATATAGACTAAATGAGATACAAATAAAATATGACGATAGATTAATTTATATGAAAGAGGTAATTGAAAAATCATATATTTTAACTTAAATAAATCTCATTCTCATTATACCTCTTTGATTTGATTCAATGTTTTGAAAAAGTTTCACGTTAATATTTTGGAATCACAATGATCATATATTTTACAAGATAATATATTATTTACGAATTAATATGTTTTTTCAAAAAAAAAAAAAAATAGTAATATAGCGGATATTCAAACTGCCACAATTTACAAAAATCATCTTTTCAAATAGAGAGTTCACTCAATCGATTTTTATATTTGATCAATTGATTGTTTTATAAAATAAATAAAAAATTTGAATTTTTGCTTTTCAAAAGTTGTGCTTTAAATGGAAATTATGCATGAATGTTTAGGAAACATAAAATGGTTCAGCTGAAACGCTTTTTAGCACTTAAAACTTATATACATATGAATTGTCATTGTGTCTTAATCTTCATGATTCAATCCTTTGATTTCCAAATCTTATCCAGTTTTGATACTTGATTTCAATATTTTTCTTCTTTGATCTTTCTTCTATGATAAACTTTTGTCTTCATCAAAAATAAGCTAAGATAGATGAATAACATATTTTTCACAGAAAGTAGGTTCAGATAGCTCAAAGTGTGGTTGTACACTTAGAAAGACGTACGATTTTTCATGTGCTAATTTAATTTCAAAGAAGATGAAACTTGATAGACCCATACAAATGGATGAGGTTTATATGTACTGAAAAAGGCCCTGGGTTGATGATGATGGTGTTATGAATGATGGTAAATCGAATATATCTATCATGATCAATTAGGAAGTCACTCAAGAGAGATTTTTGAAAGTTGGTGACAACATAAAATATCACATCAAAGAGCAGATAAGAAAGACGGCCTATCTAGAAACCACATAGAAAGGCCGCAGACCATAGAAAAAGCTTTATAAGCCTATTAGGTTGGCCTATTTATTAAATATGAATGAATTTATTATTTTTATATTGTATTTTATTTTTTTATATTAAAATACAAGATTAAAACTTAGTTATATTTAAGAACTTTATGAAAATAAGTTGAAAGAAATCATATGAATAATATTATAAGGTGTTTTAAAAAGTTTTCTCAAACAAATCATCTCACGAAATTTATGATACTAGGTAAGCTCAGATAAGTCAATGGAAACAAACATTTAGTCTCATTATACTTTTGATTCTCTACTCTATTTAAACATTTGTTAAATTTCTTATTTACACATATTTAAATGATATAGGCTTTTTAAGTAGGCTAATAGGCCAATCAGGTCTTCAAAAATGTCAGGCTCAGCCAAAACATAAGTCTTTGATAGGCTAAAGGCCAGACTTAGGCTTTGAAATTTTAGCAGTTCAGGCTCAGGCTTGGCAAAGCCTAGTTCGACCTAGCATATTCCCTCTCCTACAACTCATTCCACAAAGGAAGTTAAAACTTGACCGGATAACTTTTTGGATAGGATGGAAGAATTCATTAAGTTGAGTGAGATTGAGAGAAGATGAAACTTGATAGACCCATACAAATGGATGAGGTTTATACGTACTGAAAAAAGGCTCTGGTTTGATGATGATGATGGTGTTATGAATGATGGTAAATCTATTATATATATCATGATCAGTTAGGAAGTCACTCAAGAGAGATTTTTGAAAGTTGATGACAACATAAAATATCACATCAAAGAGTAGATAAGGAAGACTGTCTATCCAGAAACCACATATTTGAAACCACCCTCGGAACCGGTAAAAGCAAAGGGTGACTTAATGAAGTGGTGTTTTCCTATTTCGAACATTTTGGCACACTATTTTTTATTCTTCAACTTCAAAAACTCAAAAAAAGTGTTTTCAAAGGTGTTCGCATTAGCAAATCATCTTCTTCTCCACTTTTACAAAAAAATCAAACATATCGAACAAATGTCGGATTTTATGCACAAAATATATTAAACAAATTGTAGATGTTAAGGGTGACGTTACTTGCGGTTATCGCATAGTTTCAACTTTACTAGGTAAAAGAGATGAGATTCATACACTTGTCCACCAATAATTTCTCAAAGAATTGAAAGCTCATAAGGAATCATACATAACGCTATACGAGAAAAAATAGCATTTTGATGCAATTCATGAATTTCTTATTCCTTGTGCTAGTGGTCCGAAACCGGAGAAAAAATAGATGTGTTTCCTTGAAATGAGTCATCTTATAGCAAATGCATATAACTGGATATGTATTTATCTAACAAGATATGAATTCTTAGAAATATTGTTTCCACTTCAAAGTGGTTCACCTCAAAATCCAACCATTCAAAATCATTACATTTTGTTCAAGTTTATTTTAAATCGGGATGTCCTATATCATGGACATCACCGAAGTGGACAACTCATTCCACAAAGGAAGCTAAAACTTGACCGGATAACTTTTTGGATAGGATGGAAGAATTTTCATCAAGTTGAGTGAGATTGAAATAGAATCAAATTAGCAAAAGTCAAATGCAGAACTACTCATAGATATAGATTTAGGCGGTGAAACATATTTTGATACATTTTATTTATCTAACAATGTATTTAGATTCAAAGATCATTTTTTATATGTAATGTTGAATTGTTATTGTCAAGATGTAATATGAATATATTTTGATACTTTTTAATGTATGTCCAACATTAATTATATAAATATTAGTCGTAAAGTTTTCTATGTCAACAAAAAAAAATGTCTGTGAATAAAACATTCAGTAAAAACAGTTTATGCAAACCAACTACTGATAGGAATAAATTCGGAATTTAAGTTCCAAACCAACTATTTTCTTGAGGTTTTTTCTAAATGTAAATGAGTTTTTTGAATTTAGGTTATGGAATATCCTTTTAGACAAGATTGGGTTTCTGGGATCATTATTGATCTAAAACATCTATAAATATGATTGTCCCTCGTGTTATTAACTAACACACCACAAAATGTCTCAATATTCTTATATTGCATTTGGCTACTTCAACGATGAGAGACCCCCTTTTAAATTTAGGTTTATAGAGATCACTTGTCCTGTCGATCTAAAACCCAAACTAGAGTATCTCTTGCAATACCCAAATAATCAAAGAGTTGTGAAACTTTATCATTGTTTACCCTCAATTGACAACGAAGGAAAATACAGTTCAACAAGTTTGAGTTGAAGACAAATGAAAGACTTAACAATTATGTGGAGTACATTTCACTACTACGAAACAAAAGTTCAATCAAGATGGATGTGACGGTTGCGATAACGATCGACGGTATTCTAAAGATATTGAAACGCCATCACCCATTTATTGATAATGAAATGTAATATTAGATTTCCGTTAACAAAAATCTAGATAATATTTGGTATTTTATGTATCTCTTAACACCAACACTCAAGTATGTTTACTCCCTCTTTCCTAAAACATGATCTCCAGTTGTTTCTCTTCGTACTCTTTTGGTTAGCTTTGTCCTTTTTTTAATTCGTACTCTTTTGGTTAGCTTTGTCCTTTTTTTAATAACTCGGAGACCAGCTGTGATCATTTTCTTAATAGAGACACAAAGTTGACAGATTGTTTGAGACCAAAACCAGTAATTACCTCATTTTTGGGGACAAATATCAAATATACTGGATTAGCATTGCACACCAAACACAACATTCATGCATGCCATTAATTTATTCAGAGATCTAGATGTCAATTTGCTTAACATGAATGAAATCAGTTATTTGGCATAGTAGCCATAGCCATAGCCATAGTAGATACTCACACACATTGATTATGTCCAAGGTAGTAACATGATTACCAAAATAGATACTTAACATTAACAAAAAGACGGCGGGCTAGGCTAGGCTCCGCTCTCGTGCTACCAGCTTTCTTAGATATCATTCCTGCTGACTAATCTGAATACAACACCGTTTTGCAAAATCATGTCAACGGCGTTTCTTCCCAGTAGTTGCCTCCCATGCCTGTATGACATGATTCACAATTTCTTCCACCCCAACATTGTGCTTCACCTGCATATTGATACGGAAATAAAGTTAACTAAGTGAAAAACTGACGGGCTATCATCATTCGAAATACAAGACAGGTCATTTAAATCAGGTGGTTAGGATGATAGAAATTGAAAATCAAAAAAGAAAAGAAAAATCTGTGTTATAAGGTGTGATTTCGTTGAAAACTGCATAACTCACAATAAGCTGTGTTATTATTTGCCTTAAAAATGTTCAAGGAAGCACAAATCGCTCATGATACTTTGTTTCCTTCCATATTTTGAACCAGCTAAATATTAAGAGGCAGAAGTAAAATTTGAGAAAGAAAAATGCTTCATATAAACTTTGACGCACTTCTATAAATAAAACGAGATAAACACACACACACAATCAATGCTATATAGCCAAGTTTCAATTATAAATCCTATTCCTCACACCCATGACATTATAAATACTCATTCACACCCTTGCCGGCTTATTTCCTATTCAGAAAACAATCCTATTTTAGTATTATTGTTGGATATTTGTGCATACAAATAACTATATTTCTCGAAGTAGAATATATGAACTTTTGCATTTACTTTTGCAGAAGTAAATGCAAGAGTTAATATGGTGTTAACTAAGGAATTGGATTCCCTACAATGACTTATCCTCCGTCAAGAGATCGATAACATCTGTTCATTAATCGAACAACTCTTGATGGCTTACTGCATTACTGATAGATTTCCTGACTGCGGAGAATCCGAGTTTTCCGGCATATATTCAAAGCCACAAAAGATGCAACAAACACTAGAATTTTATTTAGCTTACCTGAGCAAAAACAAATGGCCCGCCGTCTCTCATCCTAAGAGCATCGCGCTGCATGACACCCAAGTCAGCCCCAATTGCTTGTGCCAGATCAGTCTTGTTAATCACCTGGTATTAAGTCCAATTAGTTGCATAGCTCAATTTATGAGTTCTTCGGACAGTTATGCAACATATAGCACTTACAAGGAGATCAGCTTGTGTGATACCCGGACCACCTTTCCTCGGAATTTTATCGCCACCAGACACATCTATGATGTAAATAATATAGTCAGCCAGTTCCCTGCTGAAATTAGCAGCCAAGTTATCTGCACAAAAAAACTCAAGTCAACATCCAAACTTTTTGGTATCAAACTCATAAGAATAACAACATAGAGCCACTAAATCATCGTTTTAGTCCATGAAATTTTAGGCGTCAAACAATTTAGTCTTTAAAATTAATAAAATGTCTTCTAAAACTAAAAAGTGTTAATCAAATTAGTCCATCCAAGGAAATTTCAAGAGCTAAACTGACAGATCCAAAAATACTAATATGATCAAAGTTTTTCCAATTTCATACATCATTTCGTTGAGCTTAAGCGAAGAATGAATGTTCTGAAGAACCCGGGATCAAATCCAGACTAAAACAATCTTCGGTCAGACAAAAACAAAGTCATCATGGTAAGTTTAAGGGGCAAATTTTTTGGATGATGCCGATAGTCTGCAGTGAGGATGATTGATTTCGAGTGAATTGATCATTTAAAATTGATTCCGTCTAAAAATAAGTTGAAGATAAAGTGATTTATCTTTGGATAAATTTTCCTACTAGTGAGTTGAACAAGAAATTTCAGTGGAAAAATCACATTTAGACTCAAAAGCTACAAATACTAGGTTTAAGTAGAATCAATTCTTGAAAGCATAATCAACTCTACTCGAGAGCAACCAGACATATCAAAATCAATTTTACACCTCCAAAATCAATTCTAGATGCTCCAAAACATACACTAAATTGATTATTCATTCAGTGGATAACACACTAAAAACAATTATTCTGACTGAATTTAAAACCCTAACGAAGTGATTAATACTACTAACAATACCTCCTCCAGATTCACATAGAAGTAGATCAGCTTTATGCAGATTCGAAAGCTCTTCAAGCGGACCAAGATTAATACTAATATCCTCACGAATCGCAGCATGAGGACAACCACCAGTTTCAACAGCACGAATCCTTTCCTCTGGAAGTGCTTTGTGTTTCACCAAAAACTCACCATCTTCTTTCGTGAAAATATCATTCGTGACAGCAGCGAGACTGTAACGATCCCTTAGGTTTTGACAAAGGGCTAACATCAAAGCGGTTTTGCCAGTACCGACGGGTCCACCAATGCCGATGGTGAAAGCTCTTTCGTTGAAGTCTCTGTTGATAAGAGGTTGAGCTCTTCTGCTGAAGAAGCCGGGTGAGTAAATTGGTTCGTGAGAATGCGGTGCAAGACCGTCGTGGCTGTGGTAGACTTTCCCGTCGGCGCCTACAAATGAACCGTCGTGATGGTCGTGCTTGTGGTCGTGGTCGTGGTCGTGGTCATGAGTGTGCTCGCCTCCAGAAGCCATTGTTTGGATGTTACCAAGCTAGATTCTCTCAATTTTCAATGCTACTCTTATTTTCATTCATATCAAATAAAGACCTTCTAAATTTAGCAAGATATTTTTTTATTTATTTTTATAAATCAGATATCAATTCCGTTCAATGGTACACTAGTATAGATTAAGAGAATTTTTTATTTTCAAATGCTACTCTAATTTTCATTTATCGGAGTCTTGTGTTCTGCTCTGTGTCATGTAATATCAGGTTATGTAATTTCAGGTTGAGGTTTTAGTCATTAAACATGTTTTTATATTATGATATTTGAAGAAAACTCTCTTTCACTTTATGATATTGACTCTGGATAGATTGGAGTTTATTTTTAAGAATATTGATAAGTTGATTCCGCTGCGAAATAAATTTATATTTGATTGATTATGTTTGATGATTAACCCGTGTTACGGGACATGACATTATATGTTTGATGTTTTTGACAGATACGTGGTGCCCTTCTTGTTGTTGTACTCTGATATTAATCTAAATAATCTATTTTGGGTCGAAGGGTGTTACATTAGTGGTATCAGAGCAGATCGCTCCGTTCGGCCAATGTTGTATAATGTTGTTAATTCCTTAGTACGCGGCATGTGTGTGAAACATTGTCGGTACTTGTTGTTAGTTCTGGTAGTTATTTACAGGTGTTGGTTTGGAATTAAGTGAGAGAGAGGTTGCTCTCGAACTGTTGTTGGAATGTCGAAGTTGGTTCAAAGTTGATGTTGATTGCAAGAGAGCAAGGTTGTTGAAGAGATATTGTTGCAAACCGGCGAAAGCATGGACTCATGAATTCGTATCGGTCAGGTTGAGAAGTGCGTGGATTTTGGATGGAGACTGTTTGAGAAAGAGGATTTATTCCAAATGAAAAGACAAGTCGATGGATCAAGTTGAAGGATCAAGTCGATAGATTACTATGCTTTAAGTGTAGTTGGATTAAAGTCGAATCAATTTGAAGTTGGAGGTAAGGCAATGATTTTTGGTAGATCTTTGAAGCAAGAGGGAGAGAGATGGAATTTATATTCATCAATCTCAAAATTCTGGTTTTTTTTGCGATCTTGGACCAGCAGTCACGAGAAGAGACATAACGTCTTACTCGTGATTCTGATGGAGGTGATTCTGGATTTTTTGGAAAGCTTACGAAATTCCCTATAGTTTGCATATAAGAATTGCATTTAGGAGGTTTATGACGAGGGAGATGAACGCATTTTAATAACTGGGTCTGCTGCTGATTTTTGGAAATTCTGCTTACGGAAATTCTTGACCAGTCTCATTGCGAGGATGATAACTTTTTGCTTGTAAATTAGATTTAAGTGATTTTTGAAGTTATGGAATCTACATGAAATTATCTTCATTTTGGAATATAATTTTGTGTTTGGGAGGTCTGTATTGGAAGAGAAATATGTGGTTGAAGATGAGTGAATATTGCTGAAAAATTGGGAAGATGAAGACAAGTGTGAAATATTATTAGGAATAAAATGTTGGAATTTTTAAGAATGTAAATGTATTGGAGAATGCATTTGGATGTAATTTACGTTGAATAAGAATGAGTGAAGTGACGATGTATGTGATGGTGGAGTTGGAAGAAAAGACGAATGTTCGTGTAAAGTTGCTAAGGATTTTAGCTTGGAAGAAAGTTGTAATTGGAACGAACTGAATTGGATGGTACTCGATGTTGTAACGATTCCGGTGTTGGAAAAATATTTAAGGATGTGTTATGTTATGAGCGTGTATAAGAGATTGTGAAATGGATTTTTGGACGTTTTGGTATAATTGTCGAAGTTGGAACTAAGGAAACTAAGGAAACTAAGAAGGCGTTGGTAAGCCTTAGAGAGTTGGTCGAACATTATGCTTACGGACTTTGGGGCACGAGTTGAAGTATGCTATTGTGTTGGGTAATGATGATTTATGCCACCGTTATGGTTTTCGAATGCCTATCAAAAAATTGAGGAACTGATCACCCTTAATCTATTGTTGATAGTAGATGGAATCATAATTGATGGATAGATGTGTCATGCCGACTGGAATAGTATGCAAGTTAGATTGGTTGAAGTTAAGCTGAGTGCTTGAGTATTGTTTGTTTTTCCGATGTAAATTCGTATACAAGAATATTAGTCGGATTTAAAGATGATAGTATGAAATTGCGTGTGAATTGAATAGTAATACGGAAACTCATAGTTGAACTCTAGATAATTGGAGTGTTGCTTTGGTGATGAATTAAGTGGCGCGAGACTTGAAGTTTTCTTGAGATGATTAGAGATGAAAGTAGATGGGAATGTAAGAGCGTGATTTGACAAGAGTGTCGAATAAAGTTGAACTGTAAGTACTAGAAGAAGTGAATTGTAAGTAGGTTTATTAAAGTTTGAGTTTTGGTTGGAACTAGAATAGTTGTTTAGTTGTATTGTTTTGGATAAGAAATTATGAAGAGTTGTGTCGGTATGAGTAGGAATCGAGGATTCGGTATGTTGAATTAGTTAGGAGCGAAGGATATGAGTTATCTTGTAGAAATTGTTGGACCCAGGTACCCTATGTTGTTGCAGGGATGTTGTGCTATTGAGATGATTTTTGAAGGACCTGTTGTTAAGAGATGGTAAAGTTGTAATTGTGTTGAGGATAATTGGAAATTCACGAGAAATATAGGTATGTATTGTCCAAGATTTGGAAGTGATTGTGGTTGTAATGGTATTGGACGTTCAAAGTTGTTGACTTATGGACCTAAGTTGGAAGTATTCGGTAACTACAAGAGTTAGAATACATGTTGGAATGAAATGTCTGAGGAGTTAAGTCGAAGTCTTTTACTATATCGGTTTTGGTGATTGTGAGTTGGAAGTTGAAATTAGTGGAGTTACTACCTTACGGGTAATCAGAGTGCACAGTGAACGCGTGGTGTAGTGCAGTTGCTCAGATGTGAGTAACGACGATGTTGAGGTTGGTTGTATTAATGTCGTGTTGGAGTTGTATGTTCCTATGTTGTGATGTTATAATGTTTTAATCATTGTATTCTTGAGTTGGGTACTATCTTGTGTTGCGATGCTAGTTGACAAGTGTATCACTTGTGTAGTATTCGTATTGTTGTTGCTGACATTATGAGTTATGGTTAGTATTATATGTGGAGTTGTCTCTCTAAGTCAAGAAGTTGATTAGTCTGATGGAATAAGTAGTTGGAATAGTTGAATCGGATAAATTTTCGAGGACAATTTTTTTTTAAGTGGGGGAGAGTTGTAACACCCCAAATTCGATTATGAGTATTTGTTGCTTATTTGAGGATATATGAATGAATTTGACAATTGGTGTTATGTGACCCGATGCATGAGGGTGAAATTATTTTAATAATATTAATAATAAGAATGATCATGTAGTATTATTCGAATTATTGTTTATTATTTAAAATAATAGAAGTGGAAGTATAAATGTTATGTTGGTTATTTTGGAGTATAAGGGTATTTTTATATAATATGAATAATTAGTGTATTATTATACTATTACTATTATTATTAATAAAAGTATATTGAAGAAAGGGCAAAGTGGTCTTTATGATAAAAGAGTAAGGATAAGTTTGGAAAATTAACTGGTATAATTTTACCCAAATAAGAGAACACGATCAAAGTTCTCACTTATCGTATTTTCTTTGGTGAAGAGGAACACTGAGGAGAGGAAAAGAGGGAGAGGAAGTTCAGAGTCAGGAAATTGCGAAGAACCTTGGAGGAGAGTATCAATCGACGGAATTCTCTAAGGTATGAGGAGTTTTCATAATCTATTATAATTGTATAGGAATTGGTATATGAGTAGATTAGGTTTGTATGAATTCTTAGGAGTTTTAGGATTTTTGAATTAAATTGAAATTAGGAGTGTAAATTGATGAATTGGAGTAGATAAAATGAGTTAGAAGTATGCGAATGATGTATGAATTGTTGTCTTGTTGCTATATGATTTTGTTGAATGAATTAGAGGATTTTTGGGGTATAATGAGGTAGAACACGTAATTGGGATTTTGGGAATGTTTGGTGCAGTCTGTATAAAAACAGCAAGAATTGTTGATATGCGTTTGTTAACCGGTTAACGTTATGGGTTAACCGGTTAACCAGTGTGAAATTTGAGATTTTGTGAAGTAACGCAACCGTTAACCGGTTAACCAGTGTGAAATATGGGTTTCTCTGAAGTAACGTAGTCGTTAACCGGTTAACACTATGGGTTAACCGGTTAACACTGTATCAATGGCATATTTTGGTTTTTGAAAAATGCATAATTTTTAATCCGTAAACTCGATTTGAGTTCCGATTGAAGCGTCGGAAAGGTAATAAAATGAACCTTATTTTGATGTGGAAAAATGAGTGATGTGAGATATTTTGCAGAACTGAATTTTTAGAAAACGTCAAAATAGTTTTATGATTTTTTACCGTAATTGAACTATAAAGGGATATTTTGGAGTTGTTGATGAACGAGGGTTATAAGTGTATTGTCATGATGATAAATCTTATAAACATGATTTTTCTTGTAAATTGATGATTTGTTATTATGGATTAAAATGAGTTGTTTATTGTATTGTTAAAAATTGGTTTTATGATTATAAACATGATGTTAGTGTGAATCGGTGTTTTGTTGTTGTTGATGAGGGGAGTTGTTTGGTTGTCTCGTTGAATCGAAATAAGTTGTTTTGTTGCACTATTGATAAAGAAGTATTGTTGATGTGTTGTCATGATGAAAGACATGATTTTATGATGATTATTTGTTGAACATGAAATGAATGATGCACTAATGATTTTTTGGTGATTTTTACGGAGTAACGCAACATTGCATTTCATGACATTCACGATGGGGCTTCGACCTATTTGGTAGCTTCAATCCCATTGTGTGGATTGGAGTGATTCAGTGATTACGGTGTGCTCCCTTGTGGAGGGTTGATGGCCATGTATCTATCTCACGATGAATTGGTACCACATGCATATTGTGCATTTCATGATGATTGAATTTGCATTCATTTTGGAATGTGTTTAGGATGGTGTTGTTGCTGAATTTTGTTGTTGATGTTGGTATGATATGTTTGTGCTGATTTATTCATATTTCATGTTCCCGTATATTTATAATGAATTATGATTACTCACCCTGCCTGCTTGGAAATGTTGTCTCTTATGTGGGTAACTTGCAGATGATAAAGAATAGCTTTGCAGTGCAAGAGGAGTTTATCAGAGTCTCGGAGCATGTCTATTATTACCTTAGGAATGATTTTGGAGTCTTGTGTCCTGCTCTGTGTCATGTAACACCGGGTTAGGATTTTAGTTATTAAACTTGTTTTCGTATTATGATATTTGAAGAAAATTCTCTTTCACTTTATGATGTTGACTCTGGATGAATTGGAGTTTATTTTTAAGAATATTGATAAGTTGATTCCGCTGCGAAATAAATTTATATTTGATTATGTCTGATGATTAACTCGTGTTACGGGACAAGACATTATATGTTTGATGTTTTTGACAAATATGTGATGCCCTTCTTGTTGTTGTACTCTGATATTAATCTAAATAATTTATTTTGGGTAGAAGGGTGTTACACAATCCATGTTGGGCAGATGCCCAATCCGTCGAGCATAGGTCCACAGCCTGAACCAATGACTAGTGTACTGGATTGGGCCGACACAGCACGTGTCAGGCAGAGGCCAAGTCCGTCGGGCAGACCCATGACCTAACGCATGGGGCGAAGGGAAATCGTCTCCCCCACGTGTCCCGTTCAATCAATTGCCCCGTTATTTTCTCCTAGTATTACGTGACAGTTGGACCAAGGACAAAACCACATGCTGGTCTTATCTGCTCATACACAATCATTGACAGTTCTTCCTTGGGCCTAACTAATCTAACCCATGAGAGGAATCTTGGCCCAGCGCTGGGGGCACATCATACCTTATTTCACTAGAGGGTCAAGTATGTTATTCTATTATACTCTTATTTATTATGTACTTGCACTCCATACACACTTTCTCACTTTGGCATCAGAGTACCTTGCAGGTACATCCCGAGTTCACCATTGTAGTTGTTTATTACTGGAAGGTTCCTCCTAGTTATGTCAAATCGGTTACTTTCGTCAATTTTAACAGAAAAAAAAATCAAACGGTGGAGGCGTGGCGTGACAACAAAATCATTGATCCATATATAAGTCAACATAAATAATTAAATACTGATACATTATTTAAATTGTGGGGTTCCCCAAAACAAAACATTCTTAATTTAAACAATATGTTAATTTTTAATTACATTTACTATTTACTTATTCAGATTTGTATCAATTTACATCACCAAAACTTAACATGTTTTTTAGACAAAAATTTACAGAAGGGACCAAATAAAATCACAAAAGTGAAATTAATGAATTAATTTTTGTAACTTTTTTTTTAACTAAAGAAGTAAAACATAATATTAAATTAAGTTGGACTAAAATATGTATTAAGTCATCTTTTAATAAATTGGTTATTATTTATTACAAATAATTTTCAAATTAATTGTAAATTTTGTTGTTTGATGCACGGTGAATGAACAAAGGAAAGTAGTTGAGGAAGAAGAAAGAAACCCTAGCGAACCGTCGAATTAGGTTGAAAGATGACAGGAACGGAGGAGCCAACGGCGAAGAAGAGAGTCGTAACGGAATCGCTAGGATGGCTAACGGAATCGTCGATTATGCCAAAGAAACACAGAGCCATTGAAGGTGTTGGAGCATCCTCCATCCTCGAATTGAAAGCTCAACTCTACAAATCTCAAGAAGATTCCAAAAAGTCCAGAGAATTATCTGGCGCTGACGCCGAATACCAACGCGCCAAAAATTTCATTATTTCCAAAGATCATTTCTCCAATAAGAACTCCGGTGTAGATGCACGGGCTAACAAGTACAACTTTTTTCCCAATTCAATTATAATTATTTTGTATTCTTAGGATTAGTTTGTTTATTTCGTTATTATAATTTGTGTTTGTTGTTAATTGGGATTTTGTTTGTGTTTGTTGTTATGATTAGGGATAAACTTGAGTTGAAAGCTGTTAATGATGGATCAGTGAGCTATGCGGCATTGGAGAAGAAGGCTGCATTGTATGATAAGTTAGTTAAGGGAGAATTGTCCGATGAAGAGGATAAAGAGAAGTATTGTGTTGATTTTGTTCGTAAAGGGAATGATGGCGATGATGTCTCTACCACTTCGAATGTCTTTCAAGAAAATGAACGTGGTGATGGTGATGGTGATGGGGATGCTTTTTTGCTGTTTAATGTGAAACCTGTTGGGCTCGGTCGAGCTGCTGGAGTATTTGATGGTGCTGAGCACAAGCGAAATGTTAGGTATGTGATTTGTCTCTTTACAACTTGTTTTTTTGTTGAAAATGCAATGATTTTGTTCTATATAGCTAGGATAGACACAATGCAAATGTTCTTCGTGTGTGTGTCTTTGTTTGATCGTTGGGAAACGTAGCTTTGAATGATATTGATCAAAGTAGTCATTACCAGATAGCGACACGGAGCGGCCGACCCCAAAAGTGGGATAGTGGTATAGCGTATAGCAGGATGAGTGCTCTATTTGATAATTTTTTGGACAAATTACATATAATAATTATAAACTATATTTGATGTAAAATTAAACAAATTGCTCAACTCATAAGATATTCATAAATCAAAGCACACATGAGTCATGACTCTTTGAAGTGCATAAATGACAATGAAGGAATGTTAAGATTGAGAAATCCAAATTACCCTTAAAACATTGTAGATTTAAGGGATAATTACAGTTTTAGGGGAAAAGGATAGCGAGCCGGGAACCGCTCTGCTCTGCTATCCTGCTATTTACCCTATAGCAGCCGCTATAGTGTTTGCACTGCTAAGGCTCTTCCCATAGCAGTCAGCCTCCGCTCCTCTATAATCCTCTGTGTCTGTGTCTTTCTGTTGGAAACGTAACTTTGGGTTATATTGATATTGATTTTGGTTGAAACTGGGAGTGATGAAGCTGGAGATGTTCTTTTTCCTACGATTAGTTAATTAGTTACTGCTACCACTTTTTTAGGAGGTGCAAGGGGGAGGTTTTTGCTATGTTTGAACTTTTTTATCCATGATTATTATGAGTAGTTATTTTGTTAAATTTGTGAGTCTGTGGCTAATGTAATTTATTTTATTTGCAGGGAAGTTCATGAAGAAGCTAATCTTGCTAGAGAAAAAACTTCAGAAATTAAACTACGCAGACAGGAGCAGTTAGCTGCTCAACGTAAGAAACTTAAACAAGCCTATCTTCGGAAAAAATTGGAGCAACTGAAGTCCGCTTCTGTTGAATCTGGATCTGAGAATAAGCACACGTGATGTATGTGCCAACTATTCTCCGTAATTTCTATAGGTGGATGGAGTTAAACTAAAATTTTCTTATAGGAAGGCATGAGGAATTGAAAACAGATTAAACCTGTGTTTTCACCGGAGTTACAACATCGGTATTCCTGTGATGCAAAACAACCACCTCAATCCGGGATAAACAATTAAAAGAAGCAAAAGAAAACTCCTCTTTTTTCGGTTGTAAATGATGTAATTTGACAATTTCTGTATACATGAGTTATTGATATAGATTTGAGCAAACACTGCCTTAAATTTTGTTGGCTAAACCTGCAATAGACCAGACCAGTCTTCCTTTAACCTTCAACTGATTTCAGTGATTTGAATTCACTATTGTCATGTTCTTGTTTTGGGGTGAAAGAAATACAAAAACATATTTGGGCTTTGTTTGTATATCCCATTGCCTCATAAACGAAATGTGATAGAATCTAATATGGAGAGGTACGTATAAGGCACTTGAGTAGGCATACAATATACATCATCTATTCCAGTGGGAGCGACAATTAAATTAGAGGAAGCTTCTATAACACACCAATTTTTTAACATGGATATAACTTGCAACCTTTATAACTTGAAGAACTTCAAGAGAAAAAGCATCTATTGAGTTTCAATGAAATCAGAATGATAGCAGCAATTACAAACATCAGAATGATAGCAGCAATTACAAACAGTCTTTATATAGTATATTTTTTTCTTCAGAAAACAATATCAAGTGTATAAAAAATTGTAAAATAGAGCGTGAGATGTAATAGAAACAAAGAAAAGAAATGCGGGTGAGTGAGAGTGAGAGAGAGAGAGAGAGAGAGAGAGAGAGAGAGAGAGAGGGAGGGAGGGAGGGAGGGAGGGAGGGAGGGAGAGGGAGAGGGAGAGGGAGAGGGAGAGAGAGAGAGAGAGAGAGAGAGAGAGAGAGAGAGAGAGAGAGAGAGAGAGAGAGAGAGAGAGAGAGAGAGAGAGAGAGAGAGAGAGAGAGAGAGAGAGAGAGAGAGAGAGAGAGAGAGAGAGAGAGAGAGAGAGAGAGAGAGAGAGAGAGAGAGGCGGGGGGGGAGGAGAGAGGAGGGAGAGGAGAGGGAGAGGGAGAGGGAGAGGGAGAGGGAGAGGGAGAGGGGAGAGGAGAGGAGAGAGAGAGAGAGAGAGAGAGAGAGAGAGAGAGAGAGAGAGAGAGAGAGAGAGAGAGAGAGAGAGAGAGAGAGAGAGAGAGAGAGAGAGAGAGAGAGAGAGAGAGAGAGAGAGAGAGAGAGAGATTTCATTTTTGTAATTAGTTACCCTAGCTAACATTCATATCAACTTTTAAAGTAAACTTTTGGAGGACAAACTCGACAATTCATGGGATTATATCTCACTAAAAAGAATTTTATTGAGAGTATAGTCCAAGTTGTGTAGTTCAAGTCCAAGTAAATGAGGATTAGGGTTGTTATATTAGTTATTTAGTACTAAAATTACATAGTTGTATATATACACACATATTTTGTAATTTAGTTTTAAGTTTTTCAATAACAACAATATTTATTTTCCATTTCCTCTCTTTGTCTTTGCAATTTAGTTTTAAGCTTTTCAATAACAACAATATTTATTCTCCATTTCCTCTCTGTCTTCTCATTAAAAGTGTCTTACGAACTAACAAATTGGTATCTAGAAAAACTCCTATTTTTTATCTCAACTTTTAGTTTTGTTGAAAAACATTAAGAATGGGTGATGTGGCATTTGTTTTATTTTTCATTAAAGGAATAATTGACGTGACATTTTTATAATTTGTTGTTTTCTTTTAGTAACATAAGGTGACAAACTCTCGGTCTTCCATTTCATCCACAATCGTTCAGAGTGCTTCATAGTGTGAAGAACAAAAGCCTAGCTCTTGCGAAGAAGAATCTTGTGGTGGATCCTGATAGGCGTTTGAACCCACATTTCCAGAGGATTTATATTTGCCTCACGGCTTACAAAGATAGTTTCTTTAAGTGCAGAAAAATATTTCACAAGAGATACAATGGAGAAGGATTGAGAAGAAAAATGTTTTACAGAAAAGGATTGAGAAGAAAATGGAATGAACTCTAGAGGAGATGAAAGAGAGATGAAGGAGAGAACGTCAAAAAAATATTATGAAGTAAAACAATTTTCTGGAAAACATAACCTAATCAATTAAATAAAGTCTTACTACACACATTGGATGACTTAGAAACCACATGGCACACCACTGTGGCAGATACTAACGACAAAACACAACAATCAACGGAATGAACCAAAATTCTTAATGGAAGCAATATTATGGGACTAACGTGAAACGTTTTTTTTTATTGTGAGATTAAATCGAAACTCAAAATTATTTTACGGGACTTGGGGACTCATTATACCAAAAAAACAATGATGATTTTATTTAGTTAATTTTATCAGCTATTAATATATTTTTATTATTAAAAATGTATATAAAATATAATTAAATTATGCATATAATATTAATTTTGATACATTAACAAAAATAAATATTTATAAGTATATTGAAAAGTAAATATATAACAATTATTTTATAAAAGCAAAATATTATGGGACTAACGTGAAACATTTTTTTATTGAGACTAAATCAAAACTCAACTATTTTATGGGACTTGGGACTCATTATGCAAAAAACAAAAACAATTATGCTTTTAATTAGTTAATTTTACCAGCTATTAATATATTTTTATTATTAAAATGTATATAAAATATAATTAAATTTATGCATATAATATTAATATTAATACATTAACAAAAATAAATATTTATAAGTATATTGAAAAGTAAATATATAAAAATTGTTTTATAAATGCAATATATTTTTTAAACTATGAAGTATAGTTAAGTAAAATCATATGCATAAGTTTCAGAAAACTGGTTGATATGATTTGAACCCACATCTTTCAAGACTAAAAAGAAAGCGAGATTATAAACACCGCTCGGCTATTGTAACAAACATTATTTTGGTGTGAAATAATATTTAATATTCTAATTATTATTGTTTTTGAAAATAATTGAACGTCAAAAAAATTCGACTCTGCTGGGGATCGAACCCAGAATCTCTGGTTCCGTAGACCAGCGCCTTATCCATTGGGCCACAGAGTCATTTATTGTTTACTTTTAGTTAGTTTCTATAATATACGTTTATAGACTGTAATGCATGTTTCTTCCACACAATTTTTTTACCACAGTATATATATATATATAATCTAATCTGTATACAAAAACGTAAAACTTTTTAACACTGCATTCAGTTGCATGAATATATTTAGTATTATATTTTAAAAATTAATTTAATGAAATGGCACTATGATTTGATTAAAGACATAGATTAATTTTATAAAACATCGTTATAACTGAATAATATGTGTATATATGGAATAGAATTATTATTTTTTACCAAAAGAATAGAATTACTATTCGAAATACTTACAAGTGTTTTCTTTATTAACTTAAAAATAATATTAAAAAAAAGTCACGCAATCCGAAGTTCAATATAAACAAAACGTGGCTAAAAATTATTATACATGATTTGGACATGAATTCTTCAATTACAAGATAAACAATATGTGATATAAATTGAAGTATAAGCTCTGAAGTTAACATTAAATCTATGATTTTTTCCAGGAAAAGAAATCTCTACATTTTTTTTTACAATCCTTTTTAATTCTTCAAATATATTTAACTTTATTTCAAACAACTTCGGTTAGGATTTTAGGTATAGGTGCAAATGCAATTCAATTAAATGTGTCAGTTTATATATTTTCACATTCAGATGTGTTATAAAAAACTATAATTAAAAATAAAGGCCCTAAATACTTATTATTATCTTTCTAGATGCTTTTAAAGTGTTAATTAATCTGCAAAATATTGCCTGTTGTGTCCAACTCTTTATTAAAATTTTCCCCATCCGATTTTTACCTGGTTTTAGACAAGATATGCTTTGCCCAGAAATAAGATCCCAACAAAAAAATACTGCAACCACTCTATGCAACACACTGCCCATCAACTTAGAGCTAGTGTGTGACAAGAATAGTGTACAACAACCTCATAGATGAGGGAAGCAATTAGTTTCATTTCATAAAACATACCTAAACAAGTTCAATTCTAGAAACATGGTTTACACATGAATAGATGAAGGTTAGCAACACTAAAATGCATAAAGGCAGGGAGTGCCAAGTATAGACAACCAATAAATTGAGGGGATTACAGAGTTTCTTATGACCCAAATAATTCAGTTATAAATATGTCAACACCATAGCATTTGTTATGTCTTTGTTGATGTCTTAGCAGATAGCTCCCCCCCAGCAAGTGAAGAAATTAACATTGAAAACCAGAAATCTTGGTCAAGTCTCCCACCAATGTAAACTGCTTACTACCCTAGCAGCAAAGTTTGCTCCCTGAAATACAATTAGTTTGAAATGTAACTGATATACACAACAAATGAATTAAGACATAATTGATACATCACCTAAGAAAATAAAAGTCAAATAACAAAATTGCTTACCTCTCAGAATCTGCGTTTGAGATATTGCGCTGATCTTACATTTATGATATCATATGCACCATTTCAGCAACTATCATCAATCTATTGTCTTCTTGCAATTTCTGAAATGCCAAAAAAGACAATTGATTATGTATGAGATACAACAGAACATCTTATTTATATAATATTTTCCCGGAGACAATTGTAGAAAATATGGAAGGAATCAGTTTCCAACACCCCGGGAGATTTACCTCTAACAGGAGCATTATATCTGCCGAGCTGTAAGTGGAATCAGCCCCTCTATTGATAACATCTTCTATGTCTGCAATAGTTATTTGATCCAAGCGATTGGTACGCATATGCTGACCAAATAGGGAATTGAATGCTTCGATTCTGTATGTTAATGGAAAACAGTTTACATCCAAAACTAGTACAGAAAAGATTTCAATATAAGAACATTATAGGAGGCTTTAGATTGGCAGATGAAAGACCTTTCAGGAGTGAGACCAACAGCTGGTTGGGCTGCTGAGGTATCGTCTACTTCCATGGCATCGGATGTTGAGCTAGTAAAAAGAAAAACAGATGGAGAGTTCAATAATGGCTAAGTTAAAAAATTCAGGACAAGAAAAGCCTCTATTAACATGGTATTGATGTATCAGAGTCCTTATGCATTATTGTAAAGGATGTTAATTCAGCTTCTGGATAGAATACGGGATAAATGAAATTTCCTCATGCAACACATGGTAATAATTAAGAAATAGTATATACTAACTATCACTTACTCTCTTTTGCTTTTAGAACCACGATCAGGACCATCGTTTTCAGCATCAGCCTTACGCTTCCTCTCCTGTTCTCTTTCCCTCTCTTTTTCCCTCTCTTCTTCGCGCTCATCCATTTCTGTCAGCTCTTTATGATATATTGCAAAATTAAGAATATTCAAAGCAGCATCCACATCAGACTTTGTGACCTGGCAAAACAGGTGGAGATTCAATCACGAAGGGTTCTGAACACAATCACAAGCCATTATAGTACTACCACAATGTTCAGCTTATAAGAATAGCAATTGTAACAAGAAAAAAATATAGCCAATGAGGGTAAGTTTATGTTTTCAAGCATTTGCCTAAAAGTGTTTATTTGGGGCATTTGATCGTATAATGATCAGTAGAAAAACACCTTTGAAATGGTCCTGAACAAATAAGTGTTTGGGCAAAAAAAATTCCTAGCTAATGTAGAAATGGTTGGGGATGTAACAAAAGCTTAATTTGAAAATGTAATTAAAAAGAAAGGCAGAAGTTAATTTGAAAATAACATATGGACATGTTATGATTGTTGAAAAAAAATGGGCAAGTATCTCACAAATAATGATATTATAAAGTAACAAATAGAGTACTGTACCTTTCTGCTCAACTTCAATTTGGCATGAGCAGTTGAGAGACGTATTATGGTTTCTAAAGTTCTGGCAGTTATAGGAAGTGTTCCTCCAGTCTGCATAAAGCCAGCAAGATATCAATAAAAAACCAAAATGTACAACTATTGATATGCTTCCAGCTAATTGTGGAGCTAATGCTAACCTTCGCATTTGAATTTGCATTTCTGAGCTCAGCATATGCTGTGGCAATCTGGTCAGATGCCTGTGGAAAAATTTAATTGATATAAGGTATTTGAACAAAAGCTTAAAAATCATTGAGAAAATCAGACTTCTAAGAGCCATTATCAGGTGTGGCAGTCACAGAAAGATACAGAATATCTAAATGTTCCTTACAGTGAACAAATTGGAGTATGCTGATGGAAATCATTATAAATCAAGAAAAGAATGATATTTCTGTTAGTAATATCACCTCATCAGTCAAGTCCGGCTGAATCCTATGCTTGGCATAATGGATATACTTTTTAAGAAACTTAATTGTAAGTGTATCCCGCTTGCGACCTCTATCAGTATATTTGACAAAGACAGATGATTCAGTATCGGCTTCCTCCTCTCTTCCATATCTTGCGCTCCCGTCATGTGCTGCCTCACCTGCATTGGTAAGTAAGTTAATTAGAATTCTCTGGTGAATGCATGTCTCTAGCATTTTCTGAAAACTGGTCATTTACCTCCATCAATGGCAGAACGAAATCGATGCATACGCAAGACGTGCTCTGATATTTGGCGATCAATATCAGGATCCATTTGATCCAACACAATAAACAACAGATCAAATCGAGAAAGCAAAGAGTCTGGGAGTCCAATATTCTTAGTCGGAGTCAGTGAACGGTCATACTGTAGAATCAAATGACAAAAGTCACCGTCAAATTTGAAAGAGTTAAAGATACAGTAGAATATTAGTAGCTTTTGTTGTTAAAACAGAACTACAATAGCAGAATGCCACTCACAGTTCCATATATGGGATTTGCAGCCGCCACCACACTGCATCGAGCATTAAGTGATGCATGGATCCCAGCTTTAGCAATAGTTACGGTCTGCTGTTCCATAACTTCGTGTATAGCTACACGGTCTTGGTCATTCATTTTGTCAAATTCATCAATGCAGACAACACCTCTGTCAGCAAGAACCATTGCCCCAGCTTCTAGCCTTCTTTCTCCTGAAAAGAGAAATTTCAATTTTTCTTTAGATGACAAATATCATACGAGAATTATGCAAGTCCCATGAAGAATGTTTTACCTGTTTCTTGATCTGAAGTAACTGCTGCTGTCAAACCAACCCCAGAAGAACCCCGGCCTGTGGTTGATATGGCCAGAGGGGCAATATTCATAATTGCTCTCAAAAGCTGAGACTTTGCAACAGATGGATCACCAACCATCATCATGTTAATGTCACTATAAGAGGAAGGCAGGCCAGTATTAAAAACTTGTCAACAATATTAAGAAATATAAATGCCGAAAATTTCCAATAATACCATCCCCTACAAAACTGAGGGATTTGAGGAGAAAGTACTAACCCTCTCAAATGAGTGCCATTCTTTAAGTTCTTCTCCACTCCACTAAGCATCAATAAAATCACTGCTTTCTTTATCCAAGAATGTCCATGTATGGAAGGTGCAAGTGAATTACCAAGCAGATCAAATGTATCATCTCTTTCAGCTATCTTTTTTATGTTTTTAAGGTCTTCAGTGCTGTAGATTGGAGCATTAGCTTCTTTATTGAGAAGAGCTACATTGTTGGCTATGAGCACAGTCCTGCATACACACCAGCCAGTCAAATTTATGTTCTATAAAGCAAGAGCAGGGTAATTTTTGCAGTTTATTTTTTGAAGCTACCTGAATACACCATTAACACTGCCTTTGCTTTTTCCTGGAAGAGCCTTATATATCCCAACAATAGCCACACGATCTCCAGGCTTGCAAGAATCAACAAGGTCCTCCTCTGCTATGACATCCACTGTTCTTGGGAGCTGACCAGGCGCAGAATTTTCAGGAACTTCCTGCATGGACAAGGTTTGATGATCCTTGTATTTGCACAACCCATACTCGGTAACAAGTAAGTTGCCATTTTCATCCTACAATAAACATTCAGTCAGCAAATTTTATCCTTTGATGATAAAAATAATGCTAGAAATCAAGGATCTTGAGATTACCCTTGTGGGATACACAGACCCTGTGGGCAAACCCAAATTTGATGTAATATCTCGATAATCACGGCTCGTGAAGCTGCCAGTGGTAGGGCAGAAATGAACACTTTTAACAACCTTTGGCCTTACAAGAGAGCCTATAAACAAAACAATTAAAAAAAAAAAGAGGTTAGATTCCAGGATGCATGAACCAGAGTATTTCTTTACATCTGTATCTGTTCAAATTATAATCTGTATGAAAGGGAAATGAAAGAGAAAAAGAACTACCTACAAATAGAACTGCGACTTAAAAAAAAGATACTATATGCTTTTTAATCAGAAAATGACCTTGATATTACCATTATCCTCTAGCAACATTGCATAATATGCCACCCAATGACCCGTTAAAATAAAGATCAGGGCAAGAACTAAATGGACACCAAAAAAGCCACCCATATCAGGTACTTTACCCATCAAATGGGTCTAGATACAAACATGAGCAATAATTATCTACCAAATTGTGAGAATGAGCAAGTCTATAAGCACTTTATACTCAACCCTACTTATACATGCAGATGTTGATTATGTTATTAATCTTGATAACTAGAATTTGGGACATATATTAAAATAAAAACATCGTAATGTTTAGTAACTAGGACTTGAAAATCACTGAAGATCATTTGGTTGTGATATACATTGCAATTAAAATCAACACTGTTTCAAAAATTATAGTTAAACATAAGTTATTGTTGACAATACAGCTCCACAAAATTAACCAGTGACCAAAACAAAAGGTAAAACGTATACCCTTGAACAGAAAACCCTACACCACCAATTTCAAAGTAAAGAACAATTGGCACTGAAAATAAAATATTCACAAGCTACTAATTATCAGTTGGATAAAAGAACAGTTGTTATACACATAAGTTCCAGAAAAACCCTGGTAATCATAAATTTGTTACTTTTACACCATTTGCACATTAACAACTACTGACATTCAAACATTCAATCATATACTAACTATAAATGATAAATTAAAAGGGGAAATTAAAAAAGTGAAAAATAGTTTTACTTACATTTGGTGATAATGCCCTCAACACAAACCATAGAACCTATGAATTCAGAAAGAAGATCCCTAGGTGTAACCCTGCGAGAAACAAAGGGGCCTTCCAATCCCACAAGAATATATTCTCCTTCCTTCAAGTATTTCGGATCAATAGCACGAACAGCATCAGTCACCGCATCAGAGAATGATTGCATGTACTCACTTGGATTTCTCAGAATCCTGAAAAACACAAAAATTTCATAGAAATTAACACTAACCCTATGTATTTCTTTCGTATAGACATTCGAATTTTTAAAATTAAAAATGAAAAAAACCTAAGAGCAGTTACTGACCTGTTACCCAAATCCTGGTAGTTGTGGAGATCAGAGATGTTGACGATGAGACGACGGCGTTTGTGGTTGATTAGAGCTTTGATTTCATCCATGTAAATGCTTTTTCCGATCTGATTCAATACAAAATCGAAATTGATTCAAATGAATAAGTAGAAAAAAAAATGATAAATAATAAAAGAGAAATGGTGAATAGGTACATCTTGGTCCAGAAAATCGGCGAACTCTCGCTTGTGAGCTTGCCTAACTTCTTCGCTCAAATCCATTTTCGCAGAGAGAGAGAGAGAGAGAGAGAGAGGCGCCGGAGGAGGAAAAATGAGTGTTGTGGTTCTACTCTGGTGATTTTTTTCAGTTTTAGGGCATTGTTTTGGCGGGAAAAGGATTCGCAATGTGGCGGGAATATGGTTTGGTTTAGTACGACCGGTCCGGTTTATGCTTCATGATTTTCTCGGTTTATTATTACTGAGGTATGGTTTTTTTTTTCCGAGTCAAAATGTATTATATTGATAGTATATATAAATTAAAAAACATCCACACAAATCAAATTAATCAAATTTGTTTTATTATATTCTATTCAAAACCCAACCTCAATTAAAAAACATACACTTTAATTCATACATTATACTTAGAAATTGTATGGATTACTGGTCCTAATTTTAAGAATCGAATTTAAGTAATTCTTCAATTTATTAATTGATTAGAAATAAGAGAATATAAATTGTGATTTAAAGTTTAAGAACTGACTTAAGATATTAGAGAGTGTAGTTTAGAATACTGAATTATATACCAATAAATTTGATATAATGACTAAGTTAAATTGTTGTAATTGTTGAATAATCAATATATGACAATTAGATGTCGGCATTAATAATGACATACAAGGGATTCAAAACAATGTCTAATCACTTTTAGCTGATCTTTTTTCACATCAATATTATTTATGTTTTTTATTTTATCAAATTAAACATGTGACAAATAAGATTTTTTTTACTCAAATGCCATAGTTTTGAAAATCATATACCCAAATGCCACACTTTTGAAAAAAAATACCAGAATGTCATACTTTTTGAAACGGTTCGTCCATGGCAAGGACAAACCATAATTTTTTTAATTTTTCAATAGGGGTTCGTCCATGTCATTCCATCACCATTGATTTGAAAATTTGCTTCACTGGTTCGTCCACCACATGGACAAACCTTTTCTTTTTTGTTTTTTTTTTAATTTAAGTATTTACGTTTATGTTTTAATTTATTTTTTAATATTATTATTAATTTAAATATAGCATAATTAATAACATTAAAATAATACAATATTTTTAATATTTTTATTTATTTTAATTATAACATTTAAATAATACAATAATTTGAATATTTATCTTTATTTTAATAATTTAACATAATTAAAATTATATACTAATATAATTATAAAAGAAAAACATAATACACCAATATAATTTAGAATAATATTTCATTAATTTTAAATAATATTAATGACAGAAATAATATAACATTAGTTTTTATTTTCGCGGCCGTTGTGGTGGATTTAAATGTGACCCAGTACCACACATGGTTGGAAATATCTCGCGTCGTGGGCGGATATTTTGTTGCGGAGGAGGAGGAAGAGGAGTAGCATCGGATGACAAATCATCATCTTGATTTGTTGGACGTTGGTTCGATCTACCCGGTGTACCCGCCACGTAACAGTCATTTACGTCGTTAATATTGAAGTCCGGAAGTGATACAAGATTTTCTTCCGTAAGTTCAAAGTTGGGTAGTGCTTGTGACGGTTGTGTGTATGACTGAGGCGGTTCCATTGATGGACGATAAACATCTTGATAGAATAAGGAGTGGTGGAAGTTAGTTTGACTTGGTGATGGTTGGAATATTTGTTGTTGAGAATGGTAGGAGGCAAATCCATAGTTAGGTTGAGATGACGATGGGTTGTTTGTATGTTGTTGAGACTGAGAGTATGAATGCTCAAAGTTAGGTTGAGGGATTGGAGTGTACTGGTAGGGTGGTCGTTGTGGGGTTCGGTCTTGGAATTGTTGGTGGTAGTAGTCAGCATGACGGATTGGTTGGTGAGGAGTTGGTTGTTGGGATGAGGTTGGTTGTTCTGTTGTTTGTTGTGGGAATGTGTTTTGTTGTTGTGGATGTGGGGGAAATTGACGGGGGTCGGCTAAATACTGTTGTTGTGATGGAAATATTAATGGAATATTCTTAAACCAATTAATATATTCCTGGCTATGCCTCCGTTGTTGTCGTCTCAAACATTGACCAGTCAAAATCAAATGTCTTCTATTATTCCACTCCTCGTTCTCTTCTTGGTTTATAGTTCTCCAGTGAACCCGCCAGGTGGATTGCATTTCTCTTGCGTGATGTTCTCTCAGACATCTTGGGTTAGATGGAATATCCTGAGGAAATCCAAACATCAATTTGACCCGGTCTGATTGATGCATCTCAACAATATGAAAACATATTATTGATGTTGTTGCACTCCACACACGCATATCATCACGAACATCATCTGGATAATGAGGGTATGGCCTCCAGTTAAACTGAAACAAGGAAAAAAATTAGAGTGCAAATAATAATGTATTACATAAATTAGTAATATTATTGGTTTCATGACTTACATCTTCCTAAGTCAAGTCATCAAAAGCATCTCGATATCCACGTATATAGAATCGGGGAGTATTGGGGTACTGCATACCTCTTTGTGCAAACCTTGCATTTTCAAAATATTACTCGTTAATTAAAAAGTGTAAGCGTTTAAAATAGTGACGGTATAAGAAGAAGTTTACCTGAGGGCGTACGGATATGTTGGCATTTGGATGCTAGTAGGAGCTATCAACGGGATATGCCAATACGCCCAAATAGTCAGAAGGAGTACGTATCCTCCCATACTCACCACATCTTTGATAGCCGCCCTGCACATGTTTCTATAGAGGGTAGCTAAAAAAGCAGAACCCCAACTATAGGTGCCGCATGTTTGTAAATCCCCCACTAAAGGTACCCAAGAAGAATGTAACAAATTTTGTGATTTGTTAGGAAATAAAAAGGAAGAAATGAAAAGCAAAATATAAACTTTAGCGTTGAGAATGTTCTCCTCTTGAGTGGGTTCAACCCGAGACTTAAGATAGTTTAAAATTTCGTGTAACCACGTAATTTTAACAAATTTTTTATGTCTTTGTTCTAGAGGGGGTTTCACACCCAGATGTTCCATGTATACACTATCCCCTAATTGAGTAGGTCCGTGAATGGCTGGACCATCAATACGAAGACCAAACAACATACGTACATCTTCCAACGTGATTGTACATTCACCAATTGGAAGATGAAATGTATGTGTTTTTGGCCTCCATCGTTCCAATAAAGCGACCACAAGCTTTGAATCCATTCTTGCGGAATGTATTTGCGAAACTTCGGCAAAACCGGCTAGTTCCAAATACGGCAATATGTCTTCGTTTGGTGCATCAAAACAATGCGAATGTAGTCTAAACCTGGGGTTGTCATTATCCTGTTGAAAAAACAATCGTGGCGATTATTATAAACTAACGTAAAAAATATTATAACCGAATATTAAAAACTAACATATTAAAAACTTACGAATTGCACAATATTATTTGGAGTTCCCCGGTGTTCTTCGCCTAACCATAATAATTCAGCCATTGTTATCTGTTTAAACTAAATGAAACAAGAAAAATAGTAAAAGGAGAAGATTGATTGTGTGATGTTTGTAAACAAACTCTCCCATTTTTATAGCCAAATTCTACCACCCTAAATTCAAAATTATAGTCAATATGGGAATCTTAGAGCCATGCATGCAAAATAGACTCATAGGGCCATGCATGCAAACAAGTTTGAAGTGACCAAAGATGAATCTCGTGCATGCAAGGAAGTGACCAAACGCTGCCACTTTTTTTTCTTCATAGGGAAAGACATGTGGTGGACGAACCACTTTTTCTTCTTCATAGGGAAAGACACATGGTGGACGAACCACTTTTTTTTCTTCATAGGGAAAGGCACATGGTGGACGAACCGATCAAGGGGTTAGTCCATAGTATGGACGATCCGGTTATTAACCCCTAGGTCTTCGCATGCACTGGTTATTAGGATATCTCGTAGCATGTGCACTTCCCACTCTTATATACTGATCTTACCTGGAGATCAGGATCCGATACGGCTGGACTCGAGAGCGAGCGGAAATGGTCGTCGAGGAGAAAAAGGGGTGTACCTGCAACACACTCCGATGCCAAAGTAAGTATCCGAGCAACAGTGAGCAAGTACTAGTGTCAGGGTTGAGAATTGAATACCTGCCCCTCTCAAATGAGAGGGTTTTTATAAGGGACTGACTAGAATTCTATTGGGTTGTTAGGTGAAGTGCGGATCGAGGGGTCCGTGAAGATAGGAAACGGTCAATATTATCCGTTAGGAGATCTCCTCAAGTCCGGATCGCTGGTGGTCGACTGAGGACCACTTTTCATGGTTATGCTCGACGTCGAGCGAGGTGGATTGATCAATCTTTCTGGCCCAATAAGAGGGATTGGGCCGGGCCGGAACAGGAGCCCCCCAAGTCATTGCTCGAACTGTCGAGCAGTGACTTAAAAGAGACGACATAGTAATCGACGGAGTGGGATGCCATGGTCGAAGATCCATGCTATCGGTCTTCCGGGCAAGCGATACGTTGCTCGGTAGAGGAATGTGAAACGAAAAGCTGGAATATCTGGATATTCGCGCCTATTAATGATTTGACGGCTAGCCTAGGGGCTAGCGTGTAGGGGTCACGCGTGCGCACATGTGTTTTCTTCCCTATAAATAGGATTCCCAGGGCCCATTTTGACCCTTTCGTTTCATCTCCTCTCTCAAGCCTCTGCTCGTTCAACCACCGTTGCTTCAGCCGTCGACCACCGCCAGTTCTTACCGACCACCATTCACAGAAGCTTAATCTTCTCCAAAATGTCTTCTCAAGCTCAAGGTACCGTTCTTTTCTTCTCTCTTGAGCGTATATAGCTTAGTTTCTGTAGAATGCATGCGGTTTAGGGTGATTTTACCGGTAGTTTTAGGATTTAGAATTAGAAAACTTTAAAGTTCTTGCCACCGTAACTGGTCGGCTGTGAACCCTAACTTTAGGGTCGACGCAGACCTTGGTCGTCTTAGGCTTTAGATTTTTTGATAGATTTGTTATTTGTACTGTTGGGCGTCAGCTGTTGCCACGAGCAACGGTTAGCCAGGGCTACAGCTCGGAACATAGTTTCTGAGCTGAGGCGCGCCCTTTCACTTGTTGAGCGGTGGAAGGGTGAATTTGATATTCTTAATCGAATTCACTGATGCCTTTCCTCTGCTTTTCAGGTGATAACTTGCTCGAGGACCCGTTGGTTGTGCTTTCTGAGGATACGTCCTCGGAGAGTACGGAACCATCTGCGTCCATACCCTCAAGCTCGGGAGGCTCTTCTGACAGTTCGAGTACGAGTACCACGGGGCAGTCGACAGAATCGCCTCAGTGTCCTACCCGGTCGAGGGTCTCGCCCGAAGAATGGGTAGTCGAAGACTTGCTGGACAAAGTGTCTTCTTTCTCGAGGCCTCGGTCGGAACCGCTGCCAATTGTTGGGAATCCTGCTGACTGGGTTGTGACCTGCCCGGGAGACGACGACCGGATCTTCTCAGACTTTCGCGGCCGAGCGTTTTCTATGTATGAGTACGCCACTTCGGTCTTGGGAGTTACGCTGCCCTTCAGCGATTTTGTGAGTGCTGTGCTCGGACATCTTTGCATAGCCCCTTCTCAGCTGCATCCGAACTCATATGCCTTCCTCAGGGCGTTTGAGATGACGTGTTCTTTCTTGGGCGTTGGGGCCACGCTCCCTCTCTTCTTTCGCCTCTTTTCCCTGCAACGCCAAGTCGGGCGAGGGACCGATCGGAAGGGGTTCGTGTCTTTCAAACAACGGACCAAGATTTTCAAGGCTCACTCGGAGTCTATCCGGGCTTTCAAGACCGATTACTTCTTGATAAAACCTGCGAGCGATACGGCCGTGAGAGCCATGAGTTTCCTTGGAATTGATACTGATGAAAACGACGAGCCCAGATTGGACGACCAAGGGGAAGTGATTCCGAGGAGGTTGTGGATGTTCCCTTTTTCTTGGAGTTACGTGCATTATGAGCGACCAGTGGGGGAATTCATTCAGGTGGGGGACACCCTGAATGATGATGACGCGGCCAGCTTCGAAGCTTTTAGGAAGTTGATAGCTTCTTTTACTCCGACTCCTCTATTGGACGGGGAAGGCAAAGTTATGGTCGATCAGGATGGGGGAGAAGCATTGGAGCGTCCCCTGATCAATGTTACTGATCTGTTGGCCTGTAATAACGGGCAGGAGATAGCTGATTTTTTCGGTATCTGTTTGTTTATGCTCGTTAAGTTTTTTATTTGATTTTGTTGCTCGTAGCTAATCTTGGTTTTGTTCCTCTTTTCAGGTTCTTTGACTAATCCTCTGGACAAAATCCATGAGCGGCTAGTTCAGCAGCAGCGAAAACGGTCGAGGGTCGTGCAGACCAAGTTGACCGAGGCAAGTGGTTCAGGCTCGGGTCCACTGGTTCAGGGCTCTCCGGGGGCTTCCACCGGTTCTTTAATGAAGAAACATAAAGCGGTGGCCACTGTGGATCTGACGGCCGGCGCTCCTCCAAAGCCAAGGCATGGGATACCCCCCTGTTTCGTCGTTCGGAACTTCTTCGAGGGGAACACAATGGATGTGGACCGGGCGGATTCTTTATTCCTGGAGGGGATGGATCGCCCTGCTCGGCGGCTCTCATTGGCCCAGGACGCGAGCGCGGTGATGCGGGTCCTGACTATGGCCTGGATGACGGCTGAAGGGTCTCCCAAGCTGGAGCGGGAGAACAGCAAGCTCAAAGAGCAACTGTCTGCCTCCGAGGCCAAGCTGACGGCGTCCACTGAGGAGGTGAAAAGGGTTACCACAGAGTCTGCTGAGCGAGCAACGATAATCGCCAAATTAGAGGTCGACAAGAGAAAGTTGCTCGAGCAGAACAAAAAGTTAAAAGATGCCTTTTGCCCCAAAGAGGATGAAGACGAGGACACTAAACATTTTATTACGAGGGCTCATTTCCTCGCTCGGATCGACCAGGATATGGAAGATCTGAACGCGTCTACTGAGTTCAGTTTTCAAAATGCAGTGGACCAAGTGAAAGCTCTCCATCCTGACCTCGCTTTGGATGTTGATCGGATGAACTATCTTTACAAGGTAGTGGATGGTCAGATCGTGGTGCCTGCGGACTTGGTGGTGGCCGATTCTCAGCCGGGGACGATGGTCCAGCCCGATCAGCCGGAGGAGCAGCCAGGCCATGAGGAAGCTCGTGTGGAGGAAGATCGCCCAGCAGATGGAGATAATTAATTTGTGGCCTGTGCGCCTTGTATTTTATTATGTATTTTGTTTTGGGGGGCATGGCCCCCTTTATGTGTAATTCTGAACAAGTCGGCCTTTTGGTGCCGCATTTCTTTTAATTGTTAAGTGCTTGACTCTGGAGGTCGTTTACATAAATACTGTTTGTTCGCAACTATTCGTCCGTCGGGGAACATAGTTTGTTATATTTTTACTAAGTATTTGACGCTCGGATTTGCATCAATTAGAAGTGATTGGATAGATACGGGGGGTATGGACGACCTGTTGGTTAGGGGAACCAATCAGTCTTGGAGGGTTGTATCCTCGATAGGTGCCCGGGTCAAGGTAATGGCCCGGGCTCCACGGCGTGAACGTCCCATCGCGAGCTGGGGTTCTACCTGGTCGTGGTACTTAGGCGACGTCGGACTCGTTCGAGTTTCCGTTCGTGCAACAAGTCTCTCTTTTGCTCGAAAAGAGATCTTGCTTTATTTGTGATATTTAGACTGACGTGCTTGTACCTAGGCACGCAGTTGATCTCTCTTTCTCTTCCCCTGGGAGTCGAGCAAGGTGACTGGTTTAACTATAATATTGTTTAAGTTTCTCGGCGTTCCACGGCCGAGCGAGTTCTTCCCCGTGTAGATTTTCTAGGTAATAGGCGCCGTTCTCGGTTTTTGCTCGAACACGATATGGGCCTTCCCAGTTGGGCGTCAGTTTTCCCTCGCGGGGATCCCTGTGGTTTCTTCTAAGGACGAGGCTACCTACTTCGAATGTCCGCCTGATGACCTTGGAATCGTACCGAGCGGCTATCTTTTGTTTGAGAATGGTTTCTCGAAGGGCAACATTTGATCGAATTTCCTCGACCATGTCGAGCTCGTCTCTTAAAGCTTCATTATTGACATCTTGTTCCATGGGGAATTCTGTGCGTCTCGAACGGACATGCATTTCTATTGGAATTACTGCTTCGGTCCCATATGCTAATCGAAATGGGGATTCTCCGGTCGTTGAATGGGGAGTGGTTCTATATGCCCATAGTACGCTATGTAGTTCCTCGACCCAGTGTTTCTTATGTTCGTCTAACCTTCGTTTCAGACCTCTCAGGATTACCCTGTTTGCGGCCTCGGCTTGCCCGTTAGTTTGGGGGTGCTCGACCGATGCGAAATGTTGTTTTGTCCCTATTGACGCGACGAATTCCTTGAAATGTTTATCCGTGAATTGAGTTCCGTTGTCGGTCACAATAGCGAGGGGCACTCCAAACCGGGCGAGGATGTTTCTTTTGAAGAATCGAAGTATATTGAGTGCAGTAATTTTGGCCAGAGCCTCAGCTTCTATCCATTTGGTGAAGTAGTCGACGCCTACAATCGAGTATTTGTTCTGACCAGACCCAACGACGAAGGGTCCTAGAATGTCCATTCCCCACCATGCGAACGGACATGGTGATGATAACGATTTTAGCTCGGAAGGAGGTGCTATGTGCACGTCTCCATGTCGTTGGCATTTATCGCATCTTTTTACATGCTCCTTTGCATCGTGCTGTAGGGTGGGCCAGTAGTATCCTGCCCTCAGAATCTTACGAGCTAACGAACGTCCGCCCGGATGTTGCGCATTGATTCCCTCGTGGACTTCCCTTAGGACGTGTGGAATATTTTCCTCTTCTACGCACCTGAGGAGGGGTGTAGAGAATCCTCGACGATACATGCGTTCACCTACTAAAGAATATGAGCACGCCCTCCGTCGTACGGTACTAGCCTCTTTCGGGTCGGTTGGTAATTCTCCTTTAGTTAGGTAGTTGAATACTGGGGTCATCCAACAACTTGTGTCGCCCACTAGGTTAATGTGTGTGCAGGGTGACGAATGTCCAATACTTGGTTGGGGGAGCAGTTTTTGTATGACGGACTTGTTGTTTCCTTTCCTTTTAGTGCTCGCCAGTTTGGATAGGATATCTGCGCGAGCGTTGCTTTCTCGTGGAACATGTTTGATTTCCACGCTCTTAAACTGCTTTATTTCGTCTTTTACGAGGGCCAGATATTCGGCCATGCTGTCACTCCTGGCTTGGAAATCTCCACGGACTTGGCTCGCGACCAATTGGGAGTCTGTGCAAATTGTGATTTCTTCTGCTTCTAGGTCGCTCGCGAGCCGTATGCCTGCTAGGAAGGCTTCGTACTCCGCCTGGTTGTTGGAAGTAGGGAAGGATAGAGTCAAGGATACTTCGATGACGTTCCCTTCCTCGTTCTCCAGAATGATACCGGCCCCACTGCCCGTCGGGCCAGAAGCACCGTCTACGAAAATAACCCACTTGGACGAAGCTTGCGTGTTCTGCTCGGTGAAGGTAAGTTCAGCTACGAAGTCGGCCAGTGCTTGCGCTTTGATGGCTTGTCTTCCTTCGAATTTGATATCGAATTCAGATAGTTCTAGAGACCATTTTAACATTCGACCGGCCATGTCTGGTCGACCGAGCAACTGTCTTATGGGTTGATCAGTCCTTACGATGATGGTGTGAGCCAGGAAGTAGTGGCGTAGTCTCCTAGCTGCGAGAAGGAGGGCCAATGCGACCTTTTCTATCTGAAGGTACCGAACTTCTGGGCCGTGGAGAGCTTTGCTCGTGAAATAGACGGGTTTTTGTCCTTCGGGTCGTTCGCGCACAAGGGCTGCGCTTACTGCTTCGTTAGCGACCGCGAGGTAGAGATATAGAGTTTCCCCCTCCTCTGGTCTGGATAAGACTGGAGGTTCACTTAATGCCCTTTTTAGGTGGGATAGTGCTAATTCGCATTCTGCTGTCCACTCGAACGTTGCTTCCTTACGGAGCAGTTTGTAAAAGGGGAGGGCGTGTTGAGCAGATTTTGCCACGAATCGGGCAAGGGAAGTGATGACTCCGTTTAGTGATTGTATGGACTTTTTTGACGTGGGAGTTGGGAACATCGCGAACGCTCGACACCGATCGGGATTAGCCTCAATGCCTCGTTCGGTCAAATAGAATCCGAGGAATTTTCCCGCTCGGACACCAAAGGTGCATTTCTCAGGGTTGAAACGCATTTTGCACTTTCGTGCTTGGTCGAAGACTTTTCGCAAATGAGACGCGTGGTCTGTCTCCTGTTGAGATTTGACGATCATGTCGTCCATGTATACTTCGAGCATGTCCCCGATTTCGGCTCGGAATACTTTATTCATCATGCGCTGGTACGTTGCTCCTGCGTTTTTTAGACCGAAAGGCATAACGTTGTAAAAATAATTGCCCGACTCGGTCATGAAGGCCGTGTATTTTTTGTCGGACACGGCCATGGGTATTTGATTGTAACCCGAGTATGCGTCCATGAAGGATAATAATTTGTATCCGGACGAATTGTCGACCAATTTGTCGATGTTAGGTAAAGGGTATGCGTCTTTCGGGCATGCCCGATTCAGATTGGTATAATCAACACACATTCTCCATTTTCCATTAGATTTTTTGACGAGTACAACATTTGAGAGCCAGGTTGTGTACCTGGCCTCAGTTACAAATTTTGCCTCTAGGAGGTCTTTAACGGCAGATTCGGCAGCTTCAGTCTTCTCGCTCGACTGTTTTCTCCTGCGTTGAGCGACCGCTTTACACGTTGGGTCGATAGAGAGGTGATGACAAGCTGTTTCGGGGTCGAGCCCTGGCATTTCTGCAGCGCTCCATGCGAACAAATTTGCGTTCCCTTTGAGACAAGCTTCCAACTGTCGCTTCACTAACTCGGGCAGGTGTGCTCCAATCTTGACGCACCGGGCAGGATCTTCTCCCAAAGGAACTAGCTCGAAGTCTCCGTCCGGGATTGGTCGGGCTAAGGCCTCCACTGGTCTCTGGATGTTCTCGCTATTGTTTGAAAACCTGCAGTCTAAGTCGATCGAATCGACTTGAGGGAAAACCTTGGGCACATCTGGTGGATCCAATGTCGGGGAGATTGGTTGGTACGATATTGAGCTGAGGCCTTTTGATGCTGCCTCGAAACATCTGCGGGCAGCGTCGACATCTCCGTGCAATGTGGCAACTCTGCCCGAAGTAGTATAGTACTTCATCTTTAAGTGAACGGTGGATGACACGGCTATCAACTCGGCCAGAGTTGGTCGTCCTAATATGCATTGGTATAACGACGGGCAATCCACGACGAGAAATTGGACCCTAACTGTCCTGGCTGTTTCGCCTGCCCCGAAAGTGACAAATAGGTCGACATAACCCCATGGTCGGGATACTGCTCCGTTGAAACCTTGCAGGTCGGATCCGACGTATGGAGTCAGATGTGTTTCATTCAGTTGGAGTGTTGAAAACAGTTGGGAGTACATGATGTCACATGAACTTCCCTGGTCTACCAATATCCTCCTTACGTCGAAGTTCGCCATGCGTGCTCGGATGAGTAAAGGGATGCTGGCGTTTGGCGCTCCTCCCAGGAGCTCTTCTCGATAGAATGCGAGGAGTACGGAACCTTCCCTTGGAGGATCTAAGGTGGCGCTTTGCGCGGGCCCTTTGGCGATCAGCTGGTCGAATTTTCTCTTCACAGAACCGACCGTGATTTTATTGAATCCTCCTCCCGATATGACCATCGCCGAGGGGAAAGCTTCCCATGGACTGTGAGAGGAAAGGTATCCTGTGCCTTTGGTGTGGTCTGGTAAGAAGAAGTCTTCCGGGCGATAGATGCTCAGGGCGACCTGCATGTTAGCGTCCGCGGGGATGGGCACGGCCTCTTCGATTTTCTGGGTTTCTTGCGTGTCCTGCCGAGGATTTTCTCTGGACTTTGTGAACTGCTTCAAATGCCCGTCTTTGATGAGGATTTCGATCGCGTCCTTGAGGTGGATGCAATCCTCTGTGTTGTGCTCGTGACTCTTGTGGAATCTGCAGTACTTCGTTTTGTCAGTGCCGGGCTTGGTAGGTTGTTGCCTCGGAAAACGTACTCCTGCTTGCTTGAATTCCGAATTGGCGCACTCAGACAAGATTTTCTCCCTGGAGGCTAGGAGAGGTGTGTATTCGTGGAACCGACCGATAGGTCCCCGGTGCTCCCGCGGTTCACGGGAGCGATCATCCTTTCTTTTGTCTCCTCCCCGACGAGATGTCGAGGGTTCTTCTGCTCGATGTGGTTTGGCGTCTTCCCGACGTCGGGCGTCTCTTACAGAACTGGCCGCTTGCTTTTCCTCATATTGGATGTAAGCTTGGGCTTTTAGCAGGAATGCGTCGAGGGTCGCCGGTGTTTCAATACCGACCGCCCGATGAAAGTCGGTCGAGGGACGTAGCCCCCGTTCAAGCAGATACTTTTTCATGTCGTCGGTTGTGGATACTTGAACCGCTTCTTTATTGAACCTTTCGATGTAGGTTCGTAAAGGCTCGTCCCTCCCTTGGATTATTGCTTCGAGCGAAGCCTCTGTCTTAGGGTGTCGTCTTGATGCAGTAAAATGCCTAGAGAAGGTGCGCCCAAGCTGCTTCCACGACGTGATGGATTCGGCCTCAAGGCTCTTGTACCATGTCATTGCCCCTTTCCTTAGCGTCGTGGGAAAGAGCCGACATTTAATTGCTCCTCGAACACCTCGATAGTCGAGCAAGGCATCGATGTTCTCGATGTGTTCGTCTGGGTCGGTAGTGCCGTCGTACGAACCTAAAGGAGGAGGTTTCTCCAGGCCTCTCGGGAGTTTGGCCGCCATGATTTCGGAAGATAAGGGGCCCCGAGCGTCTTCGTCGTCACTGGAAGCAAATGACGATCTGTGATCACGTTTCTTTGTTCCTCGAGGGGAAGTGGATCTTGATCTGCTCCTTCTTGATTTTCTTTTAGGAGAGGGTCGTGGAGATGACCGACGAAAGCGTTTGTCGCCTGTTGATTCGTCGGTGTTTCCTCTCCTTTTCTTCGGAGGAGACGGAGTGTGCTCCCCTTGGGGTCTCTTGGAAGAATGAGGTCGACGAGAGTTATCTTCAAGTCGGGCGATCTTTTCACCATGAGCGAGGAGTAACAAGTTTGTTTGATTTAGGATTTCGGCCAGCGCTGCGAAATCTGATCCCGAAGGAGTCGAAGGAACGAGAGTTTCCGGGCGACTCTCCAAGGGTTGATTACGATCGGGTGAGGGCGACGCTGCCTTCCCTTCTGGTTGGTCGTGCGTGGTATCATCGTGTAGAGGAGGTTGGACATTGCTCTCATGTTGTGTTAGAATCATGCCATCATTCGATCGATCATCCCGGTTGTCCCGAGCAGCCATGGTTCTTGTTAAAACTTTTGTTCTTTGAGGATCTTGAAAGAAGAACGGGGAAGTTGGTTTCCCACAGACGGCGCCACCTGATCTTACCTGGAGATCAGGATCCGATACGGCTGGACTCGAGAGCGAGCGAAAATGGTCGTCGAGGAGAAAAAGGGGTGTACCTGCAACACACTCCGATGCCAAAGTAAGTATCCGAGCAACAGTGAGCAAGTACTAGTGTCAGGGTTGAGAATTGAATACCTGCCCCTCTCAAATGAGAGGGTTTTTATAAGGGACTGACTAGAATTCTATTGGGTTGTTAGGTGAAGTGCGGATCGAGGGGTCCGTGAAGATAGGAAACGGTCAATATTATCCGTTAGGAGATCTCCTCAAGTCCGGATCGCTGGTGGTCGACTGAGGACCACTTTTCATGGTTATGCTCGACGTCGAGCGAGGTGGATGGATCAATCTTTCTGGCCCAATAAGAGGGATTGGGCCGGGCCGGAACATATACTATGGACTTTCTTGTTTGATTTATGCATCCATTATTTTTCATAATGTCACATAGAAATTTCATTGTAACCATACACTATAATGGTTCCTTTGTCAATGATGTTACTGTCGGCTTTTCTTTTGTTGATACAGATATTATGCGTTTCAAAATTCATTGTAAATCTAATATGTTTCATTTGAAGGAGCGTATAGAAAAAAAATTGCAATGTTCTTTACTAGAAATCATCTATCGTCTGCCATTTTTTCTTGGAGCTGATGGTAGTGTATTTTCGACCGAGAGCATTTTTATTTCATGGTGGCTGAAAGACTTAACCACCACACTGGTAGGCAATTGGATACTTACAAAGTTGATCTTAAGACAAGACATTGTGATTGTGGGAAATTTCAAACGTTTCATTTGCCTTGCTCCCATGCAATCGCAGCATGTGCTAGTATACGACAAGACCACACAATTCACATACCAGAAGTCTTCACCATTCTAAATGTTTTCAAAGTCTACAAGGAAAGCTTTCATGCACTTCCACATCAAGAAAATTGGCCACAATATGGAGGATTTACTCTATGCCATGATGAAACTATGCGAAGAAAAAAGAAAGGACGCCCAAATAGTACCCGAATTAGGACTGATATGGATGAAACTGAGAAAGCTAAGAGATTGTGTGGGATATGTCGTGAAGTTGGTCATATACGTAGCAAATGTCCCAATGTAGCAGGCCCGTCTAATCGGCGATAATGTTATCATCAGTATTGTAACAATGTCATATGTATGTCTTACTAATTCAGCATTCATTAGAATTATAATAATTAACAAAATAATCAGATCAACAAACAAACAAAAACAACTTGCATTTCAACAACATCATAACGATAACAACTCATAAGATCAACAAACATACAAAAATAAATAACAACCTACATACTTAAAACAACACAGTGCATCATTAGATCTATGCTATTACAACCATCAAGACAACCTCACCCGGACCGAACATCATCGCAAGGACACCAACATCATTTACTATTTTTTTCCACTTCATCACACCTGACTCCACAACACGCTTCTCAATTTTCCTGATCTTTTCTTTGTGACCAATTTCACATTCCAGCCAACGGTTCAATTCTCTGTGCAAATGTTCAAGAGTCTGCGTGTTCCATAGTAGCATCTTCATCGGAGGCTTTGTTGGTGAAAATATCACAAGGGCTTTTTTCTTCATAAATGGAAACGTTGGAAGCGGTTCTTCCGTTGATGTTGCTGCTGCTGCAGCTGATGATGATGATGATGAACCAAATGTAGACATAATTTTAGACTGAGTTGAGAATATTGGTGAAAATTTGATGTGGAACAACTACCCAACACACACCCTTATTTATATATAACAAAAAAAATATTAAAATATTATATTGGTAGTCCTTTGACTGGACGAACCGAAAATTTAATCATATTAAAATAAATAAAAGATTTAATCATATTAAAATGAATTTTGTTAAAAATAATTTTATTAAAATATATAATTAATGTATAATTAGTGTATTATTTTAATTAGTGTTATATTATATTTAATTATATTAGTATATAATTTTAATTATGTTAAATTATTAAAATAAAGATAAATATTCAAATTATTGTATTATTTAAATGTTATAATTAAAATAAATAAAAATATTAAAATTATTGTATTATTTTAATGTTATTAATTATGCTATATTTAAATTAATAATAATATTAAAAAATAAATTAAAACATAAACGTAAATACTTAAATTAAAAAAAAAAAAAAAGGAAAGGTTTGTCCATGTGGTGGACGAACCAGTGAAGCAATTTTTCAAATCAATGGTGATGGAATGGCATGGACGAACCCCTATTGAAAAATTTAAAAAATTATGGTTTGTCCTTGCCATGGACGAACCGTTCCAAAAAGTATGGCATTCTGGTATTTTTTTCCAAAAGTGTGGCATTTGGGTATATGATTTTCAAAACTATGGCATTTGAGTAAAAAAATTGACAAATAAAGACTTTGTTATGAGGGTACTCTTTATAAACTAATATATCATAACTCCCCTTTAAGAAGAACTAAGACACGCATCCTCAATGAACCTAACCATAAATATCAAATAGTGTAAAACCACCTTACCACATATCGAATAAGAAATCACAGAAAGAAATGGAAGTGGACAGTTTAAGAAGTTTATGAAGATGCTTACAAAGATAAAAGTCAACATTCCATTATGTGAAGCTTTTTAGCTGATGACAGTTTATGCAAAATTCATGAAGGAACTATTGTCCGAAAAGCATAAACTAAAGTATGACGAGAATATTTCTTTGGCAGAGATTGTAGTGATATAATCTAACGCAAGCTACCACCTAAACATTGATCCATGTAGATTAAATATTCCTTGTTCTATTGGTCCACTGAATATTAGGCATGCACTATGTAATTTAGGGTCGAACATCAATTTGATGCCTTTATCTATGATGCGAAAGTTGAACTGTGGAGAACCAAAGCCGACTCAAATGACTCTTACATTAGTTGAGCAATTTATCATTTATCCATACAAAGTTCTCAAATTTGTGTTTGTGATAGTAGATGATTTGTTGTTCCCATCTGACTTTTTGATCCTCATTATTACAAAAGATTCTAAAACCCCATTAATGTTATGAATATTGTTATGGATTGGCCCAATGACTAGGCATGACCCAATTCACTCATGCTTCCAGGACGACCCAATAGCCTAATGTCAAAGGGATCCACTGGTTTTGTGCCCCTTAACCGAGGAGGATTTGTCGACCACGGTTACTCGTGGTCGGATTCCTCGGCTTCTTTCGAGCGTCTGCCCGACACACGAAGAAGTCATATAGATCCAGCCAAGGACAGCTCCTGCTCGGATCCCCCTCTACCAGACGTAGATCTCATCTGACCAAGTTTGCTTGTTCCAACGGTTAGTTTCTGACAGTTACCTATTTTCGGGGGATCCACGATTCAAGCCCAAAATAGGGATCAATAGTTAAGCGTTGGGGGCTCTATATAAACTTTTTCACTTGAGAGGGTCAGGTATCCAATATTCATTCTCTTAACTCTTTTTACTTGTACTTGCTCACTCTTCTGCCCTGTCTTACTTTGGCATCTGAGTGTCTTGCATGTACACCCTATTTTCTCTTCGACGATCGAGCATTATAATCAGCATCATCTTCATTAATGTCTGTGGCCTTCTACAAATTTTGATCGCCTTGGAACGATCAAATACCATTCCTAGAAACAAGTTAAGTTTTGATTGATGTTGACATGCGAGAAATGATTTTGAGATTCAACAAATAAAATGATGTTTTAATGTTTTTTAAGCCAGGAAACATCAAAAAGAAATTCCTCAGTGTTATAGAGTTGATGTAATGAAAGAGATTATTTAGAAACTAGCTTCAGACGAGTCACCGTCATCACCAATGGATAGAGTTATTATGAATTCCATTGAAGCATTTGAATATGGATTTGAATAAGAAGTAGTTGATTATCTACTTCATTTGCAAGCAACCTAAGTTGAAAGAACAATGAAAAATATTGAAGAGTTATGTGGTAGTGAGCAAAAAAGTTCAATAACAAATTCAATTTATCATTAATTCAAAGAGCTTTCACCACACTTGAAATATGTATTAATTATTTGTCACGCGTGGCACCCTGAAGGATTGGGCGTTTGCATTTCCCAAGACTCCCAATTTTACGTATTCTAGGATGTCGAGCACGTTCATCGATTCCACCTTTCTACGCGGGCATGTACCCACAAAGAAGATCCAATCCCGCCGTCAGACACAAATAACAACTCAAATTCCTTACGAGGACAACCTCCAAACCAAACGTCACGCGCATCCATGTCACCGGTCAACTACCACGATCCTTCTCGAGCGCAACCTCGGGGGAAAACTCGAAACATGGTCATAATGTTGGGCATGTGTGAAAATCAGCGGGCATGTCCTTAAGGAAATTTCAAAGCAATTTCACGAGTACAAATATGACCAAGACTTTACACTCAAATAATGGTCGGCCAAACGTGACGTCCTTCCACTTCGACACATGAACCGACTCTAAGTCATTACTCATTTGCCTTGGAACAATGACTTGGGGGACTCCTGTTCTGGATTGGGACCGGGGTTGGCCCACCGTCGGGCACAACCCAATTAGATGTTGTGTTATGGAAGGCCCAAAGAAACGATCCAATACGTTAAAACCGTTAAAATATCTCCCCATGTGCTCCCCATCAGATTACATGTGGTCAATTGTCCCACGTATGACACAGAGTTATTCTGCCCTCCGTAAAGAGCGAGTCTTCCGCTACTCTGAAGGTCACGGGGCAGTTGACCCAGGACGAAGACCACATGCTGGTCTGCCATACTTTCACGTAGGATCCTGACAGTCATCCATTATGGGCCTGAGAATCTAGCTCGCAATGTAGTCCTTGGTCCAACGTCGGGGGCGTTATAAATATCCTATTCCATAAGAGGGCCATGTATTCTAAATCATTCACTCTTACTTTTATGCATTTGCCTTTCTTCACTCTAAAACTCACTTTAGCATCAGAGTGTCTTGCAGGTACACTCACTCCTCTTTATCAACCGTATAAGCTCTCGTGTTGCAGGTCACTGACGATCTCTTCTAATCAGGTAAGATCAATATTGGTGCAATTATCTATTCTTTCAACCATATTAAAAAAAATTGTCTTGGAAAGAAATTGAAGCATTAAGCAGAAGCATAAAGACCCATTGGATAGTTATGGGAGACTACAATAATGTTTTTATTAGCCAGGATAAAATTGGAGGAAATGGTGTGATAGAAGTTAGAGATCTCACCAACATGATGCAAAATATTGGTTTATTTGAGGCATGTACTAAATGGAATCATTTCACTTGGTCAAATAAACACATAGTATGTGTGATTTACTCAATGATAGATAATTGAATATGTAGATTGGTTCCAAAAGTATCAAAATGTTATTTTGGAAGTTTTGTCTCCTAACATATCTAACCATGCTCCCTTAAAAGTGGGGTTGTCTCAACATTATCCCAAGAAGAGGTATCTATTTAAATTCCTCAATTGCATAACACAAAATCCATCTTTCTTGTAGGTGATCTCTACCAGTTGGCAACAAAATGTGCAAGGGAGTTCTATGTATAGGTTTTGGACCAAGCTTAAAAGACTTCAACCTATTATGGCCTCTCTGAACAGAAAATTCATCGATAACCAATGTCAGATTCAACAGGCTGAGCAAAACCTCTCGAGGGCTCAAGAGCATCTCCAACAACATTTATTTGATACTCATGACATAGATCAGGTTAAACAATCTATTGATCAAGTAATGCATCTTAATCAACTTAAAGAAAATATCTTGATGCAAAAATCTAAAAATCTAAAATCACTTGGCTTAAATTAGGAGATGGAAATAACTCCTATTTTCATACTTCCATGAAAGAGAAGAATAAACTACATGAGATCTACACGATGACATCTTTAAAGGGAGAACTGCTCAGTAATCTCAAGATGTCATTGTAAAATAAATCTTTGAATACTACACTAGCCTGGTGGGAACTAATGCTACTGAGTTGAAAGATATTGATGTCACAGTTGAAAGATATTGATGTCTCAGTTATGAGAAGTGGTCAAATTTTGTCCATTGATCTAGCTCACCAACTTATTAGTCAAATTTTGTCCATTGATCTAGCTCACCAACTTACTATGCCTATTGAGGGAAGTGGCCAAATTTTGAAATTTTGTCCATTGATCTAGCTCACCAACTTATTATGCCTATTGAGGAAAGGAAATTTGGCATGCTTGGTCTAGTACAGGGAATTCTAAGACATCAGGGATGGATGGTTTCTACTCTTTCTTCTTCAAATCAACCTGGCCAATCGTCAAGAAGGTTGTTATTGATGCAATCTTGGAAATCTTAAATAGCTCTTTGGTCACTTTGATTCCTATGTCTCATGAAACTACCACTATTAAGGACTTGAGACCCATATATGCTGCTGCAGTATTATTTACAAGATGACATAAAAAATTCTCAACCAATCTGCGTTTATTTTGCTGTAAATTTGAATGAAGGATGAACTAATATTTTTAGTTTAGTATAGTGTAAAAGGCTATTATTTGATTCTTATTTGATTCAAATATAACCAACAAAGATTCAATAACACGAAGTATGCCACATACATGCTCTGTAACAAATATTGTTGCTTAACAATAAGGAAGAATGTTTAAATAAGCTCTTTTAACACTTTCTATCCGCTGTATAACTTCAAACCAATGAATTCTCCGTGCTACAATTAAAAAGTTCTACAGCAAAATAGTCTTTATAAGTGTGTTCACAATTAGCATAAAATTAACAATTACAGAACTACAGCTTTTATATATTATGAACTCATTAAATAAATAGCCTCAATGATGTAGAGAGAACAAAATTTCAATTAATTTGGATTCCATGTTCTACATGATGTGCAACCAAGCTTGGAAATCAGGGTCTGAAAGCGGAAAATGCTACAACAGAGTTGTGTCCACCAAATCCAAATGAATTTGAAATACCTGGTAAAAAAAAAGAAAAGAATGCTCTCTTAAGTTAATAATGGTTTAAACTATGGTCTTAGTTGTGTCAAAATGAATACACACGGGTCGTTGAATTATTTAGAATCTTACCAACATTAATTTCATGCTGCTGCTTGACATTTGGCACTGTATCAAAATCAACTGCAGGTTCTGGGTTCTGCACTCAATACCAAGGCAAACATTGTGAAAAAAGAAACACAAAACATCTCTTTTGCCCACCCCAATCACCCAGCTACGGAAACAACACGGCTTGACCTGAAAAGACAACAACCCTAATCCTGAAAAACAAAGAATGAAAGCAAACTTACGAATTGATTGATTGATGGATGCAACCATCCTGTTGTTATGGCTTTCACTGTGGCAATAGCTTCCAAACCCCCAGCTGCACCAAGGCAGTGCCCTATCATAGACTGATAACAAAGAAGAACATATCCATCAGATAATGGCCATGGAATTAATAAAATATAACCTGCTACAATCTGGAAGACAGAAAGCTTTCACCAGCAAATAAAAGCCAATGAGGTGCGAAAATACCTTGGTGGCATTAATTTTGATGCCAGAGGTGTTCTTGAAAACCTTTTTGATAGCATTAATCTCTGCCAAGTCACCAGCAAGGGTGGAAGTTGCATGTGCATTTATGTAGTTGACCTGAGAAGAAGCAAATGACATGCTTTCACTTTATTAATTTACGGTATGCATTAAACCATAACGGAGTAAGAATAAAAAATATAATAATCAGACATGAAGGCTAACTTCTAAAACCGACAAATCAACTTGTAGCAATGGCCTAACAAACTGTCTTTCCTGTTATATCTGTTTGTAGCTTAAGCCCCCTATTTGACCTGATGAATGAGCGAGTAGCTAGGTATAAACTGCTTGGTTGCAGAGAAAGCACCAACTCAGGTCGTTACATCCAATTGGTGTTTTTATTATGTTCTAACCACATAGAATTTATACCTTCTTGTTAACTTACTAAATTAAACTGAATCAGACTACTCAAAGAAAACATTATGCATATGTATATTTATCACTATGCTGCTGACATCTGTGTAATATCAGCAGCAGTACCCATAATCACAAGAATAAAACGAACATAAAATGTAAATGAAATACCAACATCACAAGAAAAAAATGAACAGAAAAAGTAAATGAAATACAACTAGCCCAAAGAATTTGGAAGGTATGGATTAATAGAATAAGAGTCTGTTTGGGAGGGTTAGGCCTATATTTTAGTATATTTGAGTTTTTATTTTATTTTAAAGAATGTCATGATATATGATCATCTTACAATTTAATCACAAATGGCTTGTTCTTGGGACCAAACAAGTGCCAAGGAAAAACATCCTATTGGGGAAAAGAAAAAGGCCTGTGAGAAGAAAAAGACAGCCCAATTTTCTATAAGTCTTTTTTATCATAAATGAGCAGATGCGGAGTTCATGGAAAAAGAATGACGGTTGGGTATTTTTTATAGGAGTATTTCTTTTAGAATAACTTATTTTCTTTTCATATAACGATTGAATATATAAGATAAATATTAAAAAATTATAGTATAATTACTATAAATATTAACTACATATTTATACTTCTAACTTTTATACTATTAATTAATTATATCATCATATATTTTAATATCTCAGTTTCTTTCTCTAATTCTTCCTTCACTTTTCAATCCTTATCCCAGGGATTTTGATCCTAAATCACGAAAATCTTTCTAGAGAGGATCATATCATAATATCTCATTTAGACATCCTTTTTCTTCCTAATTCAAGTTTTAAAGCATTTCTCTGCGACTTCCCTCCATCTATATATTCAGCTCCCAAGATTTTGAGAGCTCTGACACCAGTTGGTAGAAACTGGAGTATATAACAAAAATAAAAACAGCATGTATATTGTATATAGCATCCTGGTACTGGTATCAGCTTCGGTATGCTAAAGTACAAGAGAGATATGAACATAAATGACTAAAATGAATACAGTTAGTCAGCAAAGGTTTCTTAGAGGCCTTAGTTTCTCCCTTCAAAAGGTCTCTCACTATGCAGATTTTTCTTGCCTTTTCTTCACTTAAATCTTCACTGGATTTATCATACCACAAGATTCTAACACCATAGTCCCTCCCCTTCCCACACCCCCACACTTTGTGTGCAAAAAGCTTCACAAGCATTAGCATCGTGTGCATCCTAATTTATGCAATTGGATATCTATAAAAGTGTAACTTCTTCACATCTATTTATCTATAACCCAATGCCAAAAATAATTGTAGAACTACTTGAAATCGTAACTACATAGCAGCAGCTTTACAAGAGATGTTAACTATTTTTCATGCATGCCATGTCATCCCCTATTGTATCATGTACCAAAAGATGTTGAAAACACACATCCAGTATGAATACAAAGCAAACAGAAAAGTAGAGTGAGATTGAATCGAAAAACCATGCCAAAGAAGAAAGCATAGTGAATTGAATGGGAAATGAGAGACCAACAATTCATTAAACAGATATAATTATGAGCAAAAATTGTAAGCCTGGTAAAAGGATTAAAACAACAGTACCTCTTCAGGCGACACACCAGCATCTACAAGGCTGCTCTGGATGCATGTAGACACACCAAGTCCATCGGCTCTTGGGTCAGTCATGTGATGAGCATCACAGTTCACAGCACCTCCCAAGTATTCAGCAATGATAGGTGCACCTCGCTTCATGGCATGTTCAAGGCTTTCCAATACCTGTTAAGTTATAATACTCTCTTTATGATATAGAAAATTACCTTGTAGAGAAGTCAGAAATAAAAAAGGACACACGAAACATAGCTACTACATAAAACAAGGTTTAGAATTATTCATTTTGGCGGCAAGCACAGAGAACAGGATAGCGTTGTCGCATAGTTCATGATAGTCTTGCAAATTGCTGCCTTAAGAAGCCATCATGGAGATGCAACTGAATTCGACTCAATCATGTAAACTTTTACATAGTAAATCAAAGTAGCCAACAATAAGAAAACATTAAGGACAGCAGCACAAACAAATCCTTACCAGAACTCCAGAACCTTCCCCCATAACAAAACCATCACGGTCTTTATCCCAAGGCCTGGAAGCAGTTCTAGGGTCATCATTTCTCTGAGAAAGTGCCCTGCAAGCAACAAAACCCCCCAAACCAATAGGAATAATAGCAGCTTCAGTCCCACCTGCTATCATCAAATCCGCCTCACCCCTACGAATATGATTGGCAGCAGCATAAAAGCAATAATTCGAAGTAGCACAAGCAGTTGAAATAGAATAGTTTGGACCCATGAAACCCAAATCAATCCCAAGCAAAGCCGAACCCATATTGGTAATAGCATAAGGAATAAAAAAAGGAGTAATCTTCCTATGACCTTTCTCAATCAAATTCTTAACCCCCTCAGAAAACACTGTTAAACCACCCATCCCAGAGCCAACCAAAACACCAGCACGCTCCTTATCAATCTACAACACAAAAACAAACACAATAAACAAAATTCAAAAACCAATTAGGTTCAATTCATATATAACAAACACAGATCTAAGAGAAAAACCACAAAACCTTAGAGAGATTTAAACCGCCGAGGCCAGCATGCTCAAGCGCCTTCTTTCCAGCAACAATGCAGTACCGAAGACAATCATCAAGTCTCCGGTCATTCTTCCCATCAATATAACCCTCCGAACTAAACTCCCGGATCTGACCAGCAAACCTCGTCGGAAACTTCGAAGCATCAAATCTATCAATCGACGTGATCCCACTCTCACCAGCAAGAAGCTTCTCATAATAACCATCAACATCATTTCCAAACACAGAAGCCAAACCCATCCCAGTAATCACAACTCGCTTCTTCGGGTCCTTCTGTCTCTGCGGCGCAGCAGTCGTAGCCGCGGCGGCGGTGACATACGAGACTCTCTTCGACGCAAGCTTGGTTCTCCCAGCGACATTGGGAGATTTTCTACGAAGTGGTTCGAGCGGAGAAGGACGAAGAGAGGAAGGTAGTTGCTGAATCTGAAGTGATTGCATTGTGTTTGATGAAATGACGGAGAGTACGAAGCTCGTGACAGTGAGTAACAAGTGTTTGTTAATTTGTCATCAATTCGAGGCTATTTAACGGAGGCTATAGTTTCTTGTTTCTACCAATTTTGGACTATTTTTTTTTGTGAAATGATTTTGTTTAGAATTAAATAGTAACACGTTAATTACAATGTTTTTTGCCTTGGAAATTCCGGAGTGTATAAATGGAGTGGCAAGTTTGACATGTCCACCTCCACATTAGGTGGTTCATAATAGATGAACTGCCCCATTTTAATTAATTTTTAGTATAAAGTAGGTTAACTCATATATTTTCTCCCTTAAATTAAGTATTTTTGGAAAAAAATCAAAATTATTACTACTTTATTTTAAATTTTAATATTAGTAAATTACATTTATATTAATTGATTGTCGTATTTCAGTTTAATACAATTCTAACAACTAACAACCTAAAAAATAATAATGTTATAAAATATAACACCCTTACATATTTAAATGTTTTGTTTGATTTGATTATGTAACTTATTAGTTTTTAAATTGTGAAAATAGCAAAATTTGTTTTGTAGTTTAATTTTATAAAATTACTTTTGAGAACTATTGTTTATTTAAGAGTTTTAAAAATTAAAAAAATTAAAATAAAATATATAAGTTTTGATTTTTGATTTTAGAAATTAGAAAGAGGAAAAAAAAAAATACAATTTTCACTAATGGCAAAATTTATAATATTATATAATTTTAAAACATGTTTTCTTTTATATTTTCTTTCAAAATTGTTTTTAAAATTAACTTATAAATTAGTTTTTAAAAGTTACATTTGACTCTCTCCAACAAATAACTAAGAATATTATTGTCAAATTAATAATTAGTACAATATTATATTGAATCTATAATATAGGAAGTTTACTGGTTGTGGTTAATACACAATTGGCCTACTAAATGCAACATCCACGTCTGTAAAACAGGGGTATTATGCGTCCAAATCCAACCAATTGCAACGATAGTTGGTCTCAGTTCACTCTTAACTAATGGTTTGAAGCACTGGTGCATTACTTGCCACTACCGTAGTCCTATCTTAACCATAAATTCAACCAAAAAGTTATATTTTGGAGGCACTTGCTGAATCGTGCCAAAGGGATACCACACTGCCTAATGTATTTCCAACCGGCTACCTCAACATTTGCTTTTCCAATGCATCATTCACATCAATAATCTTTTCTCATATACACTCACTGCTGGATTTCTTACACTCCCCTGCACCAACCATCCATAACCATAGCCATTTCACTCCATCAACGATACCAATATCTTGCAAACAGACGTGATCAATGGCTAGACCCTTTGCATCTCTTATGGATTTGATGAAAAAGTTTTGATTTTTATCAGTTTTGGAGACACCCTTTTGTTTGTTTTAGCTGATGTATTCAAATTTTTGTGTTGTTTTGGATTCTACTTTGTATTGCATGGAATGCTAGATTATTCATGGTTTAGTATATTAGTAATAAATCTCTGATTTAAATGGTGAAGGTATGGATGAAATGGAGTTCAGAGAAGATGAAAGCAACTTCAACAACCTTGTGTCTGAAAAAGAACCCAATCTGGTAAGTCTTATTTATGTTTATCTGATTTTTTTATTTTTATACTAGGGTTTGTGTTTTCAGTTTAAAAATCATTGTTTCTGATTAAGTCACATTGTTTGCTCGTGTAGATCGAAGATACTGAAATTCATCTGCCGTTGAAGTGTCTGGTGGAAGGGGAAGACCATCAACAATGCAGCCTGTCCCTGCAACTAGAGGACTGTGAAGGATTTAAAGTATCACATCAATTTTGTTTTTGTTTCGGTTTTAAGTCAAATAAGTTTTATTGTTTTCTATTTTAAGTTGGTAATAAATTGTACTATGAGCAGGATTAACAATCGAGATTTTCCTATCTGTTCCGATAATATCATTATTAATCATTCACTTTACTGAAATGCTTGCACGGTCAGATGGCGGTAAAGTTTAGAAAGATAACAATGAATAAACCAGGTACAACTGACATGTTTATTGATGGATTTCAAATTATTTTTATGCAGGTATCATGAGGTTATTCTTACAACTTTGTAATGGTTTTCATTTAGATCATGAAAGATTTCTACTAATCTGGTTTTTTCATTGGCGGTTTCCTTGACATGGGTATGGAAGATCTCTTTGGTTGATGCAAGGAATCTTCGAAGCGAATGGATATTGTGGTTTATTTAAAGAAAACTCACTTTTCTAGCTTGGAAGGTTTTGCGCAGAAGTTTCTGTTAAGCAACAATGCATTCACAGTTAAAGAAAAAGCAACATTGTATTTGCAGTCTGTTAAGCAACGATGGATTTCAAATATTGTATACATATTTTGCTCTTCTAAGATATGTATACAATATTATTTTAATTTACATTTGAACTTGATTTTATGTAGGATAACAACATTGATTTATGGAGGAAATTTGTTGCTGAGTATTTTGTTACTAATGCCAAAAAGAAGTGGTGTGTTTCCATTTATGGAAGTGGCAGACAAACAACTACAAATTTCCCTCAGGTATGTTGTAAGACTAAACTGTATTTAGACGCATGTATAGCCTCTTTTACGTTAGTATCTTGATTATTAAATGATGTACATAGTATGTTCTCCACTGTATTATGCTCATTTACTAACTTCTTAATTTTGTTATGATAGTTGTAATGTTATATCTCAAGCAGCTATTCTTTCAAATTTTCTTAATTGCAACTCTTAATTGCAGTGATTGGAAAGCTTAACCTCTCCCTCAATCTTGTTAGGTTTCTGACTCAATTCGGCTTCCATAGGGTAACCATTCATACCAATTATAGGTACTTGTATCTGAGTAAATTGGTTACACTTCCTGGAACATCAGGTGCACTTTTGCAGCTTGTACTTTATCAGGTGAGTTACTGTTTCTTTATGTCAACCATTGGTTATGTCCTTGTATGATATTCAATTTTTGGTGATGAAATATGATTGCAGTTCTTATTTTCTCCCATATCCATTGGATTTTCTTAGCTACATTGGTGACCTATCTTCTTTTACCATTTTGATTAGGGTATGGTTGCAAGAGGACATTTTGGTTCAGAAGTCCCGATTGAGGAGGTTCCGCTTTTGCAGGTAAAATTGTTTTAAAACATATTTAACTTTGGAAACAATGTGAATAAAGTTTCTTCTATAATAATTTTGTTTGTTTATACTATGGAGGGTAAGACTATCAACAATGCAGCCTGTCCCTGCAATCAGAGGACTGTGAAGGATTTAGAGCATCACATCCTTTTGTTTTTGTTTCGGTATTCAGTGCGCGGTGAGTTGGCTTTCCTCTCTTCCCGAATATATAAACTTTTAAGGTTTTTCAGCTAGCTGATTATGATATTTATGAGTCTTATTTTTAATGCATTCAAAATCTATTGGTATCATTTGTTGTTGATTGTTGCATTCTGTTTGTTATATTATAGATTTTACGGTTTTGTCTCTCGTGTTACTCTATTGTCTTATTGTTAATATACTGACTTACAAAAGTTGGAAGAAAACTTGCAGGGATGGTAACCCCATATAAGTATCAAAATTTATGTTTAGTTATTAACAAATACCATAGGTTTTAGCAACAATACAGTCTCGAAAACTAATATTTTTTGGCTTTGCAGGGGTTGATGGTGATGAGTGTTTGCAAGGGTTGATGGTAAGCCCACATCTAAATTTTCCTGGATGTTATTTCTTTATCTTGAGGGTTAAATTTATGTTGATTAAATAGATTATTTTTGAATAGATACATAGAAAATTGATGATAGAAAATGGATGTAATTACTCATAATGTGTATTGATTACAAAATACAAAAGGGTTGAAAATTCATAATGTTTTTAGTTCCCAATGCTTTAACTGTTCATTTTTTAATTGTAATATACCTAATTTCAAGATTAGTCGTAATTATTTACCTTCCTAATTAATTATTGGTTTTATTTTTCATAGTGGATAGTAGTTGAAAAGGAAGGAGGTGGAGTATAAAACCATGACATAACATATCTCTTCATAGATTAAAAGTAAGAGATGTCTTCAAAGAACATTCTCCAGGATGCAGTCAGTCTTCAAGTTGGAGCATGCACAGTGGTCAAGCAACCCCCAAGAACAGATCAACCGTCCAATTCCAACACATGCAAAAGAACCGCATCACCAGGAAAGACTCATGGTTTTCTATACACATCCTTCTATTTTTTCTTTTAAGTTTCTCCCTCTGTCTCTGTCTTTCTTTCTCTCTCTCTCTCTCTCTCTCTCTCTCTCTCTCTCTCTCTGTTCTTGCTTTAAAGTTGGTAATTCTTGTATCCACAATAATTTTTAAAATGCAGAAGTAGATGAAATTGTACTGGCATCAGAAGTTCAACAACACCTACCCGAACAACAACCTCAACCTGTTGTTCTCCAAGAAATTTAAGAGCTTCCTGATCGGGTTAATTCGAAAACAATAAATATTTGTCATATTTTTTAACTTTTTAATTTTTTTGATAGATTCGTAACATTTTATTTGCATGTATAGAGAAAGAAGAAACCGAAAACATACATCGGGTAAGAGATGCATTGGTTGTTCGACGAAGAAGAGTGAAGAAAAGAAGAAGGGTTATAAATGTAGAATATTTTAATTCCTCTGACGATGATGAAGCAGACTGAGACTGGGGTAATTTTATTTCTGCTAGGGGTTATCGGTATGACAATTAGAGAATTGTAGATCCTTTCTAAGTTTATGATTTAGGGTTGTTTTAGTTCGTGTTAGTTTGGATGTTATTGGGATATTGATTTTGGTTTTGTTATTGTTTTTTGGTTTAGTTTGGTTGTTTTTGGTTCTGTCAGCATGCTAAACAAGTTACTTTGAATGTTATTAATTTTAGTATGAATGTGATGAATTTTATCAGTAAATGATTTCAGTTCTATAAGACTTTTATCATTCAATGTATTTATGAGATCAAGTTGGAAAATGAGATAAAATTTAAAATACTTTAAATTAATTTATTATAATCAAGTCTTAAGAATTAACATATTTTTATTTTTTGCACTAATATAGTTGTAAGAATAAACATACAAAAATTTATAAAGTCACACTTAAAGAAATTTATTTTAAAAAATAAGATTACTTTTAGAAAATAAAATAACTTTTAGAAAAAATATTTTTTAAAGTTAGACTTAAAGAAATTTATTTTAAAAATTTCAATGGTCTTAATGTCATTTATATCTAATTGTTTTTTATATAATATTTAAATTTTTTAAAAAATAATTTAAATAGTTTATAAAGAATAATTTTTAGATTCTTTTTATATAATTTTTATATAATTTTTTTTAAAGTTATATTTAAAAATCTAGAATGTACAATATTATTATTCATAAATTTTTAGATTCTATGTAAAATATTAATTATTTTAAAATATTTCAAATTCATAAAGAATAATTTCTACCAAAATTAGGATAAGAATTAAATATGAAATTATAACACGGGACACTACCTAATGCTATCCATTGCGCATTGGAATGATTACTTACGAAATGAACTATTACTCTTAATTATATATGAAATTAAATTATAACACGGGACACTACCTGTTATATTCAGGTAAAAAACATGCATAAATTTTGCTATCAATGTGCATTTCAATTGTTGTGCATGAAATGAAATTATAACACGGGACACTACCTAATGATATCCATTGCGCATTGGTATGATTACTTACGAAATGAACTATTACTCTTAATTATATATGAAATTAAATTATAACACGGGACACTACCTGTTATATTCAGGTAAAAAACATGCATAAATTTTGCTATCAATGTGCATTTCAATTGTTGTGCATGAAATGAAATTATAACACGGGACACTACCTAATGATATCCATTGCACATTGATATGATTACTTACGAAATGAACTATTACTCTTAATTATATATGAAATTAAATTATAACACAAGACACTACCTATTATATTCAGGTAAAAAACATGCATAAATTTTGCTATCAATGTGCATTTGAATTGTTGTGCATGAAATGAAATTATAACACGGGATAATACCTAATGATATCCATTCCTCTCATTGCGCATTTGAATTATTACTTATAAAATACAATTATAACACGTCACAAGCAATCATATAAAATCTAAACATCATTATAAGATAATTTACTATGTTTCATAAATTCATAATTTTAACTTATATAAATTATAGAATAAAATTGTTCTATATTTATTATTTTTTTTATATTTATTTAAATCTTTTAAATCAAACTAATTTAACCTGCATATACACGGGTCATAAATTTAAAAATGAAGTAAATTAAATCCTTAACGTAGCAAAAAGAAAGAGTAATGTTAAACCGTCAAAACATTATAGGTGCAGAGTTGAACTCGAGAGGCACCAACCTCTCACATGGCGAAAAAGGCTAAACTTTCTTCACCCTCCGCCTCCGCCTCCGCCTCCGCTTCTTCCGGGTACCATTTTTCTCTCTTTTCTCTCATTTTCTTCACTGTTTCAGTTCCATTCACTCTCTACGCTCCCTATTGGAACCCATAATAAATAACGGTTAAAGCATATATTGAAGTCACGGTTTTCGTATTCTTGTTTTTATCTCTCTAAATTAGGTCTAAATTTTGCGTAAACAAGGTATTTAATATTTATTCACTTCAGTATTGGGGTTTTACCAACTTTTTTTTCCCCATGTTACTTTCTCCGTTTTCAATTCAACATGTAACTGTTAATAGGAAAGTCTTCCATGAAGGAGATTATAGGTTACAAAAGAGAGAATACTCTACTTGTTTGGTTCACAAGGGAAATGGTAGTTTTAAAGCTAATCTACTTTTTTAGTTATGGCCTGTTTGGATTGCCTTATTAGGGTTTATCTACTAGTATAACCACATGTGAGCACATGTCTATAAGTTGTTTTCACTTTATTGACTTAAGTTCTCCAAATAGCTTAAACCTTGTATGATAATTGTTTATCCTACAAGTGTTTAGTTAAGCTGTTTAATGTTTATCCAAACGAGGCTTTAATGAATTTAAAATGCTTTCAAATATGTAACACTGATACCTCTGGAAAAAATATGAGTCCGTGTCAGTGTCGTGTCCGAAACTGATACCGACACTCATGATCACGTTTGATATATTTATTTTTTCAAATATGTAGCACTGACCGGTTCTGTTTTCTTAAGTTTCTAGCTTCTGGACCTGTTAGAATACTTTATATTGAAAATATGTTCTGAATCCCAAGTTATTTGAGTAGAAAATAAAGATTTGGGGATTTTTATACCTACGGGGATATTATTGGAAGACCTAAATTGTGCATTGGTCCTATTAAAAGGGACCAACAGCGCAATTGGTCATATAAGAAGGACAGTCTCCTTAACTGTATGCAGAAATAGTTTCCTTAACTAAACACAATCCTGCATTGTGTTTTTCAGCAAACTTGTGTTGAGGATTAAATCAAATGAGGGAATGAAGAGATCCGTGCGGCAGATTATGTCAAGAGAGAAAACCAAAGCAAAGCAAAGAAAGAACAAACAAAAGATTGATGCTAAGAAGCCAAAGAAACCCCCTACTGCTTTCTTCTACTTCATGTAAAACCTATTTGTCTCCCATTGTTCTTTGTATATGATGTTTAACTCTTATCTTTTGTGATTTGTTAGTATCAACTACTCTTTGTATTTTCCATTATGGTATTTTCTATGTGGTAGCTTTGTCCGTACATATACAAAAGTAACAACAAATATTAGTAGTTCATTATTAGAATGAACTCAATATACAACTTTAGTTGATGTTATATACTTACTTTGTTTCGTCATCTTATCCTACTGATCTTGGCATTTATGTTTAGAGTTATTAAGATCTCGAGATTAACGATTTGGGTAGAAGCATGGTCCTGGATAGAATATTATGACGAAAGTTGATCCATGTAACCGACCCCACTTAGTGGGATAAGGCTTGGTTGTTGTTGTTGTTGTTGAAGTTGGCGGTATTCTGTTGTAGTTCTTGGTTTTTACCTCAGTAGACTGTATTTTGACTTTGGAGGAATGATCCCGAGGAAGTTACCATATGTTGATTAGCATTACCACTTCAATTTTAAGAGTCGAGACAACCACTCATCTTCTAACATGCCTTACATTAGTCATTCAAAAATTATTTTCTTCTCATAATTTCCCTTCCTTGCTTCTTATATGTCTTATTGTTCTGTGTTCAATTCATACTACTGTTTATATTATATATGGCATTGTGGTAATGATCTAGCATAGTAACTGTATGTAACAACAACTGTTTTATTTATTTATATGGAAAGTCTCTTAATGCTTCAACATTACCGTGTTTAATGAAAATTCTTTTTCATTTTCAAGGGAGGATTACAGGAAAGAGTTTCAAGAGCAGAACCCAGATGTAAAGTCAATGCGTGATGTATGTATAGAACCCTTCATATTAATATTTCATCTAATTTTTATTTTATACTTTTAATTTAATTCCTCTTGAACAAAGATTGTTGCACAATTGATCACTTAAAATTTTCACAATTATATGTAAACAACTCAAACGTTTAGTTAGCACCACTTTTAAAAAACTAACAGTTATTTTATAGTTTGCACCTCTTTTAAAAAACTAACAGTTATTTTATAATTTGCAAGATTGTGTAAATATCATTATCATCGTCATTATTATTATTATTATTATTATCTTCATCGTAGTAATATTATTCTTTTTTTTCTCCTCCTTCCTGTGTTCATATAGGTTGGCAAGGCATGTGGAGATAAGTGGAAAACAATGACTTATGAGGTTAGTTTTCCTTTGTACTTCTCCGTTGCATGTTTAACCCGAATTGTGTTATTATGGTTGTGATATTTGATGGCCGAAAACTGAGTGAGTCATAAATTGAAGTTTCAAACATTGGCTACTGGAATTTTGTCAAAACTATTTATGTTTTTATTTTGGCTGATTTTTTAAGCTTGATTTCCATGTCTTGATCATGACTTGTTTGAGTATGGGTGAGTTAAATTTTGAACAAAAATCGTGAAGAACAAAGGTTAGTTCCTGGCTGAAAATGATCTTTAGGCTATGTTTGGATAATTTAAAACTAACGGAACGGAGCGTAACAGAATGGAACGGAACGGAATGGAGCGGAGTGGAACGGAACATAAATTTCATTCCACTGTTTGGATATTTTACAACGGAATGGAACTAATATCTCATTCCACTGTTTGGAAATTGGACGGAGCGGAAAGACATTATAATTTTTTATTCTATTTTTACCCTTAAACACTTAACACTTATAAGATAAAGAATACTAAAATATTGATGGATCTAACATTCAAACAATAAAATAATATATATAATCACACAAAATATCAACTTAACATTTGAAATTTCATAAATGGAATATGATTATTATAACTTGAAATTGCAAAGTTCAGATGCATAAGTTTTTCTCAACACTATAGTTGATAATCATGGTAATTAATAAATAAAATCAAGTCTTGCTAAAATTAAAAGATAAATATAGGTCTATTGAAGACAATGATATCAAGTCTTGCTGGAACAAAAGACAAATATAGATTCATTATAGATAATGACTCTATTCTTTAAGTATTCCATAGGACCTGTAAAAATACATAAAATAAATTACGCTAAATTTCATTCGTTAAAGAAGAAAAAAGATTGCATAAAATTGATAAATAATCATGTTACCATTAACAAAAGGGATAGTCTAGAACAATGAGATGTAACATTTCCTTGCGCTTATCGATCAGAATTCCATTGAATGCTTTCAATGCGTCAACATTCTTAACAAGGTACATGTATACAAGAGGCAAAGAACTTTGTTCGACGTCAATCTCATACCACACTAATGATAATTTCATGGTAGTTGCGGAACTCTGAGTTTAGACCCACTTATCTAATTTCAACAACTAATATTATAACTATTAGAATAGTTTGTTTTGTGATACCTAATTTAGGTTTACAATAGAATACCTAATTTCTAAAAATTGAAATACTCATAAACTTAAAAATAAATCAATAGAATACAAATAAATAGGTGAAAAAATAAGAAGAAATATAACATACCTTGTTAAGATAGAAGATGGAGGTTGGGAAGGAGAAGAGTTTCAATGAGTAAATAGAAAAATATCACGTGAAATAGAACGGTTAATAAAATTAAAATTTTGGAGGACAAAATTGTAAATGTGTTATTAATTGATTCCATTCCATTAGATACACTCCAATTTGGGGGAATGAAAAATGGGTTAAAAGAGTGGTATTGGATGGAATTGGTTCCATCATATTCCATTCCATTCCATTCATTTTTTGCAAAACCAAACAATGGAATATAACTTCATTCCATTCCACTCCATCCCATTCCATCCCTTTCCATTAATCCAAACAGACCCTTAGTTTCCTGTTTGACCAGGGGAGATATCATTTTTTCGATTTTAATGTTTTGTTGGTCATATTAACAAGGTTAGTTTAGTAATTTAGTTCTTCATTAGACCTGATAGCGCCCTGGTTATGCGTGTTTGCAACATCGTGAAATCCGGCAAAATCTGATATTGAAAAAATGAAAGGAAAAAGGAGTTCAAACCAGTTTTTAAAATGCCATTTGTTAGGGAGTCTGACTTTTGATCGAGGCACGTGTAGTTAACAGCTGTTGATGTGCTACTGATAAGCGTTTTGCCGTTTATTCCAAATGAATATAGAACTAGCTTTTCAAGTTTGTTTCATGTTTACTAACTAGAGTTGTTCATACATATTTTGTTCAATTTGATTTGACCAAAAAAGAAACATCACTTTGGTTGAGCTCTATGTTAACGAAACTAGTATTGACAGGAGAAGGTTCAATACTATGATATAGCAACGGAAAAACGTGCAGAATTTGATAGAGCAACGACAGAGTATAACAAGAAAATGGTAACCAATCTGTCATATTCATGGCTTGTAAACCGACTCTTATTTGGCCAGTTATTACAATTTGTTTTCTGATACTTTGCAGGAAAGCGGCGATTATGAAGTAACTGATGAGGAGTCAGAGTATGACGAGTAAAACTATGTATTCATTTTCTTGTTTATAAGGCTTCACCTGTATCAATTGAAACTACTCGTGAACTTTAAGTTGTATATTCAGTTGTAGTCACAGCTCTGGTTTGTACTTGTGAATAATTATCATTTTTCTGCTTATAATATTTTCGTCACATAAACCAGAACTACAACAAAAGTCTAAAATAGAAAAAGACCCAGAAAAATGGATCCTAGCAGTTCTAAAGTCTTAAAGAAAGAATCCAAATTTTTCTCGCCCGTTTTATTCACTACCTACAACACCTTAACCCGATCCTTGCACATAGATTAAGCTACTGTCTATAAGTTTCCACTTCACGCGTCTGCAGAGATGTCTTCAATGAATCAGCAATGCTTCTTACTTCAGCAATCATGGCAACCACGTCATTTAATCGGTTAACTGCAGAGCCGACACCCTGTGATTCAGACATACACCGAACCAAAGTCAATGATCAATAACTTTCTGCTAGAAATGTGTAGTACTAGAAAACATAAAATGGGGAAGAGGTTTAATAAAAATCCTTACCACACCAGAAGCTCCAGCAGTGATAGCCATAGGTGCTGTGACAGCACTTAGCCCGGATGAACACATGACAGGTATCTTAACTGCTCGTGATATAGAATACGCTGCCGCCAAAGTTGGCGTTGCCTACAATAACCGGCGATTAGAATTTTGATAACCATTTTCTGTTGATCTTTATATTGTCAAACATATTTTTCTGTTTACCTTCTCAATCAAACCTAGAACACCAGACTTTGTAGGATTAGAACATTTTCCTCCCTCAGTTTGAATAATATCTACACCTTCTAGTTCCAGTAACTCTGCAAGCTTGACCTGTAAAAGTTTTATATATTTTGTTTATTTATACCATCAAAATATTGATACTATCATCAAAATTATGCACTTCTGTTTGTAACCTGATCAGGGAGGCTTAGTGTGTGCGGAACAGTGACAGACAAAACTATGGATGGAAGTATCCTCCTCGTCTCTTTCGTTAGACTCAAAATCTGCATTGAAATTTTGTGTTCGTTAATTAAGATTTAGTGACCATCATAAACATTCAAGATTGAATACAGAAAACCAATCTTACCTGCTTTGCAGTAAAATTCATCCCCTTGTCATAGAATGAATCATAATTTCCAATCTCAACCTGCCAATGCAATATAATATTAAGTAAAAATCTCATAAGCTCCAATTTAAAATTAATCTTTGACTACAGTATGAAATTGGAACTGATATTTGAAATGTAACTAGACAAAAAAAGTCGAACCATTAGTGCTCCTGCTTCAATTGCAGCTGGAAATGTTGCAGGATCAACAGAAGAAACACAAACCTGCAAGAGCAACAAGTCATAAATTGTTGTCTCTTAATAATAACACATAGTTACATGCAGTAATCAAACTCGCTATTGATTTAAGTAAAACAGTTTTGATTATACATTCGCTAAATCAACTTTAAGCAATCTCGACCATAGTTTAGATCAGATGGTTGAGGTCTGAGTGATGTACAAACTACATAAATCTATTTTCTAACACGAGTATACCGGACAAGAAGTTAGGCTGATAGCTAGCTTCACCAATTCCGGGTCGCATGCTATATCGACATGAGTTGCTCCTCCCTGCAAGACATATTCAGTTCTTTATCAGTTATCTTCCGTCGGATACAAAAACTTACCTAATCATCAAAACAGTGGAGAAAGAGTGAAGTAAGGAACCTTTTCTGCTGCAGTAACAACAGAAGCAACATTATCTTTATCAAAATTCTGCAAACCTGTGATAATCTTCAAAAGAAGCCAAATATTTATTAACAATTATGGTAAAGAAAACAAAATGAGAAGAGAAAATAAAAGGGTTTTGCATGGTTTATAGTTTACCTTAAGAGCTGTTCTTTCACGAAAATCCTTGAGGATAGATTCTTTAGATGATGAGAGTAATGCTCTGGTAGTAAAACATGTTTTTCTTGAAGTTGAATTGAATAAAGGATTGTTGTGGTGGTTTGGCTTTAGAGAAGATATAGATGAAGGAGAAGAAAGTGGTAAGCATGTTAAGGAATGCATGTTTGTGTATTGATTGCAGTTGTGAGTACTAGAAAGCAAGAAGAAAGGTTGGATTGAGAAGTTGTGTGTGTTTGTTGTTTGTCTATATAAGGGAAGGAGAGTAACAGATAAGATGCGGCAGCTATAGAAGTGATATGATGAAGTAATTTAGAGATTATTGTAAGAGATTTTTAAATAAAAAATAATTTCATTTGTATATTTGGAGATTATTTGGTTTTAAAAAAGTCAAATAATCTGAAATAATTGAGCTTTACTATCCAAATAATAATAATAAAGGAATAGCTTTATACACCCGCATTGCTTCCACACCTTAATGAAAAATGAAAATTATCCATAAAATTCGAAAATGTATCTCAAGATGCACTCCATTTACATTCATTTTTGAATCAGATTCTAAGGTTATGTTTAAAAAAAATTCGAAAATGCATCTCCGTGTAACTTATAGAGATGCATTTTCGAGCGCTATCTTAATCAAATACGTGTCAGAGTCAATTCTCATTCCTCACTTCTCAAAATACTCTCAAAACTCACAAACTTTTCAAACTCTCAACCCCCAAACTCTCTCAACTAACAAACTCTCAAACTCATTCGAAACACTTCCAAGTTTCTACCATCAACATCCAATCGATAAAAAAGCTCATCATCAAACTCACATTAGGTAAGTTTTTGATTTCTCTAAACGTTTTTGATTTCAATATTCATTTGTAGAAATTGAGCACTAAGTTATATTATAGATAGTTAGGAAATGCTATTTAAATGAGCAATATGTTTGATAGGTAGTTTAAATGATTAATGCGTTTTTTGGATGTTGGATTGAACTGCATTTCTGCCATTTTCGTCCTTTTTGAGTTGCAGAACATTACAGACACTACAACAAACGCTTTTCATGACAAAATGTTCACCTCGAACAATAAAAAACTGAGATATAAAACTAAAACGCACTATTGTTTATTATTAAAAAAACTAAAAAAAAAACATAAATTCCCTCGATTTTTTAAAATAGCCAAGGTGAAAAACAACTCAGTACAAGTTTTGATTCTCAGCTATCACAGTTTATGATTTTATTTGTTTATAAGTATAAACAAAATGTTCTAACCCTTCGGTTTTCTATTTAACCGAGGTATAAAATAATAAAATTTTACTATAAAAACAATTGCTAAACAAATTTTACCCTAATCCTTATTTATATGAAGTTGTCTCAAACTCGAAAGCATCATTCTTTGGGATGGATTGCAAGATAGAAAAAAATCTTCAATGTTCTTCTATCTTGAATAAAACATTTTTTTATGTCATTGCAATCTATCTCACATAATGGTGTTGATTTTGTTGTTGTTCTATTTTTTGTTTTTGGAATAATCCTCAGTTAAAGAAGGCTACTCGGTTGATAGATTGCAAGTGTATAAAAACATTCATGCTTCAACTTACCAAAAGAAATGAGCTTAACCAACAATGAAGTGAGCTTAACCTTTGAAAAAAGCTCAATTGATAGATTGCAAGTTTAGGAAATTATTCTTTCTTCAAGTTAAACAAACAATGGAGCTTAACCAACAAAGAAGGGAACTAGCTCAACCTTTGAAGAGTACTCAGTTGATATATTGCAAGTGCAGAAATTCATTTTTGTTTCAATAATATTTTTTTAATGGGTGGGTATCCAACAACCTAAGATTTGTTGTAAGCAATGTTTTTTTTATCTTTTGTGTAAACAATATATTTTGAAAAAATAAAATAAAAGAAACATTCACCTCAATTTTCATTAAAATCGAGGTGATAGTTAAAACAAAACTTCGGTTTATAGTCACCCCGTCTATTTCTATAATGAGTTGCTATTACATATCTATGCAATTAATTGCAAATATAGAAAATAAAAATTCTCATTGGAAAAAAGATTTTACAATTTATTTGTAATATTCTGTATAAAAAATATATTTTAAAAAAAAGCTTATTCACTTTGGTTTTCTTCTTGGCCGAGGGGATAATTATGCATATTTTTGCTATATTCAACGCCTTTAAACAAATCCTTGTCGTCCATTAATGTTTATCAACGCTCATGAATCTGCCATTAGTGATCCATGTGAAACGTAAGGGACATCCGTTATAAAAACATGTTGAATATTGACAATTTAACCTAAATGAAAAATGAAGCGCTTGAAACATAGTGACGTTTGGAAAAATTCTCTAAGATGGATTGCAAGAGCTGAAAATTACTTGAGTTTAAGGTTTGTTTTCTTAAATGTTTATTCGATCACAAAATCATATATTTGAATATTGATTTTATTTATCTCACTACGCCAAAAATGACTTTTAACAGCGCATCTTAGACAGCGCTTTTAAAAGAAAGCGCTGTTTAAGGTTAAAATTAAAATCAAAACACGAAAACTGTTCAAAAATAATCAAAAAGCGCTGTCTAAAGTCTTTTAATTTAAAAAAAAATTAAAACCAAAAGGGCTGTCTAAGGGGGGGCTTAGTCAGCGCTTTTAAAAAGCGTTGTCTAAGGCCTACCTTAGAAAGCGCTTTTCTCAAAAGCGTTGTCTAAGGTCTTATTATATTAAAATTATACAGTTTCTATTTTCATTTCTTCCTTTCCCTCTCAGTATCAGACGCGACCGTGAAATCGACATTGTTGCCCTACCACTGATTTTGCCACCGTCGTCCATAAAACCTCACCGTCGTCCAGCTCGCCGTCGTCCTTCCGTCGTCCTCCGTCTTCAACCGTCGTTTTCGTTCAAAAAGGTATGTGTTCTCCATTGATTGCCCTACTGTTTGTTCATGGTGTTCTTGTTCTTGCTTGTTTTTTGTTGAAAATTTCCAGAATAATGTATATAAATTGTGTTAGTTACAATGTAGATACAATATGAACATAATGAGGATTGATGGATATTGTTCTTGTTCTTGTTCATTTGATGGATATTGTTCTTTTTCTTATATATACAATGAGTTTAGCTAAATATTAACACTGAGTTAGGATTAAAATATACACTGTTTATATATACACTGTGTTAAAATATACATTGAGTTAGGATTAAAATATACACTGAGATTATATATACACTGTGTTAGGATTAACACTGAGTTTAGCTAAATATTAACACTGAGGTACGATACTATTAAAATACGTATAAGTAGGAAAACCATTTAGGATACAGAATTTTTGTTTAAAACATTTAGTATACAAAATTTTTGTTTAAAACATTTAGGATACTAATATTGTTGTTATTATACGAAACTCTATTTTCAACTTCAAAGTTGTAAATTTCTGTTAAATGTGATAAAATGAATTGAACTTTAAAATTGTTAGAATATTCAAAGATACTACCTTAGTTATGTATTTTCGTCTGGATTGATTGTTTACCTTAATAAGTAGGAAAACCATGGATCTGGGCCGATCGAATGACCAAAGAGTACGAGAGTGGGGTTGCGGAATTCGTTAAGTATGTTGTTCAACACGCTGAAAACCCCAGACGAATGCATTGTCCTTGCTTGCGTTGTTGTTATATTGGTAAGGTTGACGCACATGGATTGAAATCGCATTTTCTGAGGCATGGAATTGATCAAAGTTATCAGTGTTGGATATTTCATGGTGAGAAAATTAACGAGAATGTTGAATCGAGTGGAAAAAGTAATACGACCTATGCTTCATACGACAAAGACACGGAAACATACGATTGTGATCGAGTTGAAGAGATTGTAGAAGCACTGGAAGAAGATCTTCATGATTGTCCTGAAATGTTTGAGAGGATGGTAAGCGATGCAGAGAAACCGTTGTACAAAGGTTGCACTAAATTCTCAAGACTGTCTGCGGTATTAAAGTTGTACAACTTAAAGGCGGGCAATGGATGGTCGGATAAAAGTTTCATAGAGTTGTTGGCCCTTATGAGAGAAATGCTACCGGATGATAATGTTCTTCCTAATCGAACCTATGAGGCAAAAAAAATGTTGTGCACTATTGGCATGAGCTATGATAAGATATATGCTTGTCCTAACGATTGCATTTTGTTTCGTAACGAATATGCAACGTTAACTGAGGGCCCTAAATGTGGTTTGTCTCGATATAAGAAAAGATTGTCTCCCGCAAAAGTCTTATGGTATTTTCCGATAATTCCGAGATTTAGGCGCATGTTTCATAGTGAAACCGATGCAAGACATCTTACTTGGCATGCAGATGAAAGAATTATTGATGGAAAGTATCGGCATCCGGCTGATTCACCACAGTGGTCGAAGATTGATAATGATTATCCTGAGTTTGGATCAGAAGCAAGAAACCTTCGATTGACATTATCTACTGATGGAATGAACCCACATGGTCTTAAAAGTATCTCACATACCACATGGCCTGTGATTCTTATGATTTATAACCTACCTCCGGGGCTATGTATGAAGCGTAAGTACATGATGTTATCTATGTTAATCTCTGGGCCTAAACAACCAGGGAATGACATAGACGTATACTTGACACCTTTGATCGAAGATTTAAAGATTTTGCGGGAGAACGGTGTGGAGGTTTATGATGGATATAGGAAAGAAAGTTTCAATTTGAGGGCGATGTTGTTTGGCACAATTAATGATTTTCCAGCATACGAGAATCTATCTGGGTATAGCATTAAAGGTCAACGTGCGTGTCCTGTTTGTGAAGACGGAACCGATACGATTTGATTGGAACTTTGCCAGAAGAATGTGTTTCTCGGTCATCGTAGATTCTTACATTCTAAACATCACTACCGTGGGTGGAGAAAAACATTCAATGGAGACACCGAACATCGTAGAGCTCCACCCGCATTGTCAGGTGAACAAGTTTTTGAAAAGGTGAAAGATGTGCGTACTGAGTTTGGCAAGCCTTTTGCACATAAGGTTGTGAAAGGTGGGTGGAAGAAAAGGTCGATATTTTTTGAATTGCCATATTGGAAGTCTTTGTACGTGAGACATTTTCTCGATGTTATGCATATTGAAAAAAATGTATTTGAAAGTGTTATCGGTACATTACTCAATATAAAAGGCAAGTCTAAGGATGGCCTTAAAGCAAGGGAGGACATGTTAAAAATGGGAATGAGAACTGAATTAGCACCCGTGAAGAAAGGAAGACGAACATATCTACCACCTGCTGCTTTTACTTTATCTAGAAAGGAGAAAAAAATTTGTGTAAGTCTCTGAGTGAAGTTAAGGTTCCAGAAGGATACTCATCAGATATCAGAAGACTTGTTTCTATGAAAGACCTCAAGTTGAAGAATTTGAAGACACATGATTGCCATGTTATAATGGAACATTTTCTATCGATAGGTATACGTTCTATTTTGCCAGAAAAAGTAAGAAGTGCCATAACTAAATTGTGTTTTTTCTTTAGGTCAATCTGTAGTAAGGTGATCGATCCCGAGATCTTACCAACACTACAAAAAGAGATTGTAATTACCTTGTGTGAGCTTGAAATGTATTTTCCTCCGTCTTTTTTTGACATAATGGTTGATCTAGTTGTTCATCTTGTGAAAGAGACACAGTTGTGTGGACCAGCTTATATGAGATGGATGTACCCTGCTGAACGGTATATGAAAATATTAAAAGGGTACGTGAAATACCGAAGTCGGCCAGAGGGTTGTATTGTTGAACGATACATTGTTGAAGAAGCTGTTGAGTTTTGTACTGAATATTTATCTAACGTTCAATCGATTGGACTCCCCAGAGCTCAGATTTTCGAAAAAATGGAAGGTAAAAAATTAATTGGGAATAAAATTGTGACAATATCAAGGGATGAACGGGATCAAGTTCATTTGTATGTTCTGCACAATAATAATGAGGTTGAGCCATATGTTGAAATGCACAAGGATGTACTCCAAAGGTTAAATCCGAACAGAAATGAAAATTGGATAGTTATAGAGCACAATCAAAGTTTCATACAATGGTTGAAGGATCATATTTATTCGAAGCGCTCTTCAGATCCTTCTTCGGTAACAGAAAGGTTGAGATGTTTGGCATATGGTCCAAGTTTGCATGTGTTTTCTCATAGCGCATACTCAATTAATGGATACACATTTTATACCAAAGAACAAGATGAAAAGAGTACTATGCAAAATAGTGGTGTCACCGTGCTAGCTGAAGCAATGCATATATCAAGTATGAAGGACTTAAACCCCAAATATGCAAATTTGTCATATTTTGGAGTTATTGAGCACATTTGGGTGTTTGATTACGAGAAGTTTCAGATTCCCATCTTTGGTTGCAAGTGGGTGAATAATAGTGGCATACGAATGGATAAGTCTGGATTTTTGAAAGTTGATCTTACTAGGGTGGGGTACAAAGATGAACCTTTTATTCTAGCATCTCAAGCTAAACAAGTGTTCTATGTGAATGACCCGAAGAGTACAAAATGGTCTATAGTGCTTTTCTCTAACAAAGTGACTGATGATAGCGGTGTCGATCAATGTGATATTGATGTTGAGAATGAGTCATGCATTAGACGAAATGAGTTGAATAGAAATGATGAAGTTGAGGATCTTATACCGGATGAGTCATATATAAGAAACGATCATAATAAGGGAATTTGGATCAATTCATCCGTACGCATTGCTAAGAAACAAGTGATTAATATTCCAACAAAGAAAAGAAAGAGATGTTAGTGACTGAGGTAAATTATGCATGGTTTCTTTATTTTTTTGTTTTCAATTGCTTTGATTATAATTTATATCTGATAATGCATGATTTCCTTATATTTATGTTTTCAATTGCTTTGATTATAAGTTATATTTGATAATGCATGGTTTCTTTATTTTTTTTGTTTTCAATTGATTTGATTATAAGTTATATCTGATAATGCATGATTTCGTTATATTTTTGTTTTCAATTGCTTTGATTATAAGTTATATCTGATAATGCATGATTTCTTTATTTTTTTGTTTTCAATTGCTTTGATTATAAGTTATATCTGATAATGCATGATTTCGTTATATTTTTGTTTTCATTTGCTTTGATTATAAGTTATATCTGATAATGCATGATTTCTTTATTTTTTTGTTTTTAATTGCTTTGATTATAAGTTATATTTGATATTTGATGGTTTCCTTGGTTTATTACAGGTTAGACATGGCTGATAACCAACATGATGATCACGAGCATTCGACACATGAGGAAGTTAGTAAAAGAGTATCCGCGGAAGAAGAGATTCAAAAAGGCATAACAGTAATGAGAAAGGTGGTCCAAGGAAGATCTCGAGGCATCATACTAGATGTGCATTGGAGCTTGCAGGGACAGCTTGTAGAACCTAATGGGCATACCTTAACTAGTTTTATTGGTGCACTAGTAAGGAATGAAATTCCCATTACCTGTGATGATTGGAGAAACAAAGAGCTGAATGACTCCAAAGAAAAAATTTGGAGTGAGATAAATGTACAATCATTTGGCCCTTAATTATACGGTATCAATTATGTTTTTTCAATTACCGGTACTAACTATCAATCTGTATGTTTTTCTTAGCGATGTTTTAACATCGAAGAAGAAAGAAGAGGTTTCTGTATGAAATTGGCCGGAAAGCTTTTAAGAGGGTTTCGAACATTTTTAACATCCAAGTTCCTTAGGGATGCGGATGGTAATTATGTGGATGCGGAGCTTCCTAAAAAATATGAAAGTTTGATATCAGCTGAAGAATGGGAAGCTTTCAAATTCAAACGACAAGACCCGGTTTTTAAAAGAATAAGTGCCACAAATCGGGAAAGAGCATCAAGTCCCGCATATCCGTACCGAAAAGGACGTGTCGGATATGGACGCTTAGAACAATCTATGGTAAGTATTTATAAATTGCGATAACAAATTTGTTCATCATATATTAGTTTTATCTGATCAAATTGTATGACTTAATGTGTAGCTGCAGAAGGAGAAAAGTTCAGAAACATCTCTTCCTGCACATGTTTTGTGGAAGGAAGCCCGTGTGGGCAAATCTAGAGTTCCTCAAGAAGAAGTTTTACACGTATACCAGAAATGTGTAAGTATAACATTTTTTCATTAATTGAATAACATTTTTATACACAAATATTTGACAAGTATACAGTATTCATCTGATTTTTCAGGAGGCGCTATCTCAGTCTTTATCTCCCGATGATACTAGGAGCATACTTAGTCGGGCATTAGATGTCCCTGAGTATTCTGGTCGGGTGAGGGGTAAGGGATTTGGAGTCACTCCGACCTCCCTGAGTGTTAAAAAAGTAAAGGCTCCTAGTAATCGGGAGCTTCATGCAAAATTGGAAGCCATGCAAGCTGAGCTTGATGCATTCAGGAGAGAAAGAGAGGCTAGCGCCTCAGCATGTTTCAAAGATGGTTCGGACAAAGACAGTATCAACTGTACCTTTCAGTCGAACATTCCAGAGGTAATTACATATAATTGTCTTAAATTGAACTATTTTATTAAATTATGTATTTGACATATATACACATTAACAATTTCTTGTTATTATTGGTTTTAGGGCATTTCCCATTGTCAGCTATATTTGTCGTCACCATACTATCTGATGGTTGGCAAGGGAAAAGTGCATAACGTTAGCGGAGTATTACTCCACACTAGAGAGCTCCCTGCTGGTTTTTGAAAGTATCGGTTGATATTGCAGTTGAGCCGAATGCATCATTACCATATCCTAACGATGGTTCGGATGCAACAACGGTGGACGAAGCAGTAGGTTCGTTTGTTGCATGGCCGAAAAACCTCATATGCGTAGGATATGAGGTATGCCTAAAACCTATGTTAACTTTAATGTGTATATTCAAAGTTTTTACGCGCGTTTTACGTACATATTTTCCTTGGTTATGTTAAATAGTCTCCCACAAAATCCAAATCAAAAGATAATGCTATTCCGCGGCATACCGAGTCCGTGGTTTCAAGAAAACAGGTACAATACAATTATATGGCATATATTCATGGAAGTTGTTACATTCTTAATTTGATCTAACTATTTATATGATATGTAGCTTCAAGAAAAGGAGGTTAGCAACGCCTCCGCACAACAAAAAAAAGAGGTTAGCAATGCCTTCGCACAAAAAAAAAGAGGTTAGCAACGCCTCCGCACAGGTAAAATGTGCTGGTGCTAAGAAGACCGTAGCTAGGAAAAAACCTACCACCAAGTATAGGTCGTGCCTCAAGACATTTCTAGAGATGACCGATATACCGACCGGAGGTGTTCGGCTTGTGCATATGGAGGTAGGTATTTTCAGCTTTGATCACGACCAAATGATTGGTAATGAAGACTTCATGCAAGTTTTTGGTCGTGAAGAAATCGGCGTCACTGTTGTCAATACATATATCAGGTAAATTCGGTCTACTTTGCTATATTAATTGAACAACTTATTTACTTTATGTTTCAAAAGAGGTGTCTAATGTTAATGATGTTTTTATATAAGGTTTTTGTATGACAAATTGATGCGCCCCAATGGTTTGGACGTGTCATTTGGATTCTTAGCACCCGCGACCGTCAACTTAAGTTCAATCTTAAGTAGACCGGATACCGTGACGGAGTACGTTCTTAGGATCCTCATGGCCAACAAAGATGCTGAGAAGTTGTTCTTTATACCGTTTAATACCGGGTTAGAATTTCATTCTAAATTCATCTATTATAATTTTTTTCCAAGTTGACATCTAACATTTGCTTAATCATTACAGTGGACATTGGTTGTTGCTCGCAATCAATCCTATCAGAGAAATCGTTTATTATCTTGACTCGTTAGGAAATGATTGGACAACATACCCGGATATGAATGTCATAATTGACACGTAAGTGAGAATGTTCAAAATTTTCTTGTGTGTATTTCTTAGTTTATGTGAATTGTTCTAATTACTTCATTTTTATTTTATTAGCATCCTACAAGCTTTTCGAGCCCAACGAGATATCCAAACATCAAAGAGGGGCGCCAACTCCATTACATGGATTCGAGTGGCGGTATATTTTTAATTATCACATTTTTTATTATATTAGTGATGACACTTGATAAAACTTAGGATTTATCCATATTTTTTTTTCATATGTAGTGTCCTCAGCAACGTAATCAAATAGATTGCGGGTATTTCATGTTGAGGTTTATGCGATATACTCTTGTTTTGGGCCGATTAGAGATTCCCACCGATGTATGTATTTCTAACTTATGAGTTATTTTTATATTTACACATATCTCATATAATTAAATAGTTGAAATTAAATCAAACTATGTTATATTATTATGTAGTACTTTGATGAATTCAAGTGTCGATATTATACAAAAGATCAAGTGGACGAAATCAAAGAGGAATGGTGTCAATTCATTATAGAGCTCAATGTTTTATGTAATGACTTGTAAATTTGTAGTATATTGTACATGACTTTTAAATTTGTACATAAATTTGTGTAATTATATTGTACATTTGTAGTATATGTAATGACTTGTAAATTTGTACATAAATTTGTATATATTTTGATACATTTAAGGCAAAATTGGTTTGAATTGGTATATATATATATTTGTTAGCCAAAAATTGGTAGAAAAAAGGCCAAAATGGTTTGAAATGGCATATATAAAACGTGATATTTGTCTGCCAAAATTTGGTTGAAAACAGGTAGAAATTCAGGTTTATAAACCTGGAAAAAATGTGGTTTAAAACAAAAGCTGCAAATATTTTTGTATACCTTAGACAACGCTTTACACAAAAGCGCTGTCTAAGGGGGGGCTTAGAAAGCGCTTTTGGCAAAAGTGTTGTCTAGGGGGGGGGGGGGCTTAGACAGCGCTTTTGAAAAGCGCTGTCTAAGGTATACCTAAAAAAATTAAAATAGGAGGGGATTAGACATCGCTTTCACCAAAAGCGATGTCTAAGGTATAGGGGCTTAGAAAGCGCTGTCTAAGGTATTCCTAAAAGCGCTGTCTAAGGGTACCTTAGACAACTCTTAGACAACGCTTTTAAGATTTAAAAAAGCGCTGTCTAAACTTTTAGCAGCGGAGGTTTAGACAGCGCTTTAAAGCGCTGTCTAAGGCTAAAAAAAGCGCTGTCTAAGGTCTTATTTGGCATAGTGTCTAACCCTTATTTTGTTTTGCTACATAATCAAATGCATGCAAGATCCCAAAATACAAATCTTGCATCCAACATTTGATTTTCCCCAAGATTCAATAATTCGAATATCTAAAGTCTAGATCTTCAGAGAATTTTATTTTTACCTTGTTCTCTAGGGAATTTGATTTTTATTTTAAACAATGTAATATTCTAGGTAATATTTTGGACAAATAATGTAATAATTTTGAAAACAAAATTATCTAATCCCTCGGTTTTCAAGATAAACCCATATGAAATATGCACTAGGTTTGAAAATAATAAAATTGCTTTGTTGGGATTCAAACACATGTGCATTTAACTTTATCTCTCGGTTTTAATAACACCGAGGTGATAAGTTACGAGTTATTATATCACCCTCCGTTACCTCACTTCTATAGCTGAGGTATTATACATTTCGTGTAACACCCTAAATCCCCACGTAAAATAATACTATTATTAGAGTAAAATTCATAGAAAATTCAGCACTTAGGATGTTACTTCCAACCTACATCTGCTCATGCATACAACATGTAACACATTCTTATTATTATTAACGGTAATACGAAATCATTATTAAAAATTCATCTCATTAAAAAATGGAAAAACTTCTTCGAATCAACAACCAAAATATAATATGTTTAAACCACATATTCATATCAAATAAAATAAAAGCTATAACAATAAGATAAAAATAAAATATAAAGCGTTCCATAATCCCCAATGTTACATATCAGAACAGACGCCAACTCCAAACATAAAGTGAAGGACTTCATCTTCACTAACTGCAACTCCACATTATTCTTGATTATCTGCACGATACTGTATAAAGCATCATTCCAATAGAATGGTAAGATTCTCAATCAACAAAAGAAATGCATAATATAAATATAAAAGTATGTAGTCATTATACAATTCACCCTATCATCACAACATCAACACAAATACAATTTCAAACACAAACAAGTAATCATATAATTCAAAACACAATACAATTACAATGCAATGCAATGAGACTCAAAACTCGACTCAATGCATGTGGTACCAATTCAATCCCTTTTTCATGATCATAATTCCCGTCGGAATTTCCATATAAGTCGCTCACACCCCATATAGGCACACGTCATTCGTGATCGCTCACACCCTACATGGACACACAATCACCTGTAATTGCTTACATCCCACATGGGCATACAATTACCTCAACAACAACACAATTCCATTTCAAAGAATCTGGATAAGACACTCACACCCCACACGGGCACATGAATTATCACACAACTTATGAAATATGATATGCATTCAACAACAAGATACCACAACAACCAATGCACATGACTATCATACATACAATACAACACACCGCAATTGTCCAACACACAACTGCCAAAACATGCAATAATCGTAATCCACAACTACAACACGCATTCGCACAAGCAAACTCAACATTTCACAGTTCAACACATCGCAACATACATGGAAACCCATATAGTGCATCAAATTGTTGAAATTCTGGCACTAAAAATAATTTTAAGAGAAAGTACACAAAACTACCTTTCTAATGATTCGAACCATGACTGAAATGGACTTACAAATCAAAATATATGAATTTTTAAAGTTTATAAAATTTCTGTTTGTTTCAGTGGTAATCGGTTAACCACTCCCAGAATCCCAAAACTAGAATTTTTAATGTGTTAACCGATTAACTATATACGATTAATTGATTAACTGCACGACAAAAGCAGTTTTCTGCTATTCTGTCACAAAAAATAACTTTTTAAACACATTTATACATCCTCAAATATTACATATTCCATAATTCGAATTAACACATCAATATACATCAACAGACATCAATTATAACCTCTTTCAACACAAAAATCACCAATCAAAAGATCAATCTACACAATTTTACATGTTCTTAAAATCACCGACACACAAGTCTAAATTTTCTACTGAAGCAACCAAAATAATTATAGAAACACATAAACCTGAACCTAATGATTTATCTATCCTCATACATATATTATTTATCCTTTAAGTGATTAAAGAACCCTACCCTTACCTTATAGTTCTTGAAGCAAGCTTCCTCTACCTCAACAATGGTGATTCTCCCTTTTCCTTAGCTCTCATCTATCTCTTTTCTCAACCAAAACACGTACTGATTTTTCTTTCCCTAATTCTCTTCCCTTATTATTATTATTATTATCCCAAATAAAGAGAAACAAATAATAATAATAATTTAGTATAAATAATATCCACCAAACATTATTCAAATAAATAATGAATCACTAATATTACTAATTAATTACTAACCACACCACTCGTTTCTACGCAGTTGGTCACACACCCCTAATACATTATTCTCTATAATTCTAAGGTCACTGCCCATTACTAAAGGAAACCCAAACACAACCAAAACACACATAATCACAAACATATAAACAACATCATATACTTTTAATTACAAAAATAATTATAATAAATCAGAGCGTCACAACTCTGCCCCACTTAGAACATTTTCGTAGTCGAAAATTTACCTTATACGGATAACTCAAGATACGACTCCCGCATCATGCTCTCTAACTCCTAAGTCATATTTCCACTAGCAACACATCCCCACACTACCTTCATGAGAGTGATATCTTTTCCTCTCATTTGCTTCACCTCGCGGTCTTCAATTCGTATTGGTAGAGCTTTAACTGTAAGGTTATCCCTTACTTCAACATCATCCACCAGAATCACATGCGACGGATCTGGAACATACTTCCAAAGTTGTGACACATGGAACACATCATGCAAAATTCGACAAATTTGATGGAAACATGTCCAACTCTTGCATAAATCTGATATGGACCAATAAACCGAGGAGTAAGCTTCCTCGAACTCAACGCACACCTAACACCGGTCACCGAAGTGACTCTCAAGAACACATGGTTTCCTTATCGAAACTCAATATCCTTCCTTATCTTATCATGATCGCTCTTCTTCTTACTCTACGAAGCTTTCATATTTTCCCAAATAAACTTCACCTTTTCTGTACTCTGCTGAACAATCTCAGGTCCAAGTACTACACTCTCACTAGATTCATACAAACAAAAAGGTGTCCGACATCTCCGACCACATAAAGCTTCAAAAGGTGTTATGCCAATACTGGAATGATAACTGTTATTATACGTGAACTCAATAAAAGACAAATGGCTATCCCAAGCACCTAATTGTTCAAACACATAAGCCCTCAATAAATCCTCTAAAGATTGTATTTCTATCCGTCTGTCCACCCGTTTGCGGGTGATAAGCTGGACTCAATCTCATATTCAATCCCAAAACTTCTTGAAAACTCTCCCAAAATCTGGAAGTGAACCTCAGATATCTATCCGACACAATACTTAACGGAACTCCATGCAACTTCACAATCACTCTAATATAAATCTTTGCCAGCTTCTGTAAAGGAAAAATGATATTAATCGGAATAAAATGAACCGACTTCGTCAGTCTATCCATAACTACCCAAATAACATCATGCCCTCTCGGAGTATATACCAGGTGCATTAGTAACTCCGAACAACATCGTTACATACTTATAACGTTCATATCGAGTCCTGAAAGCTTTCTTCTGAATGTCCTCATCCTTTACTTGTATATGATGATAACCCGACCTCAAGTTAATCTTGCTAAACACCCGAGTACCCACTAAATGATCCATTAAGTCATCTATTCTTTGAAGCAGATACTTATTCTCAATCGTCACTTTATTAAAATGTCTATAATCAATACATACCTCCCAGTGCCATCCTTTTTCTTCACAAACAACACCGGATCTCCCCAAGGCGATACACTTGGTCTCACAAATTTCTTTTCTAATAACTCTTCCAACTGCTTCTTCAACTCTGCTAACTCCGATGCTAAAATCCTGCATGGTGCCATAGAAATAGGTCTGGTACTAGGGACAAGATCAATAATAAAATCTACTTCTCTTTCTGTCGGTACATCAATAATATCATTTGGAAACACTTATGGAAATTCATGCACCACGTGCAATTCATTAATCACCGACTCACTTTCCACTAACAAGGATGCAAACAATGCAAGTACTTGAGCTTCTTCTTCTAAGCGCTCTCTCAACTCCCTAGCAGATAGGAAACCTTCCTCCTCCTCTTCATCAAGATCAAGAAATCAAACTGACTTGTTAAAACAATTGATATGAACATGATTGAACTCCAACCAGTTCATTCCCAATATCACATCAAGATTTCCCAACGGTAAACAAATAAGGTTAACACTAAAGTCCTTACTAAACATTGATAGTGGACAATTCAAACAAACTAGGGAAGTAGTCACCGATCCCTTTGCTGGAGTTTCGACGACCATCATTCCCTTCATAGGAGAAACAACAACGCTTAGCCTTTTCACACAATCAACAGTAATAAAAGAATAAGTATCATCAATATCAATAATAACAATCAAAGGTATATTATTAATATAAAATGTACCTCTAATTAGTATGTCATCACTATAAGTATGATTCCCTGACAAAGCGAACACCTTTCCTCTAGTTGAAACTTTCTTTGGCTTCTGTAACAAGTACTAATATGTCCCTATTCTCCACAATTGTAACAAGTCACTACATTAACCTTGCAATCAACAATAAGATGTCTTCCATGTCCACACTTGAAGCATTTATTCACATCACTCATGCACTCATGAACATGATGACCTAGCTCACCACACCTGTAACATTTAAGAGGAGTAAGGGCACCTCCCCCACTCGGCTTATTGCCAACATCATACCTCTATTTACCTTTCTCAGCTGGAGCTGCATAAGGCTTCCCACAATGCATCTGTTGTTTTCTTCTTTTCTCAGTCAACCCTTTAAATTGAGTTTATCAAGCCTTGTTATCTTCCTCAAAGATCCTACAATAGTCCACCAAATCTGGAAACCTCCTGATTCACTGATAATCAATCGCCTATTTGATCTAAGGCCTCAACCAACTCTCAAACTTAACACACTTTAAGAACTCAACAATTGCTGCATTGTAGTGAGGATAAAACTTATCCAGATCTAAGGATTTAACATCCTACTCTATAACCGACATATTACCCTGCTTCAACTCCAAAAACTCAATCTCTTCATTTCCTCTGACATCTTTAGGAAAATATTTCCTCAAGAATTCCCTACTGAACACAACCTAAATAATTACCTCTCTTATTGATCCCAACAATTGACACATGCTAATCCACCAGTCATCAGCCTCCTCAACCAGCAAATGAGTACCTAACTGCACCTTCTGTGCCTCAGAATATTCCATAACCCGAAAGATTCTCTCGATTTCCTTGAGCCAAACATGTGTTCCATCTGGATCGTATCTTCCCTTGAAGGTAGGAAGTTTATACTTCCGAAACTCATCATTCTCACCAACATTAGGCAGATTATGTACCGCTTGAGCAACAACATGTAAAGCAGTAACAATAGCCACATCGTTCCTTTCAGCCATTCTATATCTATTATGCACCAACAACATAACACAATGGTTAAGGAAACAAAATTGACAGTAACTAACTGTCACACACAACAACGAATCGTCAACTTGGACGGACAAACCGACCTGCTCTGATACCACTATGTAACACCCTAAATCCCCACATAAAATAATACTATTATCAGAGTAAAATTCATAGAAAAATTCAGCACTTAGGATTTTACTTCCAACTTACACCTACTCATGCATACAACCTGTAACACATACTTATTATTATTAACAATACAAAATAATTATTAAAAAGTCATCTCATTAAGCAGCAGAAAAACTTCTTCGAATCAACAACCGAAACATAATATGTTTAAACCACATATTCATCATCAAATAAAATAAAAGTAATAACAGTAACATAAAACAAAATATAAAGCATTCTCTAATCCCCAGTGTTACATATCAAAGCAGACACAAACTCAAAACATAAAGTGAAGGACTTCATCTTCACTAACAAAAACTTCGTGCTATTCGTGATTATCTGCACGATGTCATATAAAACATCATTCCAACTAGAAGGATGAGATTTTCAATCAATAAAATAAATGCATAATATAAATATAAAAGTATATAGTCATTATACAATTCACCCTATCATCATAACATCAACACAAATTCAATTTCAAACACAAACAGATAATCATATAATTCACAACACAACACAATTACAATGCAATGCAATGAGACTCACAACTCGACTCAATGCATGTGGTACCAATTCGATCCCTTTTTCATGGTCATAATTCCCGTCGGAATTTCCATATAAATCGCTCACACCCCACATGGGCACACGACATCCGTGATCGCTCACACCCCATATGGGCACATGATCACTGTCGTACTTCGAAAATACGATCCTAAAATAAACGACAGAGTTGCCACCTAATTCTATTTATTCTAACTAAAGAAAAGGAAGATATAGAAACAACCTAAATGGGATAAGAAATGGTCAATGAAACCACTAATCTAAGTTCGGGATTCAGTTACGCAAAGGGAAGGTGTTAAGCACCCCTCACGTCTGTTGTACTCAACGGGAACCTCTTAGTCTAATTTGCTCTTAAAATGTTAACTTGTATTACTGTCTTCTTTTTGTTAAGATTGATTTTAAAGGAACTATTTTAGTTATTATTTGTTATGGGGAAAGGTTAATATTTTTTATTATTGTGAAGATGACGGAGAAATGATTAAATTTTTTATTAGGGTGCTCGCGAAGGATTAAAATCCTCGTGCCTATGTATTCCCTGGTACAATGGGAAAGTCAGAGCTTCGTAGTTCGTGCAACTACGGTTTGTGTTTTTTAATTGAACGATTGCTTGAAATGCTTTCTACTGCTAAACGCTGGCTTATCTGCTCGCGATGGGAGGCTGAAGCGCTAGCTTGTTTGCGAGATTGAAAGATTTAAACAATGTTCGTTTTGAGAAAAGATGTTTGATCTTTATTAAAGTGTTTTAAACGAGAGGGCGAATGAACCACAACACGTGGGGCTAGCCCAGGAGTGATTGCATTCAAGAACGTGTGGAGTGCTAGACTCCGGAGTTCAGTTACTCGCTGATTAATTATGGAAAATAGTTTGTGTTGGTTGGTGAGTTTTAAATTGTATTTGAAAAGAAAGAGACAAGTCGTCATCTTTAAGGGAGGTATCTCGCCTATTCCACCACAAACATTTGAGGAAGAGAAATCGAAAGAAGCTTTAAACTTGGATACAAGGATCGACAAACAATGCCACATTCTTTCTTTGAGAAAATAAACCGGAAGAAGCTTTAAACTTGGATATAATGATCGACAAGCAATGCCACATTATTCCTTTGAGAATAAATAAAAATCGGAAGAAACTTTAAACTTGGATATGAGTATCGACAAGCAATGCCACATTCTTCCTTTGAGAAAAATTGTTTGTAAGATTTTGTTTGTGTTTGTGGGGATAAAAGATAATATATTTCCTATGGAGATGAATCATGTCTAATCCTTTTAAGATTGTTAAGTGTCTTGAATACGAAAGAGAGAATGAATTACAAATCGGGGGCTAGCCCCAACAATAATTCAGTTCAAGCACCCGAGGAATGCTAGATTCCTGAGTTCAGTTCTTCGTATAATTTATTAGATGCGTAATGTCGTGCAGACGGCGATCACAAGTGACCAACTTACGTGTGTACAAATGTAGGCGTGATGAATTGTTTGATTGCTTTTGTGAATCAGGCGTTTTAAATACGAAAGAGCGAATGAACCACAACGCGTGGGGCTAGCCCATGAGTGATTGCATTCAAGAACATGCGGAGTGCTAGAATCCGGAGTTCAGTTTTTTAGCAAATTAATTAGTTCAAAAGTTTTTAGGTGTTTTATGGTTTAAACACGATGGTGAGGTACAAATAATCAAATAAACACCAATGTGGCATCAGGACTAAATTGAAATGCAAAAGAGATAAAATTGAGTTTAAATAATACCTAACGGAGAAGGTCCGTTGCCTCTCCAATACGTGCCAAACAAATCAACGATATTTATCGGAAACTACCATCAACCGAGTTAATTCCTCAAATGCTTAATGTCATCCAAAACATGGTTAACTCAATTAAAGTTCTAATAAAGAAAGTCAAATAAGGTTATATTCAAAATTCCAAATCCAAACAATATCTACTTACAAGGTTCTATTAAAATCAATATTGATAAAGTAAAAAATTAATGTCTACTTAAACAAAACTAGTATCAAAACAAATGAACCAATAAGTCCACTAAAAACTATTATCATTCAACTAAGAAATTAAATCAACATTAAAAACTCTAACCATTAATTAATAAATAAATAACTAAAAAAAACAATTAATCGAAATTGTTCAACAATTAATAAACATAATTAATAACATAAAGAGATTATATAAAAAAATAAAACATAGAAAAAGGGTGTGCTTGGATTGTGTGTGTTGATAGTTAGTTCAGGTTTCAATTGGGCTAAACCCAATATGATTCAAGAAAACTAAAAGAAACTAAAACAATACAAAATTAATAGAAACAAAAAGTTATAAAACAAAATAATAATAAAAAATAGATGTACTCAGGTTCTAGGTTTTGAAAACCAGTGCATCATTTGTAAAAAAAAACAAGAAGGTCGAAAACCCACCCCTTTGAAATAAACCCGGCGACGACTACTCTCCCGGATTTCTCGGTCGCTCACTCTCGACGACAGTTGCTTCACGGCGGCGACGTTTTTTGGTTACGAAGCTTCGATTTGGGACTCAGATTTTCTCACGAGTGGCTCTCAGTTTCGACTCATGGTGGATTCAATGGTTCACTGATTTATGGTGTTTCCTCAGCGGCGGTTACGTCTCTCTCGCGCCCTCAACCTCACAACTCGAATCGTTCACTTCGCTCACGAAAAGCCTTTCTTGCTCTCTCTCTCTCTCTCTCTCTCGCAGTTTATCAGTTGTTTCTTTCTGATTTTCGCGGTTAGAGGTGTTGGTGGTTCGCCGGTTTCAGAGGTCGCTCGATGGTGGTGCGATTTGTTGGTGTTTTTACCGTGTTTAAGAAAATGGCTCGATTTTGTTCGTTTTCGGTTTTGAGTGTTTGAAGAATGGTTATGGTTATGCCGGTGTGTTTCAAGATTGAAGGTGAGGCAAAGGGTTTATGAGGTCACTGTGAAAATGGTGAGGATCAATTTTAGTTTTCTCCCAAAGTTTGGAGAATGTTTTCAGTGTTATATAAGGGTACTTTGGTTAATAAGAAGAATGATAGTGGTTTGAATGTTGGTATGTGGGGGTTCAAGGTCGGTGACGAGATCGTGTTGTGAAGATCTAAATCGCTGTTATGGAGGGAAGGTTGGTCCTGGATGTTTTGATGAAGTTGTTTTTATTTCTTTTGGGAAAAGAAACCGGGAAGAGGGAATGTTGTTTTTCAAAGGTTCTGGTCCCTTGGTGTTTATAAAAGGTTTTTATTGTTAATTTTCTTGAAAAATGGATGAAGGAAAGTTTCCCTTTTGTTGCGGTCAAAGAGTCCCCTCTCTCTGGTGCAAAGTGGTATCCGTTTTTTTTTGTGAGGTTTGTGAAAGCTTTTCTTTTCTTTTCTTTGCGGTCTCCCCTGCGTTCTCTTTTTTAATACAATTTTTTTTGCCTTCTTTTCTTGAAAAACTCTATTTGCTATTCTTCTGACTTGTCCTTCTCCCCTTTTTTAATGCAGGTTTTGTGTAAGGCTCAAATTGGTGTAAACTTAGAGCTGTTGATGTGCAAAAATTTGGAGTGTGGTGTTGCTATTATAACAGACTGTGTAGGTTATGTTGTGGGTAAGGTCTTTGGACAAAAGATGTTGATTGAGACCAAACAAAACTTCCCTATTATTTTAAGAATAATAATTAATAAATCTAATTGAACTTAAGCTAATAAATATTATACTAATTAAAATATTAAACTAAATCTAATTAAATTTTAAAATAATAATAATAATAATAATAATAGAATAAAATAAATAATAATAAAGTGAATTAAAAAACTATTTCTAAATCAATCTAAATTAAAATTAAAACATAACATAAAATGTAAACTAAAACTAAAGAATTAAGCTAAATCTAATCAAATTAAATTGAAATTAATTAAAATAAATACATTGATTAAGATAATCTAATAACATAAATAACAAAAAAAGTGAGATAAAAATTCTAATTAAATTCTAAAAAAATCAAGAACGAAATTAAAATGACATTAAATGGTTAAATGAATGGAAAATGCAAAGATTAGGGATTAATGATACGTTTAACCTAAAAATGCAAAAATGCTTGATTTTCGATATATCGACAAAATGCGTCAAAAAATTAACTAAAAATTGAAAATTTATGGTCAAAATTTAGGATATGACAGCTGCCCCTATTTAATCATCCTGAACCTGAATGTGCTGGTAACAAAGATTTTTTTGAACATTCAAGGTGGTAGATGATTAAATATCAGAATACCTAAAATTTTGACCGAAAATGCAAATTAAACGATATGATGTGCAATGCAAAAATGCAAGACAAAGGCTACAACGCTATTGAGAAAGAAAATTGCCACTACTGGGGATTAAACGCACATGACTGAAGTACAATCCACACGAGGAATTTCTTTCTTGAGCGAAGCCAGACGACAACTGACTATAAGTCCTAAGATGACTCGAAATCTTTGAACAAAATTCCACTATGAGGAATCTACTGTCGAGATTTAAAACCTCATTTGGAAATACCTTCTGCCGAGGCATCAAAATGAACCAAAAATCTACTGTCGAGATCTTGGAAAGAAAAACAAATTCTGTCGAAATCTGCTGGAGGTCTACTGCCGAGATTACCATAGAATCTAAGAAAGAAATACCTTCTGCCGAGGTATCAAAATGAACCAAAAAATATACTACCGAGATCTTGGAAAGAAAACAAATTCTGTTGAAGTCTGCTGGAGGTCTACTGCCGAGATTACCAGAGAATCTAAGAAAGAAATTCCTTCTGCCGAGGTATCAAAATGAACCAAAAAATCTACTTCCGAGATCTTGGAAAGAAAAAAAATTATGTTGAAGTCTGCTGGAGATCTACTGCCGAGATTACCAGAGAATCTAAGAAATAAATACCTTCTGCCGAGGTATCAAAATGAACCAAAAATCTACTGCCGAGATTTTGGAAAGAAAACAATTATGTTGAAGTCTGCTGGAGATCTACTGCCGAGATTACCAGAGAATCTAAGAAAGAAATACCTTCTGTCGAGGTATGCTAGGAATCTTCTGTCGAGTATTAACTGAGGACACAGCCATTGCCAAATCTTCTGTCGTGATTTAACTAAGGATGCAATTGTCGAGATTATAAAAAGTAAATACTTTCTGCCTAGGTAGACTGCAAATCCTTTGCTGAGACTTACCAGGAAATAAAAGAAAACACCTTCTGTCGAGGCTTGGAAAGGTATTATTTTGATAATAAATAAAGAATCACAGCAAACTTCTCACCATGTCTTGGAGAGATGCCGTTTGCTTGAAAAAGGGAGATTCGTACCAAACTTCTCAACGTGTATTGGAGAGATGTCATTTGATAGAACCCTCATCATACTTCCCTTCCTCTGAAAGAGATGCCATATGATGGAGAAAAAATTCACACTCAAACTTCTCACCTTGTCTGGGAGAGATGCCATTTGACGGAAATTGGAAAATCACAACAAACTTCTCATCTTGTTTGAGAGAGATGCCATTTGTTGGAGAACAAAAGAGATTCATATCAAACTTCTCAACGTGTATTGGAGAGATGCCATTTGATATAACCCTCACCATACTTCCCTTCTTCTGAAAGAGACAACAATATGATGGAGAAACAACTTCACGCTCAAACTTCTCAACTTGTCTGGAAGAGATGCCATTTGACGGAAATTGGGAAATTCACAACAAACTTCTCAACTTGTCTGGGAGAGATGCCATTTGTTGGAGAACAAAAGAGATTCATATCAAACTTCTCAACGTGTATTGGAGAGATGCCATTTGATAGAACCCTCACCATACTTCCCTTCTTCTGAAAGAGACAGCCATATGATGGAGAAACAACTTCACGCTCAAACTTCTCAACTTGTCTGGAAGAGATTCCATTTGACGGAAATTGGAAATTCACAACAAACTTCTCACCTTGTCTGGGAGAGATTCCATTTGTTGGAGAACAAAAGAGATCCATATCAAACTTCTCAACGTGTATTGGAGAGATGACATTTGATAGAACCCTCATCATATTTCCCTTCTTCTGAAAGAGACAGCCATATGATGGAGAACAACTTCACGCTCAAACTTCTCAACTTGTCAGGGAGAGATTCCATTTGACGGAAATTGGAAATTCATAACAAACCTCTCACCTTGTCTGGGAGAGATAGCATTTGTTGGAAAAATATAAGTTCATACCAAACTTCTCCGCCGAACATGGGATATGCCATTTGATAGATCAATAACCTTGTTGGGGATGAACAAACTGCTCGAAAAGAGACTGCCATCCATTGATTCACCTAGAGGTCCAGAGATAAGAACAAGCTTCTCAAATAAAGAGACAACCACTTGTTGTTAGGTATAAGTGCTCCAAGAGAATGTTGCAACAACACTGCTGGAGAACAAAAATTGTCTTCAATGGGGGGAACCTTCAATGAATTCCTTCTAGGAGACAAAGTATTCAAAGGTGCAAAATAAATGTGCTTTCCATCTGTAAATTCAATCGCAAAAAATTGTCAAAGACCAAATTCAATCCAGGAACGAGCTGGAAAGAAACGGTCAAACAAGACACTAACCCATGAGGAATGAACTCAACTGGGCATTTATCCTATCCAAGTGTGTAAAGGAGAACTAAAGCAAAACTCTTCCACGAGGGTAAAAGCTCAGTGGGGAATTAGAAAGAATGTACATTATCCTCCTAAGGCTGACAACTCTATTTGGAGAGAGACACATCACTTGGGGATAAACACGACCAAGGTGAAGGAGGTATGCATCAATGAATGCAACATGGATATGAATTAAGTCATGATGTACATGTATGTATATGCGTTATGCTTATGCTGCCAAACAGACAAAACAGACACAAGAGATAAACTGGTGATGAAATAAACATCACAACAACCGGATACTCGACCAATCTCGTCAAAGTGGAAACATCACTGGAGATAGGGTAGAAAGAGCCATCCATGGAATAAAGTCCTGCTACAAAGCTCAAAGCTCTTTGAGGAGAGAAAGATACTTCAATCGGGAAATATACCCAGGAAAATCTTCTGACATCAATGTCCATCAGAAGGAAACAAACATACAAACGATGTTTGCTCAGGATGAAGTAAATTTGTACTCCGTTGGGGGGAGAAAATCACATTCAGCTGGAGAAACTTGAATCAAGGCTCAATTGGGGATACTAGACTTAGTATCCCACTGGAAGCCCTAAGTAGTAAAAGGAATTCACCAAAAACATCGAGGCATGCACTTAACATGTCATAGCAACTTGGTGTGAGGACCCCGATATCTGGAGGTACTTGCAAGGTATATCACAAGAGCGTCTTGCTTAGGGAAACACACGGTCATACACCCACAAAATGGTTTGTGAGAAGAAATCATCTCAAGAGGATTTTATAGAAGACTTGACATTCAAAATGCCCCAGTGTCTTCAAACTCTTAGAGAGATTTTGTCGAATCTCGACGTCACTGCCTCAAATTAACTGTGTTTGGCACAAATGAGTCTTCAATACTTAACCTTTTGGGGATGTAAGTAATAAATTGGGAAACAACTTGCCCCTGTCTAGCAAAGTCTTCAAGCAACCTGCCCCTGTCTGGAAAAGTCTTCAAGCAAACTGCCCCTGTCTGGCAAAGTCTTCAAGCAACTTGCCCATGTCTAGCAAAGTCTTCAAGCAACATTCCCCTTGGGATGATCATTCTCTGAAATGGTTGTTCAACTACTCATCAGAGTTTCAAATCTCAAGAGATTAAGCTCATCACTGGTACTCATACATAGGCTTCTACGATATCAAGCAAATGCTAACAAGCAAAATATTAATGTTGAGACTGCTAATGCAACACACATGTTTGTCTCAAAGTTTTTTTTTATTGTTTTTTTTTCGTTGAAAGATTTGCACAATAGTCTGTGACCGAATCACTAGCTAGGATGCGACATTCATCATTTTTTTAATATAAAGCCAACACAAATTTTGAGCATAGCTCATAGGAGTCAGGAAACACTATCTCATTGTGTATGCTTTCGAAATAAACCCCACTTCAATTAGGACTTTTGAGGGTTGTAATGTGGTTTGGTTCACGGTTCTTAGAAACAAAGGATAAAGGCTCAAAGTTTATTTGGTGCCCACCCATTCTCCGTGATGTTCTCCAATCCTAGGTCCAACTAAATTGACATACATTTGTCTTGATAGCGTAGAGATGATGCTCCAAGGTCCGCTTGAAATGACAGTCATCTTGTTTGTCCCCTATGGATATCAGTGACCCCTTTGATTTTGATATGGTGGCCACTAAATCTTATGTATTTGAGGACTTCTTTCAATTGACTTATTCTATTTGGCCCCTAAGTCTCCTTTTGGGTGTTTGACTTAACGGGATTTTCCTTTTCTTTTTCTTTTTTCTTTTTTTCATTGGAAGGCTGAAAATTGTGACTGTCAAGTCATTGATTGTAGTGGATTCCCTGATGGGATGTTTCATCTTATGATTTGAATGTGTAGCCAGGTTAACTGAACATTACCCTGCCCCAGGTTAAGTGTAAGGGTTTTGAAATATTTGAAAGAAACTCCTACTTCTAGGCTCGAAGTGGTTGACTAGGGATTAACTCCTTATTTCTCCAGTGTTTGGGGATTCGAAACAACGCCTGTACATAGTCAGTATGGTTTTAATCAAAAGCATTCCACTAGAGGATTTGTGTTTTAATTTCGTCATCCTCCATCCAATTCTCTGCTTAGGCAAGAGATGGTATAATGTTGGTATTATAAAAGTAGAAAAAGCATTATGAGTGAATAGAAATGGATTACTTCAAGACAAACATATTCATTGCATTAATCATTTAAACAAATAAGTTCTTACATGCCAAAACAAATGCATTAACAAACAGAGAAAAAAACATATGAAAAGCAGCGAATGAACTAAACATCTCAGAAGATAATTTTCAGAGCAGCAAATGATCATATGCGTAGAGGAACTTGTTCCATGCTCCAACAACAAACTGACTTGGACTAAACCCTCTTGAGTTTTTTATCAGCACAAAGGCACTCCGTCCACAGATGGGATTCCTCCATTGAAGGCCAACACCCCGTAGTCGACCATCTCTTGCACCTTTTCCTGGAAAACTTTGCACTCTTCAATCGGATGCCTCGGTATTCCACCATGAAACTCACAATTGGTATTTGGATTGAACCAACGAAGGCGAGACCTCATGGATCTGGCCTTTCTGGGTGTCATTATTGAGTTCCGGGAAAAATGAGACCACAATTGACTGTAAGTCATTGGGATTGGGTCAAACTTGTGGGTTGCTCCTTCAGGACTGTTTGGAGATCTCCGTTGATTCTGACGTCGCTGACAGATAGAATTTGAATTTGGCTGACGCTGAGAAATGACCAAATCTTTGATCAAAGAAATCAATTGTCCTTTGCCGACCTTCAAACTGTGAATCTCCTCATGAAGTTCATTGTTCTTCTGCACAAGGTTTTCTACTTGAGTCTTTATTGTAGTCGAGAATATTCCCATACGGTTTCTCAAAGTAGTGACTTCATCTCTAAGCTCTCTGTTTTCCTGCTCAAGTTGGTCCATCTTTCTCTGGTGACTGGTCAAGTACAGTTGACTGACGAAGAATAAGACACATGTGAGTTGGATTGTTGGGAGATGATATGCAATGCAAATGCAAATGATATGCGAATGAATGCAAAGCTCAACATCACAAATACAAACAGTTCCAAAATGAAGGCAAGATGTTGGATCCAAGGTACAAGTAATTCGGAACCTCCTAATTGGTAAGCCTTAAGTAGAGAGTTATAAATTATTTACCCATAAAGCCCACTCACAGGGTAGCTTCTACGGTGATGGTATAAGGATACTCAAGGTCACGGACGTTTATCGTACTAACGCCCCGCCGCAGTCTGGCTGCATTGTGACGATAATGACGATAAGGTCTACCTTGAGTGGTGTTCTCATGCTAGGCCCTCAAGAGGCGAGCCCTTGGAGACTAACACTACACAACTGCCAATTTCAAAACTGGTTCTAAGGGGACCCAAAATCACAGCCCTTCCTAGAATCAGGTCACGTGACATGCTAGCTGCGTTGTGACAAGATCTACGAAAAGTCTAACTATCGGGGGGAGCTTTCATGCTAGGCTGGCAAGGAGCGAGTCCTTGGAGACTAACACTAATAACTACCAATTCTAACTTAGGTTCTCCCTCTTCTTTTTCAAAACTCAAGTACAAATTCATACTCGTGATATCCCGAGATCCAACAGGCAAATATAATGAGCAAATAAAGAAGGAAGAAATAGATAAAATATCAACAGTAAATAAAGAAGACAATCAAACAAGTCAGCAAACAAACACAAACTATCCTAAGTTAGGCTCGACTCTCTCTGATTCAAAATTCCCCAGCAGAGTCGCCAGCTGTCGTACCTCGAAAAATACGATCCTAAAATAAACAACAGAGTCGCCACCTAATTCTATTTATTCTAACTAAAGAAAAGGAAGATATAGACACAACCTAAATGGGATAAGAAATGGTCAACGAAACCACTAATCTAAGTTCGGGAGTCAGTTATGCAAAGAGAAGGTGTTAAGCACCCCTCACGTCCGTTGTACTCAATGGGAACCTCTTAGTCTAATTTGCACTTAAAATGTTAACTTGTATTACTGTCTTCTTTTTGTTAAGATTGATTTTAAAGGAACTATTTTAGTTATTATTTGTTATGGGGAAAGGTTAATAATATTTATTATTGTGAAGATGATGGAGAAATGATTAAATTTTTTATTAGGGTGCTCGCGAAGGATTAAATTCCCCGTGCCTACATATTCCCTGGTGCAATGGTAAAGTCAAAGCTTCGTAGTTCGTGCAACTATGGTTTGTGTTTTTTAATTGAACGATTGCTTGAAATGCTTTCTACTGCTAAACGTTGGCTTATCTGCTCACGATGGGAGGCTGAAGCGCTAGCTTGTTTGTGAGATTGAAAGATTTAAACAATTTTCGTTTTGAGAAAAGATGTTTGATCTTTATTAAAGAATTTTAAACGAGAGGGCGAATGAACCACTACACGTGGGGCTAGCCCAGGAGTGATTGCATTCAAGAACGTGCGGAGTGCTAGACTCCGGAGTTCAGTTACTCGCTGATTAATTATGGAAAATAGTTTGTGTTGGTTGGTGAGTTTTAAATTGTATTTGAAAAGAAAGAGACAAGTCGTCATCTTTAAGGGAGGTATCTCGCCTATTCCACCACAAACATTTGAGGAAGAGAAATCAAAAGAAGCTTTAAACTTGGATACAAGGATCGACAAGCAATGCCACATTCTTTCTTTGAGAAAATAAATCGGAAGAAGCTTTAAACTTGGATATAATGATCGACAAGCAATGCCACATTCTTCCTTTGAGAATAAATAAAAATCGGAAAAAGCTTTAAACTTGGATATGAGTATCGACAAGCAATGCCACATTCTTCCTTTGAGAAAAATTATTTGTAAGATTTTGTTTGTGTTTGTGGAGATAGAAGATAATATCTTTCCTATGGAGATGGATCATGTCTAATCCTTTTAAGATTGTTAAGTGTCTTGAATATGAAAGAGCGAATGAGTTACAAACCGGGGGCTAGCCCCATCAGTAATTCAGTTTAAGCACCCGAGGAATGCTAGATTACTGAGTTCAGTTCTTCGTATAATTTATTAGATGCGTAATGTCGTGCAGACGGCGATCACAAGTGACCGACTTACGTGTGTGCAAATGTAGGCGTAATGAATTGTTTGATTGCTTTTATGAATCGAGCGTTTTAAATACGAAAGGGCGAATGAACCACAACGCGTAGGGCTATCCCAGGAGTGATTGCATTCAAGAACATGCAGAGTGCTAGACTCCGGAGTTCAGTTTTTTGGTTATGAAGCTTCGATTTCGGACTCAGATTTTCTCACGGGTGGCTCTCAGTTTCGACTCATGGTGGATTCAATGGTTCACCGATTTACGGTGTTTCCTCAGCGGCGGTTACGTCTCTCTCGCGCCCTCAGCCTCACAACTCGAATCGTTCACTTCGCTCACGAAAAGCCTTTCTCGCTCTCTCTCTCTCTCTCTCTCGCAGTTTATCAGTTGTTTCTTTCTGATTTTTGCGGTTAGAGGTGATGGTGGTTCGCCGGTTTCAGAGGTCGCTCGATGGTGGTGCGATTTGTTGGCGTTTTTACTGTGTTTAAGAAAATTGCTCGATTTTGTTCGTTTTCGGTTTTGAGTGTTTGAAGAATGGTTATGGTTATGCCGGTGTGTTTCAAGATTGAAGGTGAGGCAAAGGGTTTATGAGGTCACTGTGAAAAGGGTAAGGATCGATTTTAGTTTTCTCCCAAAGTTTGGAGAATGTTTTCAGTGTTGTATAAGGGTACTTTGGTTAATAGGAAGAATGAGAGTGGTTTGAATGTTGGTATGTGGGGGTTCAAGGTCGGTGACGTGATCGTGTTGTGAAGGTCAAAATCGCTGTTATAGAGGGAAGGTTGGTCCTGGATGTTTTGATGAGGTTGTTTTTATTTCTTCTGGGAAAAGAAACCGGGAAGAGGGAATGCTGTTTTTCAAAGGTTCTGGTCCCTTGGTGTTTATAAAAGGTTTTTATTGTTAATTTTCTTGAAAAATGGATGAAGGAAAGTTTCCCTTTTGTTGCGGTCAAAGAGTCCCCTCTCTCTGGTGCAGAGTGATATCCGTTTTTTTTGTGAGGTTTGTGAAAGCTTTTCTTTTCTTTTCTTTGCTGTCTCCCCTGCGTTCTCTTTTTTAATACAATTTTTTTTGCCTTCTTTTCTTGAAAAACTCTATTTGCTATTCTTCTGACTTGTCCTTCTCCCCTTTTTTAATGCAGGTTTTGTGTAAGGCTCAAATTGGTGTAAACTTAGAGCTGTTGATGTGCAGAAATTTGGAGTGTGGTGTTGCTATTGTAACAGACTGTGTAGGCTATGTTGTGGGTAGGATCTTTGGAAAAAAGATGTTGACTGAGACCAAACAAAACTTCCCTATTATTTTAAGAATAATAATTAATAAATCTAATTGAATATTAAGCTAATAAATATTATACTAATTAAAATATTAAACTAAATCTAATTAAACTTTAAAATAATAATAATAATAAAATAAAATAAATAATAATAAAGTGAATTAAAAAACTATTTCTAAATCAATCTAAATTAAAATTAAAATATAACATAAAATGTAAACTAAAACTAAAGAATTAAGCTAAATCTAATCAAATAAAATTGAAATTAATTAAAATAAATATATTGATTAAGATAATCTAATAACATAAATTACAAAAAAAGTGAGATAAAAATTCTAATTAAATTCTAAAAAAATCAAGAACGAAATTAAAATGACATTAAATGGTTAAATGAATGGAAAATGCAAAGATTAGGGATTAATGATACGTTTAACCTAAAAATGCAAAAATGCTTGATTTTTGATATATCGACAAAATGCGTCAAAAAATTAACAAAAAATTGAAAATTTATGGTCAAAATTTAGGATATGACAATCACCCGTAATCTCTCACACCTTATATGAGCACACAATTATCTCAACAACAACATAATTCCATTTCAAAGAATTCGAATAAGACGCTCACACCCCACATGGTCACACGACTTATCACACAACTTATGCAACATGATATGCATTCAACGACAACATACCATAACAACCAATGCACATGACTATCATAAATCCAATACATAACACCACAATTGTCCAACACACAACATATACCTGCCAAAACATGCAACAATCGCAATCCATAACTACAAGATGCATTCGCACAACCCAACTCAACATTTCAAAGTTCAACACATCGCAACATACATGGAAACACATATAGCATGTCGAATTGTTGGAATTATGGTATTTAAAATAATTTTAATAGAAAATACTCGAAACTAACTTTCCAACAATTCAAACGGCGACTGAAACAAACTTACGAATCAAAAGATATGAATTTTTAAAGTTTATAAATTTTTTGTTTGTTCTAGTGGTAATCGGTTAACCAAAACAGGTTAACCGGTTAACCACACCGAGAACCCCAAAAAAAGAATTTTTAACTTGTTCACCGATTAACCATATACGGTTAATTGATTAACTGCACGACAAAAGCAATTTTCTGCTATTCTGTCACGAAAAATTACTTTTTAAACTCATTCAAACATCCTCAAACATCATATATTCCAGAATTCGAATTAACATATCAATATACATCAACACACATTAATTATAACCTCTTTCAACACAAAAATCACAAATCAAACGATCAATCTACACAATTTTACATGTTCTTAAAATCATCGACACACAAACCTCAATTTTCCACCTAAGTGACAAAAACAATTATAGAAACACATATATATGAACCTAATAATTTTAGCTATCCTCATACATATATTATTTATCCCTTAAGTAATCAAAGAACCCCACTCTTACCTTAGATTTCTTGAAGCAAGCTCCCTTTACCTCAACAATGGTGATTCTCCATTTGCCCTAGCTCTCCTCTTTCTCTTTTCTCAACCAAAACACATACTGATTCTCCTTTCCCTATTTCTCTTCCCTTATTATTATTATTATTATTTTTATTATTATTATTATTATTATTATTATTATTGTTATTATTCTCCCAAATAAATAGTAACAAATAATACCAATAATAGTAATTATTTTATTTAAATAATATCCACCAAACATTATTCAAATAGATAATTAATCACTAATATTACCAATTAATTACTAACCACACCACTTGTCTCTACACAATTGGTCACACATTCACAATACCTTATTCTCTATAATTATAAGGTCACCGCCCCTTACTAGGGCAACCCAAACACAACCAAAACACACATAATCACAAACATATACACAATATCCTATACCTTTAATTACGAAAATAATTATAATAAATTGGAGTGTTACATTTCGCTTCGAGGTAATAAGCGTTTTTTGTAGTAGTGAGAATGCATCTCCGGATTTATTCAACATTTTTCCAGAAATCAGAGATGTTTCTATGTGTTCATAAATTTTTGTACATAACTTCATACATCATATAAAAGTTTCTTATACATATTGAGCACTTAATATATATATATATATATATATATATATATATATATATATATATATATATATATATATATATATATATATATATATATATATATATATATATTATTGAAGTCTATTTAAGTGGAAGAGAAGATCAAATTCTTTATGTTTGAACTCAAGCCAAGTTGAAAAGATTATTCAAAGTTGTATTCATAATTTGTATTGATCATCAAGTGTGTGATGACATTTATTTGTAATAGAAAGTAATGTGCTTTCTAAGTATTGTAAATAGAAAGTGGTGTGTTTTCTTGTTTATGTGATAATCATCATAGTGTTGGTGATTATTGGAAAAATGTCATTTGAATTGGGTTGATTGTTGATTTAAAGTCCACTATATGTTTGGTGCTTGTAAAATCAAGGAAGTGGTGTGCTTTTTTGTTGTTTGTTAGAATATTTTAGGAGAATTCTTGGTGTGAGGCTTGTACACAGATCTAACAATTGTGAAAATCTCTGACGTGGTGTGATGGAACTAGATACACCATTGATTGGAAAGGGAACAAGTATACATTATTGTGTTCTTTATTTTTCTGCATTTAAATTCTGCCCTTTAATTCATAAGTTCATCAACATATTTTTGAAAAAAAATAAGAACATAAGAGCATTTCTAAAATAACCGAAAAAGTCTCATAATTTAATTCACCCTCTTAGATTGCACTATGAACTTACAAATGATATCAAAACAGGTTACAATAACTTACTCCTTGATCCGAAAATTATGGCTTCTGCTAATCCTATATTTAGAGATGGTGGTAGTAATAACAAACATCCATGTTTTGTTGGTGAACATTATAATTTTAGGAAAACTCGCATGCAACCGTATCTTGAGGCACAAGGAGATAATATTTGAATTGCTGTTGAAGATGGTCCTTTCATTCTCATGAGTGCTGTTAATGGCGTTGGTACACTCAAGATCAAAAGTTCTTGGAATGATGATGATAAAAAGAAAATTCTATTTGACAAGAATGCTAAGAACATACTTCAATAAATCCTAGGTATGGATGAATTATTTCATATATCTCATTATAAAACAACAAAAGAGATTTGAGATACTTTAGAAGTCACACATAAAGGATTATTAGAGGTAAAAAAATATAAATTAAATACTCTATCACAAAAATATGAATTATTTAGAATTCAACCCTATGAATCTATCCTTGATTTGCAAAAGAGATTTAGTCATTTAACAAATAATTTGATGGTTTTCGATAAAAGTTATACAAATAATCAATTGAATAAAAAATTGCTTAGATCTTTGACAAAAGATTGGGAACCAAAATTAACATTTATTTCGGAAAATAAATGTCTTTTGCAACATTGTTTGGTAAACTTCAAGAGCATGAGATAGAACCTAAAAAAAATAGAAAGATATGAAGATGAAAGAAAGAATTAAAAAAGACTTATCTTAAAGACTATAGTAAAAAATCATGATAGTAATCAAGAGGATGAGTTCACTAATAACGAAGATGATGATCTTATCAAAAGGTTTGAAAGATCGTGGAAAAAATCGGAAAGAATTGTTGAGAATCAGAGAAGTTTTTTCATGCTTCAGTGGTCTGCTACGACCCATGGCAGTTGTTTGTGAAAACTTTGAGCCTTTTTAATTCACCCTATTTTAATATGATTATATGCGTTGCTTAACTATTTTGAGCCTAAAACCGTTCTTTCACTGACATAGCGATGTTATATAGACAATTGATGAAATATTAAATCTTTCCACCCTCTTTGGAGTTAGGTAGAAATTTTTAGTTTTCTAGTCTAATGCAAAATAAAATAAGTTTGGGGTTGTTCTTGGAAGTTAACAACGAGTAAGTTTGACATTGGGGTACTAGAGAAATTGGTCAAAAAGAAAAAGAAAATAAGAAGTTAGAATAACTTTTCAATTTTTTTTGTTGAAAAATAGGACCAAAATATGCAATTCTTTAGTACCAAGTGCATTATAAAATAGTGAGATGGAAGGAATTCGATAACATCAAAAAAACTAGGTACTCAGCTCCAAAGACTTGAGCATATTATCCTAAATTATCCTACCTTGACATAAGCCATGTTAAAACCTCTAAAAGACCTCAAAAGTGCGTGTTTAAATATGACTTTTATTGATTCGATTAGAAAAAAAATTCAAATTCATCGTTAAATACTTTTGTATGTAAATTGAGTGATTACCTTGTAAAATTGAGTGCATAACTGTTAGATGAAAGACAAGTTGGGTACTTGTATGTCGAAAGAACTTTTCGAGTTGGTTGGATCGAAAATCAAAACCAAAGTGTTGATAGGAAAAAGTGACAATATGTCTCTTAGACATATAACTTTTTATCATGTTTGAGGATAATCCTCAAGTTTCGATGCCAATGCAGAAAATTTGTCCAAACAAAATTTCCTTGTCTAAGATTGATCGTAAAATGTTTTTTGAGGTCTTTGTTGACATGGTAATCTACATAAAAAGATCACACAAATATCAATATTATTAAAAACATATTTAATTATTACATATGATCTTCTATTTTAGTCAAACCAAATGATCATAACCATTTGATTCGGAAAATCATATTGGAAGATTTTCTAGTGGATCTAGATCCACATTTCACTTTGTTTTAAGTCATTGTTAGGCTAATTACACCAAAGTCGGCTATTTAGGTAGAAAATCCTTCTAGTTGTATATAATACAACTCTCAAATATTATTAGTTGGGTGGATAACTCTTTATTCTAATCCATCATATGTATTGGTCCCAACTCTTTCTTCTAAACATATATAATCTTATTGTAATTAATTTAGTTAAGTTTGACCCATTGTTTTAATAATTGGATATTACATTTATCCATTCACACCTTACTAATAAAGAACATGCACCTTGTGTTAGGTGAAACCAGCATTATTCGATACTAGTCTTGATGAGTGCTAAAATTTAGAAGCCATAAACTTAATATTCATTTTGAGGGAATTTGTAATAAGTTTGGTATCACTGACCTATTTATCATATAAATCGTCTCTCACATGCATCAACATACATTCACATGCATCAACATACGTGTAATATGACACAATTATGGCCCCTAACACAATTATTCCCTCAAGCCATTGAGAGAACCTAAGATAAACCTAATATCGATCTACGATTCTCTAAGTTAAACCTCTACAATTGTCCTATTTTGATCTTGTTTTCTTCTTTTATTCATTACATTGCATTACATCAAAGAATACTTGTTTTACATACGAGAGAGTGAGATGAGAAAATAAGTTACGTAAGAAGATAATATAGAAAGACACGACACCCAAGTCATATTTAAAATTCCCAAAATAGAATAAAGGAAAACTAAGGCCATACCCGCTCACCACAAGGCAACAATAATAAACACAGTTTATAATTATCATTATTAAATTATGTTAAATAAATAAATCAAATTAAATTTTGGAGATTAAACATATTTTAACGAACATTTCATTTGGAACCAAAGTCGTTTTTCACATCAACATTTGATGCTTTCTACAAACCCCATGGCATAACTCTTGTGCCGTCATAAACCCTAATCACATAACTATTGCCAACACAACCCTTGCGTCTTTATAAACTATAATGCAACACATTCATACCATAGAAAACACAACGATTGATTTATCAATATGATTTATTGAAATGTTATTTCTTCACCATACTAATATAAGATTCTAAAGCATATGAACATTGATTATTCAAAAGAACAACAATCATTACACAATCGAATGGATGAAACACAAACAATATATCGAATATACTATCGTGACACCAAAATAACTTATGGATGATCTAAATATCGCTGCTTCACCATATAAAAGTTAGATTCTAAAGCATAATCAACGTCAAATCATCTGAATCGTACACAAGATAATTCCAATATTTAATTACTCAATTATTATTTAATTAATTTTGTTTTTTAATCGAATTAATACACAAAATACAAAAAATAAAAAACTATTCGATACATGGTTTCGTAAGTGGCTCTAATATCACAGAAGAGAAATCGCAATATGTACGTGACAAAAAAACAAAATTTTCCCTTGAGTTAATCCTTAAGAATAATAATGATCAGTGATAGAAATAATGACCTCCTGTGGTGATTAAAACTTTTGATGCAGAATCAAATGAATGATCATGAGCGCTGAACAAAGAACAACGCCTTTACTTAGTCCGAACAAACAAAATGCCTTCAATCTCAATGCTAGATGCTACGAATGAGCACCTTGTGTGTGAGAGAGAATACAAATAAGGTTCAAAACCAAATTTCATCAAGTCTGAAAGCTTCTCTACAAGGGTTATATTTATAGAACCACTTGTGTGGATTGCAAACTAAAAATCACCCTTAAGTGCGCTTTACCTTATGGTGTACTGTATATCACTTACGCGCATGATACCTTACCGTATTCCATATTCCACTTAAGTGCATTGTACCTTACGATTTTCTATAATTCACATAAGTGCACTATACCTTATGGTGTTCAGTAATTCTCTTAAGTATCTCATACCTTATGGTCTTCCTTATTTCACTTATTTATTCCATCTCTCATCAATCTGTCCTTATTTGTGTGACTCTGTAAGTTCTCGTGATGTTGTCATTTATATTAAATCACACATTTAATATAATAAACAATGTGTGGTATATGTCAACATATAACTGCTACCAAAGTCACGAAAATGTCATATGATATGATAAAACATTTCCATGATAATGCTTGTAAGTACAATTACCCTTTTCCCTCATGTCTATATTGAACACATGACATAGATCGTTTCACCCTTGTCCAATTCAATACTGGACCCTTAGACATTTATCCTGTTATGCAGGATAAACAAGTTCCTTCTAGCTCCCTCATGTCTTTCAACATAATATGTGGAGTACCCATCAACTAGCTTTATGGTCATCAAATTATGGACAACGTTTGATCAACAATAAAATACTCGACTCCACATCTAGTGTTAGGAAGCAAAATTGCTAACCCTAACAAGGTATGAGACCACCACAAATATAAGAGCAAAACTAAGAAAAATAGAAATAAAAGTTAACTTGATTTTTCATTCATTGGTTATTCAATGTATCAAAAGACACTACATATATAATACTAATGAGCCTTTAACTAAAGTGCCCAAATACTATTGGAAACCCAATTCAACAAAACATACAAAATACAATAACAACTAATATAATTGTACTACTAATTTAAATGTCTAATTGCAACTCCTATCATTGCCGCGGGGTTCACTTGAACCTTGTCCTCAAGGTTCGAAAATTACTTTCGGATGAGTGAAGCAGTAGCTGGACATCATACAACTTGCTTGAATTATGAGCAAAATATTCCCTTTTATCTTTGATGCTATAAGAATAAGAACGCGGTCGTAGAGAACTATCCATAGAAATATTGCACCTACCAAGATAACACTAAAAGATCCCGTTGGAACTTTAAATTGTAAGGTTATATGTCTGTCTAAGGATTTAGCTTGAAGCAATCCAAATGATCCCCCAATGTTAAGAGACATCATGATCTCTGTTGACCACAGCATAGACTCCATGGATTTTTCGCAGAACCATCTGAAGCTATATCTTGCTCACGATCCTTAATAACACACGCTTTATTCATAAACCTTAGTCTATCAGTTGGAACAAGAAGACCTGAGTCCTTACTATAATGATAAAATTCAGCCGAATTCTGTGATGGTAATGGAAATTTTTTGTTCTTATAAGCAACAACAGTTACTTGCGCAAAACCAGTGAACAAAGTGGTTCTCTTTGTAATCTTAACATAAAAAGGAGAAGCAAGAAAGAATAAGAGAGTAGATAAAAGCAGAAGTGCAGCCGAAATACCAAAACCGATCTTCCATCCAAGATGATCTTGAATATATACAAAGATAGTGAGAGAAATTATGACAACAATAGTTGTGAAAGCTCTAGTGCTCCTTTGAAATTCCGATGTTTCAACTCTAATTCAGCCCACTCACACCAGACACTAGCCAGATTATCCACAATTTTTTAGTTAACCTGCACTGCCTTGTCAAAATTAACCCAAGTGTCTCTCAAAAATCATCTTGGGAAGAAAAAAAAATCTTTGACCTCAAATTTTAGAGAGTTTGAACTATCATAAAGAATTGGATCAATATTCAGATCCTGGGACTCTTCTGTTGAACACCTTACACATACATAAGTGTTGAATGAATAGCGGATGTCATTTTCCACCAAAGGAAAAGACGAGTACCACAGATGAAATACAGAGAAATCAATTTGAGGCATAAAAGTGTCAAACTCAATGCTCACTTCAATTTCTGTAATATGGATGGCTTTACATCCAGGTGCATGAAGGGATTCTGTAAATATCTCATCGCCGCCTGTAAGAAAAACTTTCTCAATTGAAAGACAGTAAGGCGAAGCAGCCAATAGTTCCATAACAGATGACACACTTCCACATATAAGAACATTCTCTGCAGTTGCAATATCAAAATTAACCTGAGCATTAGCAAGATCGTGGTGCTCTTCGTAAAGCTTTGCGAATGCCACCTATAACGTATGAAGTTTTCCCACCTCCTTCATGGGATCAACAATCCTCACAGCCTCGACATAAATTGGTATCTTCTTAGTGGGGTTACCCTAAAAAAGCTTCACCCTCCTGTGCCATTGTTCCACATGATGCGGATTTTCAAGCAAAATTACATTATTAAGCAATTTAGGCCTCCTTTCCACCAGGTACTCTAATATACCTAATGTCAAGTCAATGCCATCTTTGTCGTTCAACCAAAACCCACTTAAAATATTCTTCTCAAAATGTTCATATTTGAAACAAATATCTTCATTATCACCACCCAAGTGTGTATCACCAGAAGTAGACAGCACCTCAAACACACCGTCACCAACCTCAAGCACTGAGACATCACAAGTACCACCTCCAAGGTCCAATACCAAAATAGTTTCATTGTTTTTCCTTTCAAAACCATAAGCTAAGGATGCATTATAATTCTGAGAACTTCAAGACCAGCTATCCTTCCAGCATCCTTTGTAGTAATTCTTTGTGAATCATTGAAGTAAGCAGGCACAGTAACCAAGACCTTAGTTAATTTATCATTCAAAAACTTTGAAGCATCATCAACAAGCTTCCTCAAAACCTGAGCATAAATTTCTTCAACTGTAAAAGATTTACCAATAGCAGGACAATTGAGTTTAACATTGCCGTTATCGTCTCTGATAACTCTATAAGAAACTTGTCTTGTGTAACACCCTTCTAATCCCACGGAGTAAAACACAACAATTACTTAATTAATCAAAGTGCTTCTAAAAAAGATGCTACATTTTCTTCATAAAACGTCTTAATAACATTTATTACACCGTCAAACGAGTTTTTCCAAAACATTTAGAATATCCATTTTTCTTTCATGAATCAATAATTGACAAAAATATGTAGCGGATTATAAACATATAACTTCTTTTATTTCAACAAAATACCAAGACCTTAGGTCATGTCAACAATCATCAATAAATACAACTAGCTTCTATTAACTCAAGAAAAATCATCATAACAGACAACATATTGTTCACTCAAGCGTGACCCACCCGATGTTACATCTATCAGAGTAAGACACCATATCACTAAATAAGTGACGCATACACAATACTTCCATCTAAATCCAAGCACCAAAATATTCTTGAGTATCAACAGGATGACATAATAGACCATCACCAAAGGCAGGTAGAGTGAGTAATCACAAATTAATATAATTGACATATCGTAAAGATAATCATGCAACATACATCAATAACAATACAACATAAATCATCACCCATCATATCACATAAAAACTCAACAAAAATCTATCAACAAATATGCATCATGCTATGCCACCAAGAATGAGATGCAACATCATAGGAATGAATGTGGTACCAAAACATACTCATGGATGGACATTGGACCATCAACCCTCCATAAAGGAGCACATCATAACACCATATCACTTCAATCCATACAATGAGATTGAAGCTACCAATGGACCGAAGTCCCCTCATAAATCATGACATGAATGAAAGATGCAATATACACACATCATCATAAAAACATCATTAGAATTGCATCTGCATTCATCATCAATCATCACATTACTCACTCATTCAACATCTTCCTCTACATCATGTACTCATACTTCACAAACTCATAGGACAATTCAAATCATCATACATTATTTCCTCATCAAATCATACTCATATAGCCTCTAAACACATCATACATCATCACTAAAACATCATAACAACTAACAACATAAACCACAAAAAGGAAACATTTTTCGAAATAAAAAAAATCATTTTTCCAACTTTCCAGGTCTCGCTAAGCGAGACACCTTGCTCGCTAAGCGACCAAATCCCGGGTTCTATGTTTTCAAAATTTTCATTTGCTCGCTAAGCGAGCTTCGCGATTTCTCAGTTTTTCTGCGATTTCAGAATCGCTCCCCTGCGACAGAACCCACTTAAAAACCAGATTTTAACAACAACAATCCAGAAAATCATCATCACCTACACCTCTACTTCACTCTTACTAACTCCTAAACATTGTCTTTACCATCACTAGTCATATGACATCATCATTCTTCCATTTAGAACAAGATTCAACATTTATAACAACTCGTATTTAGTTCGGTATATAATTAATCACCTTCCAACATAAATTCATATCATTTAAATTATTTTTAGCAACATGAGACTATTTTTAAATGAAAGTACATTGTCTTAGCTTCACACAACTTCTAACGACATGAAAATCGGACACCCGAAGCTTAAGATATGATTTTTTTTGAAGTTTTTACAGTAAAGCCGCCGAGAGCCACTCACTAAGCGAGCTATTCGCTGTCTGTGAACTCGCCAGAGGTTCCTACGATGACAACACTTTTCCCCTTCGATTCTACACCTTTAAACTGCATTTTTTTTTACCTCTTTTGATCCAAATTAAGGCAATATAACCTATAACTAACACATATACATCAAAAACAACAATCACAACACATCAATTCATCACAATTCATCATTTATAATCTCATTAACCCTAGGTTTTCTTCCAAAATCCCAAATCTCCCCATTACCTAAACTCTACATCAAAATATATTGAAAAACAATACTCCCCATACCTTAGAGTGAAGCTTTTCCGCGTTCTTCATCAACAATTTCCGAAAATCTCTTCAAGCCTTCGCCCCTCTTAATTGTTCTTCATACCTCTTCTCTCCTCCTTTCCCCAAAAGCGATCGCAACTGATCGTATTTCAAACCTCAATTCCCTTTTTGTCAAAATTGCTCCTAGGACCCCAAATACTATTTTCCAACTTTGCCCTAAACTTATTCTCTACAATTACCAACCTATCCTCGAGACCTCTTATTCTCTTATTTTAATTAAATAATAATAATTTGAATAATCTAAATTAATTATTCCTACTATTTATTATACACTAAAATAATTCAAATAATCTCTTCATCAACGCAACAACGACCATCTAACACCAACTAATCAACAACAACAAGCTACATAATTAAATTACAAAATCGGGGTGTTACACTTTGACTCTTCATCAACCTCAAACATCTTCCTTCCAATAAACCTCTTGATAAAGAAAAATGTGTTTTCCGGATTCAGAACCGCCTGCTGCTTGGCAATTTGACCTACCAACCTATCACCGTTCTTGGTGTAAGCAACCACAGACGATGTGGTTCTATGGTCCTCAACGTTAGTAATAATAGTAGGTTTTCCACCTTCCATGGCAGCGACAACGAAATTGGTGGTTTCCAAATCAATACCGATGACTTTCTCACTGACAACTCTCAGAGTAAAACCCTTCTTAAAGGTTTTGCTACTCAATTTAGGAAATGCGGCGCGAGTGAAGGGAGATGGGTTGGAATTGAGTTGTTGACCGATGAATAGGGTTTTGGAATTACCAGAAATGGAAGAGGGTTTTTTAAGTGAAGAGAAATAAGCGGTTCCAAGGCTGTGAATTTGAGCAGAAGAAGCCATGAGTGAAGATATAAGATGGAACTTTTTTTCATTTTTTTGGGAATGATAAAACTTTGGATAATTTTTGTGATACACTTTTTTGAAGATTTGAGACACTTTCAAATGTTTCTTAAAATGTCTTCTATTTGTAGAATGGGTTTGATATTTATGAGTAATCTTAGATGAGGTGTTTGGTTGATGATCATTATTGTAATAGGATGAATAATGCGTTGATGAATAAGATGAATATGAGTAAGGTTGAGGTGGTGTATACCCATGATTAAAATACAAATATGATGTTGTAACATATGAATTTGTGTAATAAGGTGAAAAAAGTTCCCATGAAAAAGATGGAAATGAAGGTGTGGTAGGAGTTGGAAAAAAAGGGTTTATAGGATAGGTAAGAGGAATACTCCATGGATGAGATGAAGGTGTATGATAATGATAATCCATAGGAGGATTTGAGTACATGGATGAAAGCACCAATTGTTAGGAAGCAAAATTGCTAACCCTAACAAGGTATGAAACCACTACAAATCTAAGAGCAAAACTAAGAAAAATAGAAATAAAAATTAACTTGATTTTTCATTCATTGATTCTTCAATGTATCAAAAGACACTACACATATAATACTAATGGACCTTTAACTAAAGTGCCCAAATACTATTGGAAACCCAATTCAACAAAACATTCAAAATACAATAACAATTAATATAATTGTACTACTAATTTAAATATCTAATTTCACCTCCTATCATCTAGGGTCTATAGTGGATTAGGTCGAAGGATGATACTCACCACTAGACATGGCAACAAAATCCATACCCGCGGGTACCCACCCGAACCCGCCCCGAAGTTGACGGAAAAAACCCGCTTTGACTCTGTTTGGGTTTGGGTTTGGATTTTCCCCGATTAAAAAATATGGGGACAGGTCGGGTAATGGGGACACTAGTACCCACCCCGAAGCCACCCCCGAACCCGCCCCGTTTATTTTATTATGTACATTATTATTTAGTTTTGTTAATTTGTAATATTGAATATGTGGTCAATGTTTTGATATTTTGATTTTTATTAATTATCTAAAATATTTGAAATGTATGTATGCAATTTTTTGAGATTGTTTTATTTTATTATTTGTAATGTAATTTTATTTTGGAAAAATTAAATATTTCTATTAAATAAATAACTTTACTAAATAGATAGTGGCGGGGCGGGGATACTCGAACCCAACCCAAAACCATTTTGGACGGGTTTGGGTTTTAATTCCTCATCCCCGTTTGTGTTTGGGGCGGGGAACGGGGGCTGTCTAGAAATATGGGTTTGGGTTTGGGGGAGATAAAAACCGTCCCCGACCCGCCCCGTTGCCATGTCTACTCACCACTATCATCATGAGAATAACTTATGACATTTTGCATAACATTATATGTGGTATTCTCATAGCAAGTCAATCCAATATAAATATTACTTCTAATATTCATACATATGTGAAGATTGATAACTCTTTATTCATGATCAATGCATGATCATCCGTTTATCCACATAATAATCTTAATGTTTTAATGTTATCCCACTTTATAATAAAGCTCAACTATGGATACTTTAATAATAATTCCTTATGTTTAACGGGATCTCATGATTAAGTCACACTTAATGTTTCATTAAATAGACTAACTATTCTAGGAACTTTATTATTTTGGAAAAACAAATATAATAAAAAAAATTCTTTTTAATTATTAATAAATAATTTGATACAATGACGAAGTCTTAATAAAACTATTGGCTCTAGGGCTTATGCCAACACATGGTTCCATTGACTTTGACCTCCATCTATGTCTTTTATCCATCGACAAACTCATATCTTTCATAGATGTAGATTGGGCTGACTGTCCAGACAAAAGAAGATCCTCTTTCGGTTATTGTGTGTATCTTGGTGCAAATTTAATATCATGGTCAGCCAAGCGTCGACACACATTGTCTTGTTCAAGCACCGAGGCATAGTACAAAGGAGTCACAAATGTAATATCTGAATCATGTTGTCTCTGCAACTCACTCTTGGAACTTTGTTCTCCTATCACAAAAATCACTTTAGTATATTGTGACAACATCCGTGAAGTTTATCTATCTGACAATCCAGTTCAACATCAACACACTAAATATATTAAGATGAATATACATTTCGCGCGTGAAAAATTTAATTGTGATCAAGTTCGTGTTTTTCAGGTTCCCTCTTACTTAAATTGTTGATATATTCACAAAGGAACTTCCATTGCATCTCTTTAATAATTTTAGATAATCTCAACATTCAACATTCACTCTCCTCCAATTTCGACCGGTGAGTTGTGATAGAATATTTATAGAATGATTAGTAGAATTATTATCATATTCTTGTATTAGAAAGTTAATTAATAATATTACTTGTAAATGATGGGTAGAATTATATATATATCCCAATTAAAAACAGTAACCCTCATATTCCAATTTTTTTCGGTTGATTAATTATCTCTTTAGTTTTGAAATTAAGAAATGCTGGATTTACATAATCAGAAACAAGATCATGAATTAACTTAAATGAAAATACAAAATCTAAAAAAACCTTGATTACATTGAGTAAGAGGAAGTTAGAAGTAGAAACTTTGATTACAAAAAAGGCAGAGATACAAGTAAATTGTTACTAATTACATGAAAGAGAAGCCTATCAAGATCAGAAGCTACAACCGCAACAGAGGTAGAAAAAACAGAGAGTAAGAACAAGAACAACAGCTTCAAAGGCAGAAACAACCTTAAAAACAACATCTTCCATGAATGAAAGAGGCAAACTAAGCCTGTTCCACTTGAAAACGGATGATGATGGCCATAGAAACTTGAACCTTAATGATTCCTTTTTCAGTTTCTTCAACAAACTTCTTCTCTTTCCATTCCCAAACATTGACATTTCGTTCAATTTAATTAATTATAGAAAGAAATTAATAAAATAATTGATTCTGTGTTGTGAGTTTTGGTTGGAGTGTTGGGGTTATATTGGAGAGAAAAAGGAAGCTTCCCCGTTGCCTTTTTGTTAGTACTTTTCTTAGTACTCACGGTTTTTCAATGGAGGGAAATATAAGAAATATAGTTGATAAGTGATTTATTAATAATAATAATATAAACTTGTTTGATAAAAAATAATAAATTCTCTTTCATCAAATAATTGGGTTTTAGTTAGATAAGCTGATAGAGTTTAAATTGACCAGATAATATTTTGAAAATAAGGTTATAATAAATTAAAAATCTAAAAATATAGTTCCTGAGTTATTATGGTCATGGTTGGTGGTTTGAAGAGAAAGGAGTAGTGCTCCACGTTTTGATGGAGTCAAGTCGTAACTGCCTGACGTGAGTTCGTATGCGCGTCTTATGAGATGGGGAATAAATTGTAGATGCCAAGTGGCTGGATATTATTTCCTTTCACATGTATTCAAAATATTTATTATCTTTATTATATATGATTAAATATGTTTTTGATTCTTATAAATATTTCAATTTTAATTTTTAATTTTTATTAAAAAAATATGAAGTTATAGTCTCTATAAGATTATTTTTGCAGACAGTTTTAGTTCCTCTATATGGACTAAATCTGCGAACAATAATAATTTTATAGGGACTAAAATTCAATGTTTTTTTATAGGAATTAAAAACTAAAATTGAGATATTTATAAGGACTAAAAAGATATTTAATCCTATTATATATTTATATATATTAATTTTTACTTTAACAAAAGATATTGATTTACTTTAACCGGTGCGTGGTGCATGGTGCATATATGTATCACTAGGAGCATCTGCCACATGGAGTACCTACTCCTTAATTTGCAAATTTTATAAATACAACATCCATCCCTATCATTTTTCACATATCCTCCCATTAATGTGTATGTCAATAGTCTTCTTTTGCTACCATTGGAAAATTATTGTCGTAAACATTGCATATGAAATTCTGGCACTCTAACACATGTTAATACTGATGTCCCAATATCAGAATATAATGTCAAGCACTGCGCCAAATAAGCTATTAAAATACTGGTTTTTAACAGCGTTTTCTCTTAAGCGCTACCGAAGTGGGAATTTTGCGCATTTTTTTGATTTGATTTTGATAGCACTTTCAAACTAAGCGTTATTATAGGGCACATGTTTGATAGCACTTTCAAACAAAGCGCTAATATATGGCACATCTTTGACAACACTTTCAACGAAAGCACTAATATATGGCATATACTTGATAGCACTCTCTCTTAAAAGTGTTATTATAAGATGTTTGATAACGCCCTCTCTTAAGACAGATGTTACAACATCTTCTGTCTGATACAACTATTATATCAAACTGTAAAATATGAAGAATTAAATTGCAGAAAGATAAATAACACAATCAATTGTTAATCCAGTTCGGTGCAACGTCACCTACATCTGAGGACTACCCCATTTACAATTTATCGCCTAATCATTGTCTTGTGCAACTTCTACCGAGAAATCTTCTAGATATGAAATCCCCCTCTCACTTCCTAATAGTCACAAACCAGTGACAATACCTAAAGAAACCAAAAATAGAAGAACACTCTTCCAACTATAATACTTAGTTTTGCTTCAAGGCTTTAAACTAAGGACAATACACTCTTGCTTAAAAGCTTATGAGTGAACAATTGACAACAAACAACCAATCTACCTCAATGTATAAAAAGATACAAGGATGACTTACAAAGACACACTAAAAAGACTTTCAAAACCTAAGACTTTAATATTCCCCTAATTTTACAAATTTGTGAAAGCCATATTACATTAGGTTTAATTTTCTCTTTATATAACCCTTATCAGTCCATGAGCTTCAAAATCTTCACCCAGATATTGCTTGATCTACACGCTGAGGGATGCATCAATTATGTAGAAAAATCTCCTTAAATCTTGGAACAAATCATCAAGTTTCCTAAATCATCTAAACATCCAATTTTAGAAATTTATGAACAGTTAAAGACCAAATCAAATGTTCTAGATTAAATCTTCTTGACCTGCGAAAATAAGTGAGATATATCTAAAAAAACTCACATAATCAAATCTTTTAAGAATAAAACAACAACCTGTACTGATGTTCTGGTATAACATGTTATAACATCTGATATAAGATCTGCCTTCAATGTTGACTGAACAACATGTTAGGACATCTCGCCCAACATCTTGTTGTGAACCATGTTTTAGCAAAATTGATGTCAATCCTAAAACCATGGAACTAATAATCTCCCTATTTAGATTTTTGTGTGTGGCTAAAACACCCTTTGCTCAATGCACCTGGAGAGAAAAATAAAACCATAAAACATAAAGCACAAGCTATATGAAAAATAAAAGATATATCAGAGATATATTGCAGTTACAAAGCAATTAGGTTCATTACCCCCTGTCATACATAACCAATGCTCCCCCTTAAGCGGAAAATCCAAATCACTAGAAAACCAATCCTAAACTGTCTTAGTTCACACCCCCTCATAAGTGGAAAAACCAAAGCACAAGACAAACAAACATTATAAGCACATACAACATAAGTCTAACACATAAATCAAAGAACTAGAACCAGGGGTCCGCATAAACGCAACATGTCAAAACATGTGATTGCACATCATTTCCCACATACACCATATCAACATCAACAACATCAGGATGACAGGCTATCATGCTCCCCTTAAATAGTTGCCTACAACAAGGAACAATAGTAAACTACTTTTAATAGTAGATTACTCTTCCCTTAGCAGTTGTACAATCATATCACAATGTTAGTCAACATTTCTAGACAAGTGACATGACATCAGGACAACCACAAAACAACTTCAACACTTTACTCCCTTTTTAGCCAAAAATGACAAACATTAGAGTAAATGTAAACAACAGTGGAAATACACACTAGAAATGGAAACAAACAAAAATGTAAAGCTACTGATGGAAACAAACAATGTTAGGGAATTATAAAAAAAACAGACTTAACAGCAAGAAAAAAAAACAACTTCATCTTTGGAGCCAACTCTCCACTCCAACCACCCAAGTCAATGAAATTGACCGAATCCTCATCATCTACCTCGTCAAAGTCATGTTGTTGATCATGAATTTTCTTGAAGTATTTCATCTTTGTCACAAATTTTTTCCCTGTCCTAGATGCTCTAGTAGATGATCCAACAAATGTTATAACTTCAAACTCCACCTTCTTTGGATCCGTACTCTTATCCATCTTGGCATTCAACAAATAACCCTTTTCAACATCAACATTTTTTGACGCTTGACTCATGTTGAAACACAACTTGGTAGTAGGCATAAATAGTAAGATTTTGGAATTAAATAGGGAACAAAGACCTTGCTTGTATCGCTTGATTAGTCAAGGAGAAAATTCTTGAAGAAGGTGAAATTTTCCTTGTTACTAGAGCACCGTTCACATAAGAGAGATCATTCTCTTGTTCTTCTTTCTTTCTTTCCAAGCTTTGATTATAACATCTCTTCAGTAGTACAAATTCCCAAAACACCCCTGGCATAATGATGACCTGACACAATGACCTTGTCCTGCTGACCATAATGAATTCCTTGACTATCCTAGTTGTAACCAACTTGTCATAGTACAATGTTATGACATCCTGTTGACATTGTATTCTTATAGTATCCAACTTAATTTAGAGAAAAAACTTCCTCAACATTGTACTTAGTCTTAGAAAAAAATAGGATACAAAAGAAAATTGATGATTTAAGAGAAAAGATTATTCTCAATAAGAACCATCCTTAGACCAAATCAGAAGCACACACAGCAAAATAAAAACAAGGACAACCCACAACAAGAACAATCACACAAAAAAACAACACTGATAAGTACAATAGAGCACACCATACAACTAAGTTAAATACATCGTCAAGACATCTGGTCTGACATCACAGAACTACCAGAATCATATAACAACAGTAGTTGTAGAACCAAACTCCCCTTGAATTACATAGCTTGATAATTCAACAAAGAACAACTAAATGCAATGTCAAGACAACTAGTCTGACATCTCAAAAACACTCAGAAGCAAATACCAACACTTCCCTTGATAATCACATCCTTCCTTAGAGAAGGATAAATTCTTCCAGACAACAAACATCATTGTTTAAAAGCACAAACCATTGACAATACCTCAATAAAACAAAAAGAGAAGAACATTCTTCCAACTACAATACTTAGTTTTGCTTTAATGCTTTAAACTAAGGACAATATACTCTTGCTTAAAAGCTTATGAGTGAACAATTGACAACAAACAATCAATCTACCTCAATGTATCAAAAGATACAAGGGTGACTTACAAAGATACACTAAAGAGACTCTCAAAACCTAAGACTCTAAACTTCCCCTAATTTTACAAAATTGTGAAATCCAAATTACATTAGGTTTAAGTTTCTATTTATATAACCCTTATCAGTCCATGGGCTTCAAAATCTTCACCCAAATATTTATTGATCCACATGCTAAAGGTTGCATCAATTATGCAGAAAAATCTCCTTAAATCTTGGAACAAATAATCAAGTTTCCTAAATTGTCTCAACATCCAAGTTTAGAAACTTATGAATAGTTGGAGATCAAATCAAATGTTCCATTTTAAATCTTCTTGACATGCGAAAATAAGTGAGATATATACAAAAGAAATCTCACAAATCAAATTACATCTGTCAAGAATAAAACAACAACCTGTACTGATGTTCTGGTACAACATGTCATAGAATCTGTCAGAACATCTTCCTTTTATGTTGACTGACCAACATGTTAGGATATCTCACCCAAAATCTTGTTGTGAACCATGTCTTAGCAAAATTGATGTTAATCCTAAAATCATGGAACTAACAACATAGGTTTATGATTTGTAAACAGAGGATAGTAAGTTAGAATGGTCCTGCTGAGCCTTTGAACATGCCCCTATGACATGGGAGCAAGGCATACAAAAGGCTTGGAACTTACAAAATCCCACCAACCTCTATCTAGTTCCACTAGATAGTATCCCCCGCCCTCCTTTCACTGTGATCCATTGACTCAACAACACTGAACCAACCTTTATTACAGTCAAACACTATGACCACATGTGTGTCAGCTTTGGCAAGAATTCTTGTCATGTGGCCCCTTTGTTGTCCATTTTTGCATGCCCTGGTCCACTTCTCCAATGGAATATTTTCAATACACCTTACTGCATCCGCTTTTGTCAATCTGATATCTTTGCGGTAGTGTTTGAAGGAAGGTTCTATTAATGCATACTTGCATTCACAACCTTCTTATGCAACATATTGTATTTGATTTCCCACATGAAATTGTGAGAGATGCATTTAATGCAATAGACATGCGTTGAAGGAGGATCTTGATATCCGTTATTAAGGGTTTTTATAGGCACTCTCAATTGATGGATGTCTGTTTGAAATCAAGCATAAGTTAGGTTGAGGATCAACGTGTAATAAGAGTTTTTTATAGAAAAAACTCCACCCATCAACAGTCTCCCCTTCAACCAGAGCGAAGGCGATTGGAAAATGTTATTTTACCATCTTATTCCATTTCCATGAGTAGTGTTCTTTATAATTCACGTACACTCATGTTTTATCAATTTGTATAATATGTTTACAGAAAGCAAAATATTTGATGCATGGTTCATACGCCTAGAAGAGTCGGTGGAATATGCAATTTTCATTAATACAAGTCCCGTCTATGGTATATGCTGACAAGGTATCCAAAATGACAAATGTCCAATAGCATAATGCTTAAGTACCACCAAGTATTTTTGAAGTTCTTTGTACAAATCGTCCCAATTTATGAACACTCTTTCAACCGCCTTAGTGTATCTCGATTTTGGTGGTCTTTAATCACTATCACATTTTTGCTAGTTTCTGATTTCTTATTTTTTCCTGGCGAAGCTGGTTATGGAAGGGAAAAGATATCTTATACTCACACACTTTGACAACTTTTATTTAATAGATGCCCACATGGTTTTGGGTTCTTCTTTAGCTTATTTCAAAACTCTAGATTAGTACAAAATTTGTTCTTTTTGATATTGATGGGAGTTTCTTTATATGGGCATGGGTATGAGATGAGTGTTGATTGATAAAGTGATGTTAACGTTTTTTTTTGTTTCTGTATCATCATAATTTTATGATGTTTTTCTTAGGTTTATCGACCTAATTGTTGTTTTTTGTTTGGTGTGCTCACAAAGATCTTACGACCTTTTGCCTATGTACCCCCAAAAAGAGAATTAAGGGATCAAAGCATCATAGTTCCTCCTAAAAGGATAAAGCTAGAAGGAAGGGGTTGATTTGTATCCTGGTTAAAGCACAAGATGTTAATGCTCAAAAGTTTGATTTATGTCTTGATTAAAGCCCAAGATTGAAGCTGAAAATGTTTGTTTGTTTCCTGATCAAAGCCCAGGATTGAAGCTGAAAAACAATTGTTTTGTAACAGGTTGGTTGTTTGAATTGCATAGCTCAAGGCATAAGCTGGATGGTAACTTGATTTGCATAGCTCAAGAAAGGCTGAATGGGTACCCTGAATTTCATATCTTAAGGAGGACTGAATAGTTGACCTGAATTGCATAGCTCAGGATAACTAAATGGGTTATCTTGATTTGTATAACTCTATAAAGGTTGGATGTTTAGCTTAGTTAGACTCCAAGACTATGACTGGTGTTGTGGGAATTTAGCTTAGTTAAAGTCCAAGACTATGACTGTTGGGAATGAGCTTAGTTAAAGTCCAAGACTATGAAATATTTTTCCCATTTTCATGCCGGTTAACCGGTTAACCATATGCGTTAACCAGTTAACGACATGAAAACTTCAATTCCTCTCTTCTTTGGGTGCACTTCATGGAATTGGATTGGATTATTTTTGTAGTGTTATTTTCTTCCCCTTGAGCTCCAATACTTGATAGCCTTCCCCAATCACATGCCTCATGCACATGCAAATGCTCATGATTTATTATTATTATTTTATTTTTGAATGAAATGCAATGCTTGCTGGATGATGAAGCATAAACCACTTGAGGTTGGCAATATATTAAGAGGGAAAATTTTAGGGTATTACAATCGTTAGGTTCTGACTTTGTTAGGTTGTGATGTTTAGAGCTTTATTCTTCCATGTCTTGAACTTGTTTGAATTTTCTTATGCTTATGTGAATATTTCTAACTTTTCAGGGGGTTTATGATAAGTGATGTGTATGGGAGGGTATCCCACATACAACTTCTTCCTTCACTTATTCTTTAAGTTTTCATACGTGTCTTTGTGATGTGCATAAGCCATCTATTGCTTAACTTCTTCATCTTCCCCTTTAGAATCAACTTACCTTCCATGTTGGAAGTAAGTTGTTTTCTTCTTCTTTTTCTTCCTTCCTTTTCTTCCTTCCTTCTTCTTCATTAGGATAGAATTCAAACCACACTAACCTAGGCTCATCCATGCATGATAACTCTTAGGGTTGGTAGTCCCCCCTTTAGTTTTTACATTTGAGATCCTTTTGGTGCTCTCTCTTTCTCATCTTAAAACAAAAATCTAAAAAACACTTAATAATGGTTGAGGTACTCTTGTGTGTACGGACTTATTCCATGGGGCATTTGTATTCATCCCATCTTGGGATAGTGAAAACTTGTCTAACATGATGTACAAGTCTAATCATGAGATCATCCTCACACAGAAAATCATAAAAAACACTTCTTCATTTCAAATCACAAAAACACTTAATAAATTCAATGAGTTAGTGAGCTTAGGCCCTAATCTCTGGAACCAAGTCTTGGAGGTCTTCTCCTTACTTGGGTGTGCTTGTTTCTCATTCCATCTTGGAATGTAGTAATAGGTACATATTCCATGGAAAAAGACTTGAGTTCACTTTCTTGTGCCAAACTCAGAAAAGCTTCTAAAAAACACTGAATAAAGAGTAAGCGTCTCTCCTTCGGGACTTATTTTCTCATCACCTTCACTCATAACGTAAGAAATTGCTCCTACTTGTCTCTTTACAAGACGGTAACGCACTCGTGCCAGACGAGCCTGTAACACCTGCACATAGACATCAGCAGTTCAAGCTTTAAACAACACAAAAGTTTCCCTCCCTAGTTAGGGGAACTACGGCGACTCTGATCCTCATGTCCAGATGAGGTACATAGGCAGCGGGGTAGGGCCCGTTTGAACACTATTTTATTTTCCCTATATTTTACCTTTTTCTTCTCTTTTCTTATCCAGCTTCAGTCTTTCTTTTTGCAGCATCTTTCATTTCTTCACCCTTTGAAACAATTTCTTTGCAAGCGTGGATCCCGTCGAGTACGACAGACGATCTGGGGTGCTAATACCTTCCCAGGTCGTAACCAACTCTCTAACCCAGTTTCTTTGATTCGCAAGACCTTTGTCATTCCTTTTCTTCTTTCGGTTTGTGCAGCATTACCTTTCCCATTCCTGTGGGATAAAAATGCCTGGCTAACGACTCTACCCTTCTCCACGCCACTTTCGCGTTTGTACCAGGATGAAAATCCAGGAGCGAAAAACACTAATGGAAGTGCCCTCTAGAAGAGTTCAAGGTAGCAAGTCCATAGTGGAAGTAGAGGCTGAAACAATGCATTTGGTGATGGTAATAACTATTGTTAACAATAATTATAATATTATGCTTAAGAGTGATAACAAGCAACTGGTGGAGGTTATGTAGAGCAATGATATGAAGGTACCTCGTAATGGTTGGGGTTTGACTTATAGAAGGATGCGACAGAAGTTTCCATGGTTCGACCTAGTTTTGATCCAGCATGTTCGGAGGTAGGAGAACAACCTTGTGCATGTGTCGGCTAGGGTTACGATTGATAGGCATAGGAAGAAGTTGTGTAATCTGAAGAATAACATGGACAAGACTATGGTCTTGTTGGATTAGGTTTTTTTGGCTTTTGGACTTTGGGCCTTTTGATTTCAAAAAAACAAAAGACTCCAACTATTTTCTCACTTTTATTTACATTTTTACGTCCCTATTGTAAGGGGGTTGTATTATGTTTCAAATGTACGTTTGGTTTTTCTTTAGTCTTTTGTGCTCCTTTTAATTTTTATTCTATTGTGAACCTCGATTGCCGTACATTATTATATTAGTTCTTAAATTAGTATATTGTTTGTTTTAGGTTTGTGTATCTCGTATGTACTCTTATTAATATAAATAATTTTAGTGTATGTGATTGTCGGTTATTGATTTTTTACTTTTCAACCATTATCATGTCGACGTCCAAGTTATGTAAATCCCAGAAAATTCAACATGCCTGGTTCAATCATGTTGCACTTGATTATTTTCACTAGTTGTTGTATTTTTTAAAAATGTTTTCGACTTCTTTCAAACGAAAACCTGATCAATTAGAAGAATCTTAATCCGTGTAAGTTTTATATTTTCCTGGTGAAGAGCACCATATTTTTCTTTTTCTCTAGACAATGATTCTACCTTCAATTACATCCTTCTCCAAGTAGCTAAATTTCACCCAATATATAACAATAATCTGCAATGTCCAAATGACCTTGTCTTAAGAACATTATATATTTAGCCAAGTGAATCCAAATTCAAGAAGGAGGGGGGGATTGAATTTTGTTGGTTATCAATCGAAATAAATTTATTAAATTTTTTTTATTTAAAATAATTATTTTGATTTTTATAATCACACAGAGGCAAGACGAAGGAAATAAAAAAGAAGATGGAGATGAATATAAATACGCAACATAAATGACATAAAAAGTTGACATTAAAGAGAATATAGATAAATATAGGACACCATAAATTTTAGGGTTAAATATGTTTTTGGTCCTTATAAATATCTCAAATTTTATTTTTAGTCCCTATAAAAAAAAGAACATTTTTTTGTATGCATGCAGTTTTAGTCCTTCCTATTTTTTAAAATGTTGAAAACTATTTAAGTATCCATAAACTCTTAAATTTTTGAATAATTTTTTCCATACGTATTCTGATTACTATAAGCTGTTTCTTTACCGAATTATATAATTTTTTAAATGAGAAGAATTAAATATTTTTTAAATTTAAAAAGATAATGATAAAATTAATGAAAATCTCGACTTATAAATCAAATTTTGAGTTTTTTTTAGGAACTTTTTATATCGTTCTAAAGATATCCTCAAAATAATCATCCAAAAATACATATTGATTTAACAATAGGGACTCAAACTACATACATAATTATTTTATAGGGACCAAAACACGTCATTTTTTTTATTGGGACTCTATCTAATCCCCTTAATTTTGTATCCTTTTCATTTCATATTATACTATTTTAACTTTAAAAAAAAAAGGATGTATGCAAAAAGAATACACAAAATTCAAATTTAATTAAAAAATAATTATTATAAAGAAAAGTAACTTAACTTTAAATAAATGAAATTGGATACTGTATTCAATGAAACAATTGGTTATGAGCTGTCACTATTATATAATTCAACTAACATCTTTTTTGTTGCATAGATAAAGACATAAGAATAAGAACTAGACCATTGAATTTCTTTTTTTTGCTCTTCCTTCTTTTAATATTTTTATTTTTACTTGAATGGAGCAAAAGAAGAAAACAAGAGGAAAACAAAAGCTAGCGATGAAGAAGATCGAGGATAAAAACAATCTTGCCATTACATTTACAAAAAGAAAATATGGTATTCAAAACAAGGCCTCTGAGTTATCAACACTTTGTGGGGCTAAGGTTGATATTCTTATGATTTCTCCAGGCGGAAATCCATTTTGTTATGGAGAACCTTCTTTAAGATCTTTGACAAGAACAAGCTTGAAAGAAGAAGTTCCATCATTTGATGATATATTGAAGAAAAAAATGGTTGAAGATCTTAATATAGAAAATGATCAATTGTTGGATGAAATCCATGTTGCAAAAACTCAACAGGAAACATTGACGGCTACAAATAGTTCTGGTTGGTGGGGGGTGAAGGAGAAAGATGGATATGATTATGAAAAGGTTGAACAGATAAAAAATCTGACTCATAAAATGATAAATGAAGTTATAAGCAAGGGAGGAGAGATTGATCGTCATGGTACATATAAAGCATAATGCGTCTAATTATTATATATTACGTCTTTTTGATCTATTAATGATGTCAAATGATTCCATTTTTGTTGTAGCAAATTATTTATTAGACAAATGGAATGGATTCAGTTCAAATTCTGATTCTCTCTTAGGGAGCAACAACTATGGTTATGAAATTGAAGCAAGTAAGAACACTCTTCTGATCCATTTGCAAAATTAAATATAAATACTCAACCAAACTAACATAAATTATTTGCATTTTATTTTCCATGAAGCTGATGGATCCAACCATTATGACCGAAATGGTAAAGGTAAGTCTGTTGCTTTTGGTGGCGCAAGCAAAAGTGGAAGTGGTATTTAGGTTGTATCTCATGGTATTTCAATTCGAGGTGGTCAAAGCTCCTCAAAGACTCCATTTATTTTCTCATTTTTACATTTTGAGTTGTATTTTGTTTCAATAAGGAGGAGGGGGTTGAATTTTGTTGATTATAAACCGAAATCAATATATAAATCTTTTCTATTTTAAAATAATTATTTTGATTTTATAATCACACAGAGATAAGACAGCGGAAAAAAAATAAAATAAAGATGAAGTGTAATACACAACTTAAATTATCTAAAGAGTAGAAATTAAAGACATAATAGATAGAGAGTGCATCATAAGTTTTATAGATTCGACGTTGTTAGAGAGGATGAGTGTGTGACCTTATAGTAGGGTGGGGAGAGTAATTAGAGAAAGTGGGAATAAGTTGGAATTATTTTATTAATTAAAATAATTATTTGAATTTATTATTTAAATAAAATAAAAGAGAATAGAAGTTTTAGAGATATTAAGGACAAGGTGGGGATTAGAGAGAAAAGTAAGTAATGTAGAGGAGACTAGGTTCTTAGTGTAAAAATAGAATTAGAATGAGGGAGTTGCACAATATGTAGAAATTTTGGGAGTAAAAACGAAAAGGAGGCGAGGGTAAGAGAATGCATATAAAGAGCATCCATTGATAGAGCTTGGATTTTTTTTTTGCTGGAAAAGTCTAAGGTAATGGGGAGAATAACCTTCAATAAGGGCTTACACATGAGGGGTATGGTAGAGGAGTTCTTAACCTCCAATAGGGTGTATAATATGGATGAATTATGATTATATGCGATGTGTTAAGAGAATTTCCTATAATTATTGATAAATTTCCTACAATATTTGTCCTGGACTGGACTGACAGATGCTCGGTAATTGGACAAGGCCATACCCAGTCCAGATTTGGGCATAACCCAATAAGGAATATATCCGTTAGAGTTATAGTCCTTGGGGATCTCCCCTCACGCATTTGACCGTTACCATACGGCCAACTACCCCTCTTAAACTCACGGAATAGTTAATCCATTGGCGGACCACGCGCCCACATATCTCGACCACATGCCCTTATAAATACCTTCCTCCCTTGGAGGCCAGGTATTCAATTCTATCTCACCTAATTTTACTCTTTTCTAATGCTTTTTTATTTCTTTCATCCTCTCATTGAAACTTACTTGAGGGTCGGAGCACCTTGCAGGTGCCCCACCACCTCTCCTACAATTGTTGTTGCTGCCCCAGCTGAAGGCCACAAGAACCTGTTCGAAATATTTCTGTACAATGACATCGTCTGTGGGAATATTACAACTCCCCCATCTTTCTTGAAACAATATCCCATATTTCAAACCCAAGATCAAAGCTTTCCAATTTTATTTTCATCTTCATGGCTACTTGTAACACCCCATTTCTACCCGGCGACTAATAACAAAAGCAGAGTTACAAAATTTCCAACAAAACAATGGAATGCTACACTTTCGACTTAAACAACCTGATTAGTCTTTAAAAATAACACAACTTTCATTACTACGCAGCAGATTCATGAAATTCAACTTAAAATAAAATAACTCATATCCAACTCAAAACAACTTTAAAACAACAAGTCTTTAATGAAAAACAACTTAAAATTCAGAAATATAATAAAAGTCAACACTAAAGAAAATATGTTCATCCCCCGAGTGCTACGTATCAAAGCGACGACACTGACTCGAACTAACGATGGTAAGCAACTCATTCCGGATTACCTGCATGTTACCAACAGAGGGCAACATTCAAACAGAAGGGGTGAGATATCAAACTATATAATCAGATATATGATAAATAACATATTATATCATACTACATACAATCACCACTTCACAACTCACAAACATCATTAATCAACATAAGATACAACACCACAACATAATTATGCAACTTTGAAATGCAACTTAGAAAATGCACATGCATGTGGTACCATCGGAGCAGAACTCTCAATTTAATAAATTTGCTAATTAATAGAGGCATCAACAAGGCATAAACCTTCAACTTAAATTTTGCCAATCCAGGCCAACTTACCGAGCATCAGCTCCAACTTAATATGTTATGTATGCGACTCAATATGGATGTTAAAATAACGGCAATAATAATAACATAGCAACACAACAACAATTAAACATTGACGATAGGTCTACAACTTAAACTCTTGCCACTGATAAGGCAATGCAACAATTTTTACAACTTCCAACATAGGACACAACACAAGGAATAAACCAATTATACCGCATTATTATGTGTACAATTTTCAATTAAATATGGTTACTTAATTATCTGCCAATAATCTGTTATTTCTACTCCTTACTAAGATCTTCATTATGCCTCTGTTAAATTCCTACACTATTGTCAGTAGACAACTTTCAAAACCTGCTACAAAATACTACCTCACTGCTACTAGACTTCTACATGCTACTTACTATTATTACTAACTACTGGTGAATTACAGTGGTTCTAAATTCAATTAAGCCTCTGGAAAATAATAGCTTAATTAATTAAAGCTTTATGGAATATAATAAGTCAGTTCAATTAATTATGTTTCTGGAAAAATAATTACTAAGTTCATTTATGTAAAACAGACATCAACCACAAGACAAAAACCACAATGCAGAAACAAGAAAAATGACACAGGCCCGTGTGACCAACGTCACACTTCCATGACCATCGTCACATGTGTGACGGTCGTAACATGGGGGTGACGGTAGTCACTCCCCCAAGATTGATGTTCCACCTTTTAGGACGGTCGTCCCACCTCAAAGCTATGTTCTCTGTTTCTCTCATTCTTTCCAGAATCCTTTTAAGTTGGTTTTTAATTTGATTCACTTCACATTACCATCTAATTCATCAACAGTACACGACAATATAACATAATTATACACAAACAACATCGATTAATTATTTTACGACTAATTCCACAACATTAATCAATTTCGTTACTCAACCATGATAATTAAACATACTAACATAAGCAATTTTATAACACCCAATCTCACATATTTTCATCTTCCATCCGATTATAGAGTTAGAACCCTACCTTTACTTTATATTGAAGACGACTTTAACTCACCTATTGAAAACCTAGCTCTTGCCTCTTTTCCTCTACAACTTCATGTAACCTCTCTAAACTTCTTGTTTTCCTCTTACTAACAAACCTAACTCCTCTTATTTTTCTAATTAACTTATAATACTCTTATAATTTCTCTTTTTAATCCATTGGACTCAATTCTACACCCCACTATTTACTACTACACTCAGCTTCTCTATAACTAACCATCTAATAAGCCCCATAATTATCTTATAATTCTAATCTACTAACACTATATTATTTCTACAACTTAAATCAACTTAATTAAATTAATTCAACTAAAACCAACATAGCAACTCAACACTACACAATTTCGACAATCAATACAAATCAATAGCAATAATATGAAGATATTTAATTAAATAATTAATTAAATAACCGAACGTTACAACTCTCTCCCACTTAGGATATTTTTGTCCTCGAAAATCTTACCTTGCTCAAACAACTGGGGATAAGATTCCCGCATCTTGCTTTCCAACTCCCACGCCATACTCTCTCCGGCAGCTCTCAACCAAACTATTTTCACCAACGCAATCTCTTTGCCTCTTAGAGTCTTTATTTCACGATCTGAAACCGTACAAGCATCGTCTCTATAGTAAGATTATCATGTACTTGCACATCATCCATACTAATCACATTAGACAGATCTGAAATGTACTTCCGAAGTTGCAACACATGAAACACATTATGCAAATTTGAAAGATTAGGCGGTAAAGCCACTTTATAAGAAACATTTCCAACTCTGTCTGAAATCTGATACGGAACAATAAAACGAGGAGTGAGCTTCTTAGACTTCAATGCATTCCCAACACCAGTTACAGGCGTAACTCTAAAAAATACATGGTCACCATCTTGAAATTCTAAATCTTTCCTTCGCTTGTCATGATAACTCTTTTGTCTACTTTGAGAAGTTTTTATCTTTTCTCGAATCAACTTCACCTTCTCAGTAGTCTCTCGAACAATCTCAGGTCCAAGCACTATACTTTCTCCATATTCATGCCAACACAAAGGAGTCATACATCTTCGACCATACAACGCTTCAAAAGGTGACATTTCAATACTAGAATGGTAACTGTTATTATAATTGAATTCTAAACGGAATATAAGTATCCCACAAACCTCCCTGATCAAGAACACAAGCTCTCAACAGATTCTCTAATGACTAGTCCTCTCAGTCTTACCATCTTTCTGAGGATGATACAATGAACTCAACCTCAACTTAGAACCCAACGCCTCTTGCAAACCCTTCCAAAAATATGAAGTAAACATCGGATATCTATCTGACATAATACACAAAGGAACACCATGCAGCCTTACAATTACGCTAGTATAAATCTCTGCCAACTTAGATACCGAAAAATGATGTAAATAGGAATAAAATGAGCCAACTTCGTAAGCCTATCAACAATCTCCCAAATTGAAACATGCCCTCTTGAAGTATTAGGCAATCCCGTCACAAAGTCCGTTGAAATGCTATCCCATTCCATTCTGGAACTTCTAACGGTTGCATCAACCCAGCATGATTCTGATGTTCAATTTTTGACTTCTGACAAGTTAAACACGCATACACAAATCATGCTAAATCTTTCTTCATCCTAGGAAACTAAAACAAATTCTTCAAATCTTGATACATTTTCGTAGTGTCCGGATGAATACTCAACTTTCTTCTATGACTCTCTTCAATGATCAGCATCATCAGGAATACAAATTCGATTACGGAATCTCAACACACCTTGCATGTCTAACTTGAAATTGTTATTCTCAGACTGATCAATTCCTACCATCGAATATACTAATTTCACGTCTAGCTTCTGAGCCTCTTTCATACTGTCTAGAAAATCATTGTTAATCTTCAACATTTCCAACATAACACTTTGCGGTGTCACTTCGCAAACTAAACTTATATCCCTGAACTGTTCAATTAGTTCCAACTCTTTAACCAACATCGCCGACATATGCAACGTTTTCCAACTTAAAGCATCAACTACAACATTAGCTTTACCTGGATAATAGTTCAAACCGAAATCATAATCTTTTAATAATTTCAACCACCTTTGTTGTCTCATATTCAACTCCTTCTGATCAAACAAATACTTTTAACTTTTATGGTCACTAAGTACACTTCAAATCTAGAACCATAAAGATAATGTCTCCAAATCTTCAACACAAAAACAACCGCAACAAGTTCTGAATCATGCGTAGGATAGTTCTTTTCATGAGTCATCAACTACCTTGACGCATACACAACTACCTTATTATTCTGCATAAACACACCTTCTAAACCCATCTTAGAAGCATCACAATATACCACAAAAGGTTCTCCTGTATTCGGTAATGTCAAAATCGGAGCCGACGTCAACCTCTTCTTTAATTCTTTAAAATAATAATTTTCTTTCAGTGCTTCGCACGAGAACAATGACAGTCTAATAATAAAATTGGTCAGGGATAAATCTTATAAGTATGTTACGAAATCAATTTAAAAAGAATATTTTTTATAAATATATTTTTATTTAAAATAAATATTTTTATCTACATTATCCTATTGCAGTAGCTATGCGTAGCCTTTTTCTTTCTTTGATTACTTTCATATAACATTACTTGTTTATCCTAACTCTACATACAAAATGATTTTTGAATCAAGCATGAGCCATTTTAGCTTTTACTTTTCTTTTGTCCTCACACTATTTAAAAAAGTGGGAATTATTTTCCTTGGAATATTTAAAAAAGTGTTTGGTTATTAATTTGAACCCCTGGAATATTTATTTGAAAATTCCTTGGAATAACTAAAAACATGTTTGATTTGCAATCTATAATCCCAGGAAAAAATTTAAAATTATTAAAATAACCTTTATATATTTATCATTTCCAAGATTTCCTGCAACATACATGGTTGCAACAAAATCAACACAAGCAAAAGTAAGAGCAACAAGTATAACAATGTGAATTATCAATCCCACCTCCATCACTTGAATTCTATTATATTTTTCGGTTTAATTTTATAAGCTAGCAAATGCAACTGACACTTTTTATTCATCCAACACACTTGGACATGGACACATGGTTATGAAAGAATGGAGAAATGCATCTTTTTATTGAAATATTTTGAAGGAGTATACAAATTGCAGAAAACGTAAAATTTGACCGGTAACCTTTGATATAGGTTATTTTACACAACATAAATGATAATAAAATGCATAAACAACAACGGAAATGATAATAAAACACATAAACAACAACGGAGAAATTCAATGAACTTGAAAAATATACCTTTTCAAAATAGAGCAAAATCCAAGTAAATTTTTAGAGATGGTTGAAATTGTGATTCTCTGAATTAAAATCGAAATCTGCAACAGACGGAAAGAGTGCATTAGAATGAAACTAAAAAAAAAAGAATCAAGAAAATAGACATATTAATAACCATTGTTGTATGGAGAAGGATCAGTAGAAAGTTAAAATGAAAAGAATGAGTTATCTTATAAAGAAGGTGAGAAAATTTAGAGGGAAGAAAGAGCGGGTAAAATAAAGGATATTTGTGACTTTTTCTATGAACGTGAGTATTTCATTTCCATGAATACAATTTTCCCATGTTAATCTCATGGGAATAGAAATGGTCAGAATGTGGGTAACAATTTATTCCTAGGTTTCTTTTTTTATTTCCATCTACCAAACAAAGGAATATTTAATTCCAACCTTAGATTCCCAAGAATCTCTATTTTAGCACCGAAACAAACACACCCTTAAACTATGAAATTCTATTTATCATTATTTTTTTTAATATAACACAATTATGAACTGAAATATTGACTTATTGGTGTTCATCTGATAATGTGCAAGAAAAGGTAATTAGATGTTTTGGTATATGTATCATGTGTTTAATAGATTGTGGTATCAAGTATCCAAGTGAAAGTAAATTATATGTTTTGTTGTTGATTTTATTTTTCATTTTTAAACTAATTGCGGAGGTTATAAAATCTCCGTTGTAAAATCCCCGAAATTCAATAGGATATCAGCGATCAACTAAAACCCTTGCAAATATTTTATGGGATTCGCGTAAGTGGTAGTTTTAATAACTCCTGCAAAATCATTTGTAGATGTTGAAAATCCTTGAAAATTGGATTAAAAACTCTTGTAAAAGATGTGTGTTTTTTTGTAGTGATCTATTTGCAAGGAAATAGCTCAACCTTTCTAACCACTGATTGGTGTCAGCTCATTTGATGTGGAAGCGTCAACTTTCAGAGTTCATGTGTCTCCGACTTCGTCTTCCAAGAGGATGGTGTCACTTGTTACCACTACAAGAAAAACACGTTTTAACTGCAAAATTTTAGCGTCGGCCCCGACTCCGACGCTAAAGTGTTGACATTACGTCAACAAAAGCCCTCGCTAACTGGTAAAAAACATTTGTTTTATTTTTTTCAAGACATTATTACTAGCGTCGGCTCTGTGCGACGCTATTATTGGCGCAAAAAAAGATTTCCCCCAGAAATTTTGTTCCCTCCTTTTTAAAGTTTTAGATAAATATTTTTTTTCCGTAGCGACGGCTATGTGCGACGCTAATATTAGTGCAAAAATAATTCATTTCCCCCTCAAATTTAGTTACTTTTTTTTATTGTTTTAATTATTTATAACAATAATTTCTGTTAAAACTATAAATTATAAAAAAAGACTAAAAACTAAATTTATAAAATTAAATATATAAAATTCCTAATTTCAAATAAATTTTTTAAAAATTATTTTAAAAATAAATAAGATAATCTAAAACTATAAATTTAAACTTATAAAAAGATAAACATATTTTATTATTTTAATTAAATATAAAAATAATTGTATTTTTATTATTTTAATTGATATATATATATATATATATATATATATATATATATATATATATATATATATATATATATATATATATATATATATATATATATATATATATATATATATATATATATATATATATATATAAACACTCAAATTCTAAAATAATTGTAATTTTATTATTTTAATTCTTTATACCAATAATTTCAAATAATTAAAAATTATTAAAAAAAGGAAATAAAATATAAACTGAAAAATAAATGATTCACGGCTTCAGCTTCAGTACTGTTTCAGAATCACATCCTCTCCCTCAATCAACCCTAAATCATCAACCTCAACCCTAAATCATCCTACTCCTCAATCAGAATCGCATCCTCTCCCTCAATCATTTATCGTTTGTGAGAATCGCATCCTACTCCTCAATCAGAGCTGAGGACCGATGAGTTGCTGTTTCAGAATCACCGACGAGTTACAAATTTGATATTCAATGAGAGGTTTGCGCGGCCTGCATTCAAGGACAGGTTCGCCGTTTCTTTTCTTCTATATATATCCAAAAATCGTTACCCAAATGTGTGATTTTGTAAGTTGTTTAGATTTTGTAAGTTGTCCAGAAATCGTTGTTAGAAGTTGAATTTCTGTTGTGGTCAGTTAGGGTTAGTGATGCTCTGCCTTGTAGTAAGCTAACTTTCTATTATGAGTTAATGTTGTTTATGTTAGTGTTATTGATGCCTTTCTCAAGAACAAAATTCTCACTTGATTTCCCTTTCTTAAAAATAATAATTGAAAATCATGAATGTGTGAATGTGTGTTTATAAATTTGTGGCTTATATAAATCTCACCGTTTCCATTGTTTCTCATTGTCTCCAGAAATCGCTCGTTTCTCATCGAAGAGTTCAAGAAATCGCTTCTGCATTTCATCACTTTAAAGGTTCAAAATTCTGCTTCTTGTCACTTCATCACTTTATTAAAGGTTCGATTCTGTATTGATCCTATACTGTTTGTATGAACTTTGTTTTGTGGTGTGGTTAATAGTAATGCTTTGTTCGTTTAGTCTCGAGAGATTTTAATAGTAATGTTTTGTTCTCTTTAAATATATAAGAGCTTGTAAGGTGTAGTCATCTAGAGTTGTATCTAACTTAACTAGTTAATGGCTTAATGCTAGTATGTCTATGTATATATGTGTATCAGCTTATGCAAAACCTTGTTATTATGCTTTGCTTTGCTTTCTTTATGTATTTTCTCACTTATCGCTATAAAACCTCAACAATTAATTCATGGTTATAACTTATAATGCTTTGGTTTTCAAGCATGGTTATGCGTATCATCTCTTTGGTTTTTGGTTTCAGTAATGAAAAAACAAATTATGTTAGAGACTCATTTAAATTTAAAGATATTGAGACTCATGTCCCCTTTCATAACTAACAAACTGATTGAATTATGTTTGATACACATTCTATTGCGAATTTAATAAACGTTTAAGTGTGATTAACTGAAGTTCTGTTTTCAGCATCCATTATTAACTGATTCCGTTTTCAGCATCCATTTGATTATTCATATTATAAACTCGATGAGGTTTAGTTAGAAGCATTTGTTGACCACTAATTGTGAAGTTCTGGTATTCACAGGAGGTTCTGTTATTTAGCAGCCTTGAAGTTCTGTTCTTTCTGGTATTCACAGGAGGTTCTGCTTCTTTCTTTCTGCTGCAGGTATTCATCTGCTGTCATTCTGCTTGTTACTATGTTGTTATTGTTATTGTTCTTGCTGTCATCCTGTGTGCTTGTTATTGTTCCTGTTGTGATTCTGCTTGTTCTTGAATGTTCCCTATTGTTATTGTTATTGTAACTGAACTTTGGGATAGGAATATTATTAGCACCCTTGGTTGTTTATGATTCTGCTTGTTACTGTTTTTGTTAGGATTCTGGTTTTATTTTGTTATTAGCTCGAAACAGCCCAATTAACAACCATGGGAAATCTTGTATTAGGAAGATTATTTAAATGATCTGCAGAAAAATTATAAGACCCTTGTTTTGCAATTAAGGAATAGCTACAATAATGTTTCTGAGATGGTGTAGAATCTGGGAATTGAGATGATTGTATAGTGATATTTCTCATAAGTGGAGGAATATCCACTTGGCAACACCCTAAACCAGTGCACTTTCCAGTGTTATTGCCAATTACCATTTTAGGATCATAATCATAACATCTTGTTAAGCAACCTGTTGAATAAGTGGCACCCTGGTAGTTACTATTGAGATATCCATAACTGTCGCAACCGACGATTATGAATTTGTTTTCTGTGCTTGAAATTGTCAAAGAAGGAACTCTGAGAAAAGGATAATTTGCAGTACTATTACCACTACTACCATTAGTGCAAAAATGTGAGACGACAAACGAAAACACCATCTGGCCTAGCGGATTTATGTCTAGGACTGGAATATTCTAGCCACGGATTAACTCGGAGTTGTTTTTGCAAGTGAGTATGAATTTGGAGTTCATGTAATTTGGAGTTCAGGCCCTATTGATTTCCAAACACCCCTTACATGACTTTTACAGATATAAAACAGGACTCAAAAAGAATCTCTAACAGAAACAAAATCAGCAGTTACACAAATTCAGCCAGCAATGACCAGCATAAACTAAGAACTAGACAACTTAGGGTCTCCTACCAAGTCAAACATGAGCTCCGACCTTTAGAAGAAATTAAAAGATATCAATTTTTCTAAATGAAGCGGACTAAAGAATTTGAGATGCAACCAGATCGACAGAAATGCATAGTCCTGCTGTCAATTGCCCGATAGAATTGTAAGCATCCGACCGGATTTAACAGTGATATCCTTGTTCTATAATACTTTTTCGTTCTGACTTTTCCATGCCTTCCAAATGCAAGCGAACCAAATAGTTTTGATTCTTGAATCTCTCCTTTCACCCTTCCACTATCTAACAATCCTCAAAACTATGAAAAGTTTTTTAGTGCTGAATTATGAAATACAGTAGACAGTAGACACTTCAAACGACAACTATTTTTTGACATTAAAAAATATATGTGATGCTGTTTTTTCTTTTTAGAAAATATGAGATTTTGTCAATAAAACTGTATAATATCTTGATGATTCAGTATGAAGCAATCAATGAAGTTTGTGTGGTAAATGTCTTTAACCTGAACAAGTTTTACGAGTTAGAAATACTGTGACATGATGATATTGTGGGAAATGTATAAAGCTCTGGCATAAAGCTTATAATTATTTTACTCAAATATAGCAATTGTAATAATTATTTATGAATGTGACAATATTCAAAACGTGAAATATTTTTTCTTTCCTCTTTGACAGACAAATGTGACAGTGTTCAAAGGTGAATAGGTGATATTTGGTTGAAGATAAATTGACATGGGGAATGGTTTTGACATGGAGAACTTTGGACTTTAAATTCATCCATCTAAATACTAATCTATAATTCACCGAAAGAAGGTAAGATGAATAGTTTTATGTATGATTGATAAATTATGGTGTTGAATGAGTTGGTCTTAAAAGCATTGGTAGTTTTATATTGACTTTAAGTGTGGTCTTATTTTGATTTTTGCTATATAAAAATGAGTTATGTTTATGAGATGAGTATACTAATTTTCTCTACTTAAATATTTACTCATGTTTAAGATTCTACTTGATTAGTTAAGCTACTACGAATTACACATTATAAATTTCTATGATGAAATTTTCATGAATGTGGAATGTTATTATGAACTATTATTAATATTAGGAAGATGTTCCATTCATCAATCTGACATCATCTAGATATTGTTTGAAGTGTGGACAAAATGAACCGTATATATGGTTTGGGCCTAGAAATAGTAAAGTACAAGTCGTCTAGATCTTCCACGTCAAACAATGTCTCATCATCTGAATATGAACAAATGAGAACTATCATTTTTGATAGGCGGTTGAAAAAATATGTGTATGTTTTTTATCAATTAGAAATTTATGTTTGTTTTTTATGTAGAAAATGGATCGGAGTTGGATGTATGATAGAGTAAACTCCAATAGGTATGGTTTGAAAGATGAATTTGTTAGTGGAGTTGAAGATTTTGTCAATAAATCCATTAATCGGCCAGAATTTTTAAATGATGGAGGGATAAGGTGTCCTTGTGTAAAATGTGTCTGCATTCCCTTGAAAACACCTAGTGAGGTTAGACATCACTTGTACAAAGATGGTTTTTTGCCCAACTATTATACATGGACTCATCATGGAGAAGATAATCATAATGTAGATTTTGGTGGTCATTCTAGTAGTGGCGGAAATGCTAGTGAGAATAATCATGGTGATCAAGAACAATTTGATGCAATGAATGAAATGGTCTATGATGCTAGTACGCAATTTGTCAATGTCCCCAATGTGAGTGCTAATATGGAAAAAAATACAGTTAGTGAGGGCGAGGAACCAAATGAAGAAGCTCAACGATTTTATGATGTATTGACCTCTGCAAACAAACCTATTTATGAGGGAGCTTCTGAATCCAGACTATCTATTTCAGTTAAGTTGTTGGCTGCCATGTCTAATTGGCATGTTCCTCATAAGGCCATGGATTTTTTCACTCAAATGCTTAAGGATGTTTGTCCAACAAATCAATGCTTACCTGAAAACTATTACCAAGTGAAGAAGTTTGTGTCTAAGTTGGGATTAGAGGTTAAGAAAATTGATTGTTGTGTGAATGGATGCTTATTATATTATAAAGAAGACATCACTTTAACTCAATGTAGAGTTTGTGGAGCTGCTAGGTATGTTCCTCGAAAGAGTGGAATGGGAAAATACAAAGATGTGGCAGTGAAGAGAATGTTCTATTTTCCAATCATTCCAAGGTTACAACGACTTTATGCTTCAAAGGAATTTGCAACTCAAATGAGATGGCATCGTGAGAACACAAGTAATCCAAATGTTATGCGTCACCCATCTGATGGAAAAGCATGGAAACACTTTGATGATGTTTATCCCAATTATGCTAGTGAACCAAGAAATGTAAGATTGGGTTTGTGTACCGATGGATTTACACCTTACATTCAAGCCTCTAGTTCTCCGTATTCGTGTTGGCCGATAATAGTCACACCCTACAATCTCCCTCCTGAAATGTGTATGACCAAACCATATATGTTTTTGACTTGTCTTGTACCTGGACCGTACAATCCAAAAGTTAAAATAGATGTCTACTTGCAACCATTGATTGATGATTTGTTGCACTTGTGGAGAGATGGCATTGTGACATATGATATCTCTATGAAGCAGAATTTTGTAATGAGAGCGCATTTAATGTGGACAATTAATGATTTTCCAGCATATGGTATGTTGTCTGGATGGGGTACACAAGGTAAATTAGCATGTCCTTATTGCATGGATAGTACAGAGGCTTTCACTTTACGATACGGGGGAAAAAGTTCTTGGTTCGATTGTCATCGTCGGTTTTTGCCAATGGATCATCCGTTTAGAAAAAGTAAAAAGAGATTTTAAAAAAACAAGATTAAGAAAAAAAGACCACCTTACATGTTTACAGGACATGATCTCTGGGAAGTTGTTCGTGATTTTCCAAAAGTCACTGCGAGTGACTGGGCCCCCAAATTTCCAGGATATGGGAAACAACATAATTGGATCAAAAGAAGTATATTTTGGGATCTTCCATATTGGAAGGATAACTTATTAAGGCACAACCTTGATGTAATGCACATAGAGAAGAATGTATTTGATAATGTGTTTAACACTGTCATGAATGATCCTGCAAAAACAAAGGACAATAAGAAAGCCATATTGGATTTACCTTTGAACTGTTTACGTGGAGATTTAGAGTTGCGTCCTCTACCTAATGGAAAGATGGCTAAGCAAAAGGCAAAGTTTTCTTTGACATCTGAAGAGGCAAAGTTGGTCTGTAGATGAATTAAGGAACTAAAAATGCCTGATGGCTATTCCTCGAATCTTTCTAGGTGTGCTGATGTCACCAAGGGTAGGATGAAGGGGATGAAATCCCATGACTGTCATGTATTCATGGAATGTTTGCTTCCAATTGCTTTTCGTTCCTTGCCTATTGAGATATGGAAGCCGCTAACTGAGTTAAGTCGTTTTTTTAAAGACTTGTGTTGTAATACATTGAAGTTGGAAGACCTTGTTAGGTTGGAAAAAAACATTCCCATCATCATATGCAAGCTAGAAAGAATTTTTCCACCTGGTTTCTTTGACTCGATGGAACATCTCCCGATTCACCTACCTAATGAAGCAATCCTTGGTGGTCCTGTACAATATCGTTGGATGTATCCATTTGAAAGGTAAATGATGTGTAATTTTTGTAGATTATTTTAATGAAATAACATCTTTTAACCGTTTCACTCTTAGATTAATGGGAGACTACAAGCGTTCAGTGAAAAATAAAGCAAGGGTTGAAGGTTCAATATGCACTGCCTACTTGCATCGTGAAACTACTTATTTTTGCTCTCATTACTTCAAGACTGTTAGTTTGTTTCCAAGTACAAGTTTAAGAAACGATCCTGGGTTATATCATGAGAATGTCCAACCAACACTTTCTGTTTTTAGCAAATGTGGTCGTCCTAGTGGAAAGCCTCGGGACTATTGGGTGCTTGATAAGGAATGGGAATCTGCTCACATGCACATCCTAATCAATTGTGATGAGGTTAAACCGTATCTTGCGTAAGTACATTTTAGAAAACAACTGATTAACTCTCAACCATTGTGTATAAATACTTCATATATTTTATATTCGGTGTCAGATTGTTCATGCAATATCATCGTATCAATGAGGAAGATGCTTCTGGTCTTATACACGAGCAATTTCCTTCATGGCTAAAGGAATACGTAAGTATACTTCTAACATTTATGTAGTTTGCCAATGAAATCTGTCTAAGGTTAAAAGTATATTTTTTTAGGTCAATGATGAGAGAAATGGAACTCCTAGCCCATACGTGAAGGCATTAGCTCTCGGTCCTAATCCTAAGGCAACATCATGGCACATCTACTTTGTTAATGGGTACAAGTTCCACACTGAAGAATGGAGTCATGGTAAAAAGACAACTAATTGTGGGGTACTTGTTAAAGGAATTACAAATGGAAGAGAAAATGATTTTTATGGTGTCATCCAGCATATCCTTCAATTGGAATATCATGGCTTTAGCAACAAGATTACCCTATTTTACTGTGCTTGGTTTGATCCTACAACTAATAGTGGCACAAGAGTTAATAAGGAGTACAATATTGTTGACATTAAGATGAATAAACGATATCGTCAATATGACCCGTTCATTCTTGCACAAGAAGCAAAACAGGTGTATTATGTCCCTTATCCAGATATGTGTAGAAACATGCGTGGATGGTATGCTGCAATCACCACAAAACCAAGGGGTTATGTGGAAATAGATAACACCGAGGATGAAATGCCTTATCAATCTGATGAAATGTCAACAGTTTTGCCTATTACAGGGTTTGAACAAATACATGGTTTAGCCGACGAAGGATTAATTGAAGAGGTCGAGCCAGTACTAGTGACAAATGATCAATAGTATGTGTTTTTTTTCGTGTTTAGTGTACTAATTGCATCTTGATTGTTTTATGATTGTTGTGTACCAAAAAAGATTTTTAGAAAGTGTGTTGAATTAATTAGTTAACTTTGTTAGATTTTGATTTGGAATTAATTAGTTATGATGCTAATTGATATGCTGCTAAATTGTATGTATGTTGTTAGTATGTATGCTGCTAAGTGGAACTTGTTAAAATGTTAGGAACTTGTTATAATGAATGTATGTATGTTGTTAGTATGTATGCTGTTAAGTGGAACTTGTTAAAATGTTAGTATGTATGTTGTTAAGTGAAAGTGTGTTGGATTCTTTTTAGGTAGTACATCAAATTAAAATATTTATTAGAGATATGCTCTGACTGTTATGAATTAGTGGTTTGAATTGTTTATGCTCACTGTTATGAATTAGTGGAATTGTTTATGCTCACTGCATGTGATGTTATGTGTGTTATGTTTTACAGGAAGATTATGTGAATCGTTTGACTCAAGCCACTCAAACTGATAATAACGTGGCTGGGTCAGACAAGTTACAAATTCGGAAAGAAGTTGCCGGGGGTAAGACGCGTGGCCGTTGCTATGGAACTGCCCGATTGGCGGTTAACGTACGATATGGTGTGTCTTATTTGACACAAGTGACTGTTAATCAGAATAGAGAGGTGGATAGCCAAGCGATTGAGGCGGCTAGAGCTGAGTCTGCCATAGCACGTGAAGAGGCTGCATTAGCTAATGCACGTGCAGATAAAGCTATAGCCGAGACAGAAAAGTTGAAAAGGAAGTTTGAAGAATTTCAAAAAGAGATGTTTGCTTGGAAGTCGAGTCAGGCAGGTCATTCCACTGCTCATGCTTCTAGTGTCCAGCCTAATACTCACGGGCATTACGATGATGACTCTGATGAGCACTCATTGGATCTAGAAGATATGAGTGATTGATGTTAGTGTCATATGCATGCTCTTTTTCTTTGTTTTGGGACTTGGATCATCAAACTGTTGATTTTCACAAATTTTATATTTTTTGTTGTGTTGGTCTTTGACATTTTTATGTAGTAATATAGTGGATGGACACAAGTTTAATATAGTGTCAATATTTTGATTTTGATGTAAATTTGACATCTTAATTAATGTAGAAATATTATGGATTTAAAGTTTGTTATTTTGTGTTGGAAATTATGATGTGATAATACATCAATGAATGGTTTGAAATAAAAAACAGGGTTCAGTAAATTGTAAAAGATAGATTTGATTTTCAACAGGAATAAATTTAAATAAAACAAATTTTCAAAAAAAAAAAATACATTTAGCGTCGGCCTTGACCGAAGGTAAAAAACAGCTATCCAATAGTCAGCGTCAATTAAAACCTACGCTAACAAGAATTACAAAACAGCGAAATTAATTAGCGGCGGCTTTTTGAGACGCTATAAAACACAAAATCTGTTATATAGCGACGACTTTTAGCGTCGTAAATGTTTAAATTAAATGTATAGCAGCGGCTTTGACCCACGCTAATAAATAGAAAATTATGTTTAAGTGTCGCTTAGAACCGCCACTAGATGATTATTACGTCGACAAAAGCCGTCGCAATTTGTTTTTAATATTACACATTAGCGTCGGCTTTAGTATTGTACCGTCGGCCTAGTGTTCCTTGTAACCGACGCTAGTTTAGCGCCGGCTCGTGATTATGCTTTGCTTCCAATGGTAGAACGTCTGCCCCGACTCCGACGCAAAGCCGACGCTAAAAGGTATTAGCGTCGGTTTTATGCCTTTTAGAGAGGGTTTTAGGCCGACGCTACTACGCTGTTTTCTTGTAGTGTACTTCCCCTAAAGCACCACCAAGCTAGGTTGATACACCTGTTGTCGATTCTTTTATTCCTGAGGAATTTGGAGGAGGCCCTTATGACACTGCACTATTGCCTATGTATGCAAACCATGTTTCTAGGCACGTGTGAGGCAGAGAGGTAAAATTTATCTGTATTTATTTTTTAAACACATGTTATAACATTCAAACTTTTTGATGATGTTATTTTTGTAGTATTGGTATTATCGTCTTCATAGATACTAATGAGAAAGTTGAAAATTGTTCAATAATTTCTATAATTCTAAGTACATATGTTTGAAAAGTTTTATTTGTTTGGTAACCAGATTAAAAATAACATCAGATAAAAATAAGAGTTTAACTAACATAATTGAGATTGTTGGGATTAAATTTCATTATCTTATCTGTCGATCCCTGAATTTCCATCTTGGTACAGACGTGAAAGTGGCGCGGAAAAGGAAGAGTCGCTAGCCAGATATTTTTATCCCGAAGGAAGGATAATGATGCATAAACCCAGAAAGAAGGAGAAAGCGGGGTCTCGCAAACCAAAGAGAAAGGGTAAGTGAGTTGGTTACAAACTGGGAAGGTATTAGCACCCCAGATCATTTGTCGTACCCGGCAGGATCCACGCTTGTTAGCATTATTTCAAAGGGTGAGGATAAACGGTTGCTTAACTGAAACTGCTACTGGAAAGAGAAAGAAAATGAATGGGGGGAAAATGTAGGGAAAATAAAGAGAGTGCTCGAATGGACCTTATCCCACTACCTACGTATCTCATGGGAATGAGAATCAGAGTCGACGTAATCAGGGAGGAAAACTGTTTGTTTGTGGTTTTTAAGATTTGAACTGCTTATGCATATGCTTAGGTGTTGCAGGCTCGTCTGGCACAAGTAAGTTTACCGTCTTGCAAAAATACAAGTCGAAGTAAGTTCTTTCATTAAGAGTGGAGGAGGTGAGAAAAGAAAACCTGAAGGAAAGACGCTTATTGTTGGTTTGAATGCTTTTAGAAGCTTTTATTGAATTTGGCACAAGAAATTGTATTCAAGTCCTTTTCCATGGAGTATATACTTCTTACATCATTCCAAGATGGAATGAGGAAGAAACACACCCAAGCAAGGAGAAGGCCCCCAAGACTTAGTTCCAAATATTAGGGCTTAAGTATACTAACCCATTGTCTTTATTAATTGTTTTTGTATTTTGAAGTGAATAAGTGTTTTTAAGTTTTTCTTTGTGAGAATGACTTCAAGTTTAGACTTGTACATTATGCTAGACAAGTTCACATTACCCCAAGATGGGATAGATGTAAATGCCTCATTGAATAAGTCCATAACATAAGAAGTCACTTCAACCTTTATTAAGTCTTTTGAAGTTGTTTTGAGATAAGAAGAGAGAAAGCACCAAAAGGATCTTCAAAGGTAAAATGTCTAAGGGAGACTTAACCTAATGAAGTTATCATGCTTGAATATCCTAGGTTTGTGAGTCTCAAGATCTCTATCCTAAATAAGAAGGAAGAAGAGAAGAAGAAAAGAAAAGGAAAAAGAAAGGAGAAAGGAATAGAAGACAACTTACTTTCAAGATGGAAGTTAAGTTGCTTCTAAAGGGGATGAGAAGTAATTATGAAACGACAAGGCATATTAAATGCTTAAACAAACAAAAGTATAATCATTAAAATATAAAGTATAGGTGGAATGTGGAAGCACATCCACACTCCTTCAACTTACCAAAGCCCCTACAAGGTTAGTAAAAGAAGCACAAACTTCAAAAGAAGTATAGGTGAAAAACAAACACCAAAGGAACATGAATGAAATGGAAACCAAGGTGAAAAGACCTTAAAAGTCAGAATCACATCACAATAACACTTACAAATTTCAAATAACTCAAACACCATCAAGAAACTTGCAAAGAAACCCAAAGGAGATGAGGAAGTTCAAAGAAGATGCAAAAGAAGAAGTAAGGATGCAAAGATGCACAAACATGGCTAAGGACACATGACAAACATCAAAGTCAGAATTCAAACATAACATTTAAATGCCTAAAGTCATCTTAAGTGAACATATCAACATGCATGAGTTAGTTCATGGGAGAATGAGAGATGAGGAGTGAAATTCAAACACACGTTCATGTTAAGAAACAAGTAAGGTAAAGATGAAAGTAGAAGATGAAAAGATGACATGAAATGGTCAAATTCAGAATCATATGTATAATATGACATGTTAAAGATTCACAAATGATCATGGAAAAAGCACACATCAAACTAGTTCGAACAACTTAGCAAAGATGCATAAGGATGTCACATAAGGAAATGAATGATTCATACTTGAAATGGAATGCAAAAGATGCAAAATATCATACAAGTGTGGATGCTTGGGTATGAAGTCAGTAGCATATCATTGATGAAAATGCAAATGAGATGATAATAAAGTGTAAGACCCATCTTTTGGTTTTCAATCAATGTTTTCAAACTTGTTTCAAACCCTCTTCAATCTTCTTTGGATCTCTCCCGGAGTACAACCCCCAACCAGTCAATCGATCAACCAGCTAATATTGGGCTTCCATCTGAGTAAGACCCAACACCTTTCTTTCTTTCAAAACTTTCTTCAATTTCTCACATGAAAATCATACAGTCAAATCTTAATCAATCAATTCACACGCTCAAAACTTGGGCCTCCATCTGAGTAAGACCCAACACCTTTCAATTTAAATTCATATATTTGTCATAGCTTTCTTAGATTAAGTTTCTCTTGACATTTAAAACCTCATCAATGCTTAGTTTAGACTTATACTAAATAATAAGATGCCTTTTTCAATTACAACTTAGAAAACAACTAGGTTAATAACAAGAAGTTTCTCCCCAAAGAAAGGATTAATTCCCGGTGAAACCTTTCTTAAACTTATTTAGAATTGTTCAAACCAGAAAGGTATTATTCCCGATGAAACTTTTCTTGAACCTTTCTAAGACTTGGACAGTTTACTCCCTAGCCTCCTCTCGGGCTATGTACAAGGATACACAGGCTTCCTAGAAGTTCCCCGACCTCCTTTTGGGCTTTGTATAAGGACCCTCAGGCTTCCTAGAAGCATATGATATATCTTAGTCATACATTAACATAAATCCTCAAAAAAATAAAAACCTGTAGGACATTCAATATCTCCAGATTATAGTTTATCTACTCTCTAAATCCCCTGTAAAGTTAGCCTCCTCCTGGGCTTTATGCAAGGACCATACAAATTCATGAAAGCATAGGAATTCTTAGAACCAAAATCGATCAAGTAGTTAGTCCCCAGCTAAGATCTAGCCTCCTCTTGGGCTTCATACAAGGAGATTTGGAAAGTCTCACCCATAGTTCCCCTTATGGAAATCCATTAAGATAGCCTCCTCTTGGGCTTAATACAAAGAATTTCCCCAGTGGATCAGTCTCCTTTTGGGCTTTACACAATCATCTTCCTCAGTAAGATAGCATCCTATTAGGCTTCATATAAGACATATCCCTAACAGTCAGCCTCAATCTTGGGCTTTGTACAAGACATATATAAACTCCCCAATGAGTCAGTTTCAACCCTTTCAGCTTCAACATTGAGCTTTGATCAAGGTACTCAAATCAATTTTCCCCACAGATGAGACACCAAGTCATCTCTGTAGGAGGACATCTCTTTTATACACCACAATTAAAAATCAAACATTCAAAATAAATCTATTCCAAGGAAGAGGTGGCATTGCTTGGATATTTTAACATCCAAGTTTAAAGATTTTTTACCTTTACTCATGAATAATGATGTGGTATTGCTCTGGATATTAACATCCAAGTTAAAAGCTTATTCCTTCATATTACTCTCTTCATAAAGAAAGATGTGGCATTGTTGAATATTTAATATCCCAGTTCAAAGCTTATTTCCTTATGATTTCAATCTTCACTGTTTGTGATGAATAAGTGAGATATCTCACTATCAGCTGACAAAACTATCAAGTCTCAGTCAAACTTTTAGCTTCAATCTTGGGCTTTGATCAAGACACAAATCAAACTTTTAGTTTCAATCTTGGGCTTTGAACAAGACACTCAAATATCCTCCCCTAGATTTAGGAGAAACTATGAATCACTCTGATTTCCCAATTCTCTTTTTGGGGATACGCATGTATAATGTTGTAAGATATTAGCAATCACACCTTTTCAAAAACACATCTATTCTCAAAAGACATCTTATAGTTCTCACTCTCACCAATAAAACAAAGCCCATCCCCTTTTTCACAAGCAGACAAATAATTAGGATAGATAGATGAAAAATAGTAATACATACATTAAGCAAGCAAGACAATAACAAAGGATACCCATAGAGTACTATGGATATCTAGGGTGTGAATAACTTCACTAAGTATAACAAACCACCTTACACAAAAATCTCTTTGCATTTGTAAAGAAAAAACATTTGCACCGCTGGGGTTTGCTTAAGATATTTTTCCCCTTCCTTTTGAGCATCACAGGATAAACAACAAAAATCAGAAAGTAACACCTAACGCGATATTGGGCCGCGCCACACGAAATTGATCGTTGCATTAAGGTTATGGAAACACAAAGATAACAACAAGAATTTGGTTATAAATTTCTATTATTTCATTTCTCTATTAAGATTATAAGTATACAAGAATAACAAATAACCTCTCTCTCTTGAATTAAGATTTTATCTTCCTATTTTTCCTTATGTAAGATGAGTGACTAGCATATTATTTATAAGAAAACTAACACACTAACCAAATGGGCATTTTTAACAATTACCCATTACAAGCTAACTTAGGGTACAAGCTAACTTAAACAATTGGGCTTATAAGCAAGACCCAATTCAACATGCTAACAAACCTAGCAATATTTACTAATGCATGTTAGAACGACTTCGACTACAACACGCATTACTTCGACAATAGCACGCGAACAGACTTCGACCTCATGCTTAATTCATGTTGAACCAGAAGCTACCCTTTGATCATACTAGAGTTCGATCCAATATCTCACAAAGGCGGTAGATAAATACTGATACATGTGTTATCTAAAATATGCTTGATGAATAAGTAACTATAAGTTGAAAAGTAACCTTAAGGGGAGGTCAAACGAAAGTGGTATGTTTCGTTTACGATAGACTCGACGTACTATTGAGATTTTATAATTTCCTAAATAGTGTTTTGGCTCCTACGTCTTGGCGAATTGGTAGTTCAAAACGTAGGCGAATAAGCCCCGAGGTAGGATGTGAGGGAACTTCTTAGTTATTTCTCCGAGGGTATCCAATCCCAAAAGTTAGACACACAGAAGATTTCCTAAGTTATTTCTTTTAGGGTATCCAATCCCAAAAGTGAGACACCTTAAGTTATTTCTTTGAGGGTGTCCAATCCCATTAGTGAGGAACCATTTTTTATTTAGGCTTAATAGCAATTTTGATCCCCTTGTTATCCATTTTATTCGTTTTTGGTCCCTATATTTTAAAATCCGAAATTTTAGTCCTTTTATTTTGGATTTTTGAGAATTTTAGTCCCTCTACAAATCTGAGAATAATATTTAATGACATAGCACTTACTTTGTTGATGTGTCACATGCCAACTCATCAATGATATATTCCAAATCATTTTATTTGTTTTAGATATATTTTAATGTGTTTCTTAAAATACATAATTCATAATAAATTAACTCAAAATTAAAAATACAAAAAAAAATTAAAAAACACAACTTTATAACCCAGAAACATCAATATCATTGTTCATCACTATCAACAACACAACTTCACAGCAAAAAAAGTAACATCATTGTTCACCAGAAAAACCAAAAACCCAGAAGTCATAATCTAGGTATATTATTGAGATGTAGGTAGAGAAGTTGCTCTGTGTAAAATCAAAGAGAGGAAATCATTGATTAGTTCCAATACATAAACTCATAAAATTTCTCCCTTTTATCAAAACTTCAACAAGAACAACTTATAAATTTGAAAAATCAAAATCTAGCTCATGTGTTTATCTTGCAACAACAACAAATCTAGAAATCAATAAAAGTCTAACATCAACAACAAATCCAGAAATCCACCAAAATCTAACAGTAATAACAAATCCGAATTCGTCATCTATTTTTAACAAAATTCATACAAACCCAAATCAAGAAAGCTTCGACCTATGAGATCTGAAGTTTTTAAGCTTCAACCTATAAAATCCATTCATAGATCTAGAATTTGTTTGTCTCCTTTATTTTGGTGATGATATTGATTATGGTATTTTGGTAAAGGTGATTGGAGAAGAATAGAGAAAGAATTTTACGGGTTAATAGTTTTTATTGTGATGATATTGTGTTGCAGATGAATATGTTTTAAAAGATTTACTTTAATGAATTATGTATTTTCAAAATAAATAATAAAATAATTTGGAATTAGTGAGTTGTCATGTGACACCTCTGAGTGCCATATCATTAAAAGTTGTCCTCAAATTTATAAAGGGACTAAAATCCTCAAAAACTTAAAATAAATTGACTAAAATTCCGGATTTTAAAATGGAGAGATCAAAAACCAAAAACATGGATAATAAGGAGATTAAAATTGCAATTAAGCCTTTTATTTATTTCTATGAGGAAATTTGGTCGCAAAAGTGAGACACCGAACTCAGACATTGGATTGGTTTCTCGCAAATTTGATTCAACTTGGTCAAAATCTTTAGCTCCTTATATCTCTTTCCAAGGATTCGTAGAAAGTTGAATCCCACCTGTACATGAAGTTGGTGTGCTTCTATCTCCAGTTTTTTATGATTAGTAGAAAGTCAAAGTTGAGACGACCCTATAGAGTCGAGTGAATCCATAAGATATAGGAACTAACTGAGATTAGTATCTCACCCCATATTAAGGCATGATAAAGGAAAATGTAAAGCAACTTGAAGGCTCAGATGAAGGTGTTTCTTTTGTTATCTGAAGTATGACACTTAACATATTATAGACACTTAATATCATGTATCTTATTTTACACCTTCGTGTATGTTTTGGAACATGACTAGTTGGTTAGACAGTTATGTTTGTATCAATACCAACTTAACTTCCATTATAATAATATTATTATTTATTATTCTAGATGTATATTGTATATGGATGTTACAATCATCATGCTTCCACTACTTGTGTCACACACGTACACACATTCGGTCGTTGTTGGAAAATCTGTATTAGGTTTTGGGTAACTTCAATTTTCTTTGTTACATATTCCTTTCATGAAAAGGAAAAAGAGAAGTTCAACAATTTGACTTCTTGGATGATGCGAAAGAAAAAACACACAAAATTTTCTTTATCAACCACGACATCTGAACCATGCGCTTGCACCTTAAAATTATAATAACTCACAAATATGTACACAAATCATATAACACAAAAAGAACAAATTTTAAATTTGTATAAGAATTTGGATCTATCATCAAATCTCCACCATAAATTTGTGTAAGAATTTGGATCTCTCATTAAATAATTAAGGGTGTGTTTGGTATAATAACTTGTTTTGATTTTTTTCAAGTTTGTTTTAGCTATGAATTCAGGCTGATTAGCATAATTGTCGGTGGAGGATTTGATGTCTTGAATTACACACACGATGACAATTCAAATTGTTACAATTCCTATTTTTTATTGCAGGGATTCCCTCATACTCTAAGAATGTAACTAAACAAAGTGATACTAATAAAAATTTGATGTTTAGTGGTCGAATTAAAAACAAAAAAGATTAAAATTCATTCATTATTGAATTAAAGACCAAAAGAGATTGAAAATCATTTATTATGAAGTTTAATGATGAATAATGTGACTACTATTTTTCGATTAAAAAAATATTAATTGCTAACCTTTAGTGAGATATACAATGTCATTTAAATTACATGTTTTTATTAAATTAATAAATATATATATATATATATATATATATATATATATATATATATATATATATATATATATATATATATATATATATATATATATATATATATATATATATATATATAAGAATAAATATGTAAAATTTAATTAAAAAATTGGAGAGAAATTAAAATATAAAAAAAAATATTAGTGATCCAAATTTTGGTGGTTGATTTTTTTTTTAAATCAACTTTATATAGATTTTTTTTTTTTTTTGAGATTGAATAATACAATCACAAATTCTCAGTCGCTAATTTGATGCTAATTTTATCTTATGATCGATTTAATTATTTTTAAAATTTTACTAACATGATTTTAAATTTTAATGACTAATACAATGTCTAGAGTAATCGAAATTCTTTATTCACCAATTCGGTCACTAGAACCAAATTTTCCAATTGTATAAGACATTGTGAGAAATGCTAGCTTGGACACAAACCCAAATATTTTATATTTAGGCACACTCACTTAAACATGAGTATTTTACAATTTCACAAATTCTCATGAGACCACAATTATTTTAATAGTAAAAAAATACAATAATTAATAATTATTTTAATTTTTAATTTTTTAATATTTCTTATAATAAAAACTAGAGAGTTCTTTTAGTCAAAATTACATGTTATAAAGAATTTAAATATAAAAAACATATATTAAAAACAATTTTAATATTTTAAAATGTAAAAAAAACAAAAATAACTAAATACTATTTATATATTGAATTTCTTTATAATAGGCAGTCAAAGCGTACATTGAAATTTTCCCTATTTTTTGGTAAAGCATAACTTTCCTCCTTAAATATGGTCTTATCTTCCATAAATTCTACTAAGAAATGATTCCTTGAACCTAGAAAGATAGAGTCTAAGAAATCATGGGTCGTAAAAAAATAGAGATAAAATTGATCAAGAACAAAGAAGCTAGGAATGTGACATTTTCTAAAAGAAGACATGGCCTCTATAAGAAAGCAAGTGATTTATCAATTCTTTGTGGCGCTAGAGTTGGATTGCTTGGATTCAGTCCTGGTGGTAATCCATTTACTTTTGGTTCTCCATCTTTTCAAGCTGTGATTAATGAGTACCTTCATGAAGGAGGTGGCGAGCCTCTTGAAAATGGAGAGATTGACAACCTTGACAACCCCAATCAAGAACTTAGGGTTTTGAAAAAAGAGATACATGTGGAGGAAAAAAAGATGGAACATATTGAAAAAGGTAAAGTGGAGATTGTCCCAACAGATCTTAGTTTGGAGGAACTTCAAAAAGTGAAGACTTCATTGAAGGAGCTCCAAGGTGAAATTGAGGCAGCTCTATCTTTGCTTCTCCTTGCAAAGAAACCTGTATTCAATGTTCAAGGTCAAGTAGATTGCAACATATAGGCCTCATTGTATTTTTGGGTTTAAAATAAGGAAACAATTCAATGTTATGAAATATTATTACTATATTAGGGATTTAAGTAGTCGACTTTTAGAATTTTATCATAAATAATTCGACTTTATTTCTATTTGTGTCTAAAATTTAGGGATTTAACATCAATGATAAATCTTGAGAAAAACCTAATTAAAATCAACGTCCAATAATAATTTTATTTATTTCCTGGATTTGAATATTTTGCACCATCCTAACTATATCGTCCTCTATATTCTCGATATTTTCATTCTCTATATTACTTCTTTTTTATAAAATATATTTTCTTTGTATCTAATAACAAATATAATATTAAGGATCTATTTTCGTGACTCCTTTTTTTCTCAAATAAAGGAAAAAGTTAAAATGTATTTGGTCCAAATTTCTCCAAAATACATTTGTCATTATTTACATAACTATGTATCTAAGAATTTTTAATATAACTTAAGTTACTAATATAACCTTTGTCTTAAAACTTTTTTGTACTGGCCAGCGACTAATACCGTAATTAACAAATCGTAAAATATTGGATCTTCCTCTATTAGACACCATTAGATAATGATTCAAATTTCAAATATCTCTTTCTCATATCATTAAAATATTTGTCTAGGTAAAGGCTAAATATGTAATTAACAAAAAGGTAAAATATTGGATCTTCCTCTTTGTACACTTTTGTGATCATGTTCTTTACGGCGATGTCGAAGTCACTTTTATGAATACACACAATCAATTTGTAGATATTTTCACTAAATCATTAGCAAAATATTCATTTTACAAAATTTGGAGAGAACTAGGGATGTTGGATTAAAAAGACGTATAATCACTCACAAAACTTTATGGATCATCATTAAAGGTACATGTATGTCTTCAATTATTTAAATTTTGGAAATTTAAATTTTCCGCATCTCTTCTTCTACTTTATTCTTCTAAATGTTTTAGTTTCCATTTGAATCACTGTGATTTTATATATATATATATATATATATATATATATATATATATATATATATATATATATATATATATATATATATATATATATATATATATATATATATATAATTATGATAACATGTGTGTCTGTTTATGATTTTGAGTGTTGTATGTGTTTTGTTTGATAAAAAATTGGATTTCAAGCAAAATTAAAAAAAAAATCATTTTTTTTAGTGGAAGCAAATGATTGCATGCCTATGTCAATCGATTGATCACTTAATTTTTTTGTGAATTAATTAATTGAATCATATAATTAATCGATTGCATGGTCCAGAATTTTTTTTCTTTGGCAATGTCAAACGTGTTTTGATGTCAATCGATTGCATACCCTTGTCAATCGAGGGATGCTTTTAATTTTTGCATTTTTATTTAATTTAGTCAAACCTCTTTAATACATTCCCCTTAAATTGGATCTTCTCTTTACCACACCACATTACCCTAGCTGCCCCACCCTGTTTCAAATTCATATTTTTTTCTCTCACTCTCTTCCTACACACACTTCCTCCTTTCCCTCTTTGTCTTCCTAAAATTTTCCCTTAAACTCCATTTTAGTTTTAACAAAGCTCACACCTTTCTTACTAAGTTGTTGTTAATGACACTGTTGTTATAAGTGTTCATATGTCTCTCTCTAAGATCTTTGTTACTGACCTAGAGTCTAAATTATTGTTCCTGTTGTTAAGGGTGAGTATGTTGTTTGTGTGTTTAGGATCTATAAGTTTGTTTGTTGTGGTTGTAATTGTGATGTCAGACAAGATGTCTTGACTTTCTATTCCAGAGAATCTTGGTGTGTGAGAGTTGTTTTTCTCTCCGTGTTTATCTGTGAGGATGGGTCTCCTCTTTAGTGGTGTTGTGTGTGCCTCTGATATGTTTTGATGTTATACCAAGTATGTGTGTGGATTTTATATCTTGTGGTCGTTGTTGTTGTTTTTCTTTTTCTCCAATACTTTATGCAAATGTTGTTTTAGCCGCACAAAAATCCAACGGGGTATTTTTAGGTATGTGATTTTGGGATTGACAACAATTTTGTTTAAACATGTATCACAAAAAGATGTTGAGAAATATGTCTTGACATGTTGGTCAGACATCATTGCAGAGATGTTAAGCACGATGTCGTGAGATGTTAGTTAGACGTCAGTGCAGGTTTCAGGTTTTACTTCTTGGAAGATTTGTTTTTTAAATGTGAGATTCCTTTTGGTATAACAACTATCCTCTACTTAGAATATTTTCGTCCTCGAAAATTCACCCGAAATAAATAGAGTCGGATACGACTCCCTCATCTGGTCTTTACCCTCTAAAGTCCAACTTTCTCCAGTTGGTCCACTTCACAACAACTTCATTAAGGAACTCTCTTTACCTAGTATTTTCTTTGCTTTTCAACTACCTATCCGACATAAACCTATCAAATGTCATCCATCTCCATTCTGGAATGTTCAATGGTCGTATCAAACCCCAAAGACTTTTGATGTTCAATCTCAAACATATGACAAGTCAGACAAGTACAACCAATTCCAATAACCTCCTTCTTAAAAATATTCTTCTTAGGTCCCCAAAGTACACACTTTGATCCTGCATGTCAGTACACCCTTCTCTTCAACTCGAGATCTCATTTATAATACCTTGGTTAACTAACGTCAATTGATCCATCAATCTCAATTAGGACTCTTGACCTTCTCTGATTTTCTCTCAAAATATCGCTAGTCAATTTCAACATATTCCACTTCACGCTGTTAGGGATTTCCTCATACACCAAACTCAAATATTTGAATTACTCGATCATTCCTAACTCTCTCACTATAAGGATCGACATCTGCAGCGACTTCTTACTCAATGCACCAGTCCTTGCATTAGCTCTTACCAACATGGTACTTCAACTCTAAATCATAGCCTTTCAATAACTCGTGCCAAACAAATAATATCTCCAACTCTTATCACAAACATCATAGATGTTGATTCCCAATCATGCGTAGGATTATTTCTTGTCTTGGTTTCTAGTAGTCTTGATCTGTAAGTAACAACACCCTTAAGGTCTATCTTAGACGTATCATAATGCACCATATAAAACTCACTCTAATTAGGCAAAATCAATACCGATACGGCAGTCAACTCCTTAAATAACAAGAATTATCTTTCCAATTAACATCTCACACATAAGCCCGACCTTTTGTGATTTACCCAAGTTATTGTTAACAACACTTAGAAAAGTCCTCAAAGATTTCTTTGATAGTAACCATCTAAACCAAGAATCTTCTAATCTCAATCATAGACTTCGGAGTTTCCCACTACAACACAACCTCAACCTTAGAAGATCTTACAACAATCTTGAAATTCTGTGATCAGGTATGAGATGTCGAATGGGATGTTCCAACACTTGACAAATTTAACCAAAACTTAAAGTGCAGGAAAATTAAACAACACAGTAATTTGTTAACCCAGTTCAGTGTATAACCACACTTACATCTGGAGGCTACCAAGCCAGGAGGAAATCCACTATAAGTAATATTAATTCTAGACTTAAACCACCCAGTTTAATCTTTCACTTAATATCTACCCAATGCAATTTCTACCTAAGACACAACTTAGATATGAGTACCAACTCACTCCCCCTCAATCACACAGTGATCTTGTTTACAAGTTTAATAAAATTGAAGTCATACTTCAAACAAAACAGCTTGATCTTACTTCACAGTTTCAATCAAGACACAAATACACTTTTGCTTAAAAGCTCATAAAGTGGTACAATAAAAACAACCTGCTATTAAAACACAAAATACCCTATTTTTTCTTCTGAAATTCGTACACTATTCTGAGAGTTTCTGTTGCTTAAATAGGTGTTTGGATTTTGGGCTTTCTGTAGGTTAATCCAGTCCTAAAACGCATGCAGCTTCCACCTTGAATTAGGGTTTGTTACTTCCTAGATTCTAGGTGATTTAGTTCTTCTGATTATGCTGAAGTCTCATAACAACACTCCCTACAGATGCGCCTTATTCTGTTTTTGTCTATCCATAATTAATTCCAGATGACTTTCCTTAAATTACTCAGATCAGTTAGTCATTAATTAATTCTGGTAGCAGGTTTGAGATGTCACAACATCTGTTGGGACATCCTGAAAAACTGAACTTAAATCATTAACACAATGTCCCAACATCTGGTGTGTCATCCTGAATTAAGTTCTTATACTCTGTTTGATAATGTCCCAACATCTGATAGGACATTCTGAACTGAATTCAACATTTCTTGTTGGTCAAAAATTCTGCCAATTCTAAACATCTACAAACTCCCCCTTTGGCTAATTTTTGGCTAACATTCTTTTCTGATTTTCAGAGTGCAGCAGAAGTTCTTTTATCAGAGTATAGCAGTTCTTTCCTGTTGAGTCATGTGTGAGTTTACTCCCCCTCAAACATACATGTATTCAGTCTTGTTGCAACAGAAATTTTTCATTAACATCCCAGATTTAGTTCAGAAGCAAACAGAGATTTTTCATTAATAACCAAACAGCATTATACATTGTTGTTGTTCTTGTTCTCCCCCTTGTTAGACATAAATTTGGGGCCAAAGTTACTAATTCAAAGTTACAATGCAGAAGCTGTCATCACATATTCCTCACATACAATTTTCACTCAGATTCCTCATAGTTAGTTTCTTCCTCTTCCTCAGTCTCCTCATCAGAAGTAGCAGCTTTCTGAGCACTTTCTTCAATCTCCAGCCTTTGGATAATCTCCTCAAGTTTCTGCTTCCTTGCATCCAGTTCTTTGCAAGTGCTCTTCAGTTCAGCAATCAATGCAGCTTTGGAGATTGGAGATTTTGCCTTTGAAGGACCAGCAGATGTCCCAGAGGGAGCTTCAACATCAGCTGCATGATGACTCAAGAACAGCTTGTAGTGGAAGGCCATAGGGCTTTCTCTTTTGCAGATTGTGTCCTTCTCAGTGAGGATACCAGGGTACTGACTCAGCACTATTCCACACAGCAAGGAAGGGAAGGCAATTGGCAGCTTTGTTGCAGATGATCCAGCATGCTTCAATGTCTGATAAAAAATATAAGCTCCATAATCCAGCTTTGTTTGGGTGCCCACAGCATATATGAACCTGCCCAAACCAGTTGATATTGAGGACGTATGGTTGGTAGGGACCCAGTTTGCTGTGCCAATCCTATTCAGCATGGCATATTTCCTTGTAAGCATGCTAACTGAGAGCTTCCCTTTAACTGGCCAAGCTTTGACCTGATTAGCAGTGATAACCTTGCAAACCTGGTTATCAGTCTTCCCTAACTCATTTGGACCATCAGACTCTCTTCCAAGGTAGTGGTTGATAATTCTAGGAGAGAATTCTACACACCTTCCTCTTACATATACTTTTCTAAAGTCAGCAGACTTACCATTAGCACACTCTTCTTGGAGGTTGACTATGAATTCCTTGACAAGCAGCTCATAGCAAGGAGAGAAGTTGGAGACAGTTTTGAAAAGGCCAGCAGAGGAGATGAGATCAATTAACTCTGTGCACTCAAGTGCATTACTGCTCAGCTCTCTTTCAAGTGCTACCCTTCTTTGATAAACAAACTTCCATCTATTCACACTTGAAACATGATGAAAGGAGATGTTGTCCAAAGGAGCTTCTGGAACAGCAGTTGATGACCTTGATGGTGCTGGTTTCTTCTTTGGAGGAGATGTTGGGACATCTTCTTCAACATCTGAATCTGGAGGAGTGACAGCTTTCCTCTTTTGTGTTTGCACCTTGCTCCATTGTTTTGTAGGACCAAAGACAACTTTAGCTTTGTCCTTCTTTGGTGTAGCTTGCTTCTTCTCAGGAATTGCATGTCCTGCATTCATCTTTTCTTTCCTAGTCCTAAGCCTTTTGGCTATGCTAGGGTTTACAGAAGCAATGATTTCTGTATCAGAATCATGCTCTAGGTTCACAACAGGAGGAGGTTGAGCAGTCTCCTCTTCAGTAGGTGGATCAACAGAGATTTGATCTTCAGTGGAGGCCTTGTGCTGGTCCTCAGATATTTCTTCATCACTATCAGTGGAGACCTTTTTCTGGTCCTCAGATGTTTCATCAGCAGCATCAGATGAGGCCTTTTGCTGGTCCTCAGATGTTTCAACATCTATTGGGACATCCTGTTGAGCAGGAGTGTCCTTTTCAGCCTGAGTTTGTTGATCTTCTTGTGGAGCTGGCATGGTGTTCAAAGGGATAGATATGCCACTTACCACTCTTTGCTCAGTTAAGATCCTGTTTACTAGCTCCTTTATGGAATTATCCACATATGCAGAAGCACTTGGAGTGGTGTTTAATGGTGAAGGCAAGCCTTTGGCCTTGCTGAATACATGATCTTTTGTTCTTTTTGGAGTTCTTGGCTTTTGAGCAAGAGGAACACTTCCTCTGATTTCGTCCATTGGAGTTGAATCCATGGGTACCACAGAGATGGGGGTTGCATGCACCACATCTTCCTTGTTGAGGATTTCTTCAGAAATGTTAGGGTTTTGGAGATGAGCCATTTTCGAATGTGGAGAAGAAAGAGATTGAGATTGGTTAAGTTTGATGATCTCTGAAAGTTAGCTAGAGCAAGCAAGTTGTTGAGAGTAAATGATGAGAAGATGAATAGCTGAAAGTGAGCTGTTATTCTTATAAGAGCCGTTACTTGGAGAATTTTTAGGAGTGGAATACCCAAGGTGCTTGACCAGACTGGTGTTGCCATCTGGTGCTCATGCCACACAATGTCATATGACATGTTGGCACATCTCCATAACTGCTAAATTTCACATAAGCAGATTCCCAATTTACCCCTTAGGTTTTCAAATTGAGTAGCATCCAAGGCTTTGGTAAATATATCAGCCAACTGCAGATTTGTAGCTACATGTTCCAGTGAAATCACTTTCTCTTCTACAAGATCTCTGATGAAATGATGTCTGATATCAATATGCTTGGTCCTGATATGTTGGATAGGATTCTTTGATATGTTAATTGCACTTAAGTTGTCACAGTACAATGTCATGACATCTTGTGGGACATTGTACTCAGTGAGCATTTGCTTCATCCAAACCAACTGTGAACAACTGCTTCCAGCTGCTATATATTTAGCTTCAGCAGTAGATAAGGATACACAATTTTGTTTCTTACTGAACCAAGAAATCAAATTGTTTCCTAGAAAGAAGCATCCTCCTGAAGTGCTTTTTCTGTCATCAGCACTTCCAGCCCAATCAGCATCACAGAAGCCAGTGAGAATTGGTTTGCATCCATGAAAGTACATTATGCCATAGTCACAAGTACCATTAACATATTTCAGAATTCTCTTGACTTGGTTAAGATGACTGACTTTTGGATCAGCTTGATATCTTGCACATACACCTACTGCAAATGCTATGTCTGGTCTGCTAGCAGTCAGATATAACAAGCTTCCAATCATACTTCTGTATAGGCTTTGATCTACATTCTCACCCTTGTCATCTTTAGTTAGCTTTAAATGTGTGGGGGCAGGAGTTCTCTTATGAGTAGCACTGTCCATCCCAAATTTCTTGACTATGTTCTTAGCATACTTGCTTTGGGAAATGAACATGGAGTCCTCCATTTTCTTTATTTGCAGTCCAAGAAAATAGGTTAATTCTCCTACTAGGCTCATTTCAAATTCAGATTCCATCTGATTGACAAAATGTTTAACCATCCTGTCTGACATCCCACCAAAGACAATGTCATCTACATATATTTGAGCAATCATGACATTTCCTTCTTCATCTTTAACAAACAAAGTTTTGTCAATTCCACCTTTCATGTACCCTTGCTTGATAAAAAAAGTAGTCAGCCTTTCATACCATGCTCTTGGAGCTTGCTTCAAACCATAAAGAGCCTTCTTTAGTTTGTATACATGATTTGGACAGCTTGGATCAACAAATCCTTTAGGCTGTTCTACATATACCTCTTCATTAAGATATCCATTTAGAAAGGCACTTTTCACATCCATTTGAAATAGCTTGAACTTTAAGATACAAGCAATTCCCAAAAGTAGTCTGATTGATTCAAGCCTTGCTACTGGTGCAAAGGTTTCACCAAAGTCTACTCCTTCAATTTGTGTGTATCCTTGAGCTACAAGTCTTGCTTTGTTCTTTGTAACAACTCCTTGCTCATTTGACTTATTCTTATACACCCATTTAGTTCCAATCACATTTATGTCATCAGGTCTAGGAACAAGGTTCCACACTTCATTCCTTGTGAATTGACCTAATTCCTCTTGCATAGCACAAATCCAGTATTCATCAGTAAGAGCTTCCTTGATGTTTTTAGGTTCTATTTTTGAAACAAAACAAGAACCTGAAATCACTTCTTTTGATCTAGTGCTTACACCTCTGTTGGGATCACCAATTATCAAATCTTTGGGATGATCCTTTTGGATTCTGATGGAGGGAGGTTTGCTGGATTGTTCTGTCCTTGCATCAGTTTGAGTGAAGTCAGAATGATCACTCTTTTCTTCAGCTTCAGTTTGGCTGTCAGCAGATGTTCCAACATCTTCTGTAACATCTGTAGGAGCATCATCAATTATCACATTTATGGATTCCATGATAAGTTTAGTTCTAAAATTAAATACTCTATATGCTCTGCTGTTTATAGAGTATCCAAGAAAAATTCCTTCATCACTTTTAGGATCCATTTTTCTTCTTTGCTCCCTATCAGCCAGAATATAACAATTACTTCCAAACACATGAAAGTACTTAACTGTGGGTTTTCTGCCCTTCCAGACTTCATAGATTGTGGTCAAAGTTCCTTTCCTTAGAGTGACTCTATTATGGATGTAACAAGCTGTGTTCATAGCTTCAGCCCAGAAGTACAAAGGTAACTTTTTAGCATGGATCATAGCTCTTGCTGATTCTTGAATAGTTCTATTCTTTCTTTCAACAATATCATTCTGTTGAGGAGTGATTGGTGAAGAGTATTCATGATTTATTCCTTCTGAAGAACAGAAATCTAAGAATTTTTGATTCTCAAACTCCTTTCCATGGTCACTTCTTATTCTGACCACACAGCTGGCTTTTTCTCTTTGTATTCTTTGGCATAAATCTTTGAATACATCAAATACATCAGACTTCTCTTTGATAAAATTTATCCAAGTATACCTTGAGAAGTCATCAACCACCACATAGGCATACCTCTTACCACCAAGGCTCTCAACCTGCATAGGTCCCATAAGATCCATATGCAATAATTCCAAAACTTTGGAAGTTGTCAGATGTTGAAGCTTTGGATGGGACATCTTGGTTTGTTTTCCTATTTGACATTCACCACATATTTTGCCATCATCAATCTTTAGTTTAGGAATACCTCTCACAGCTTCCATAGATATAATTTTCTTTATGCCTCTGAAGTGAAGGTGACCCAGTCTTTGGTGCCATAGTTTCATTTCTTCTTCTTTGGCTAAAGAGCAAGTTGAAGTGGGACTGAAATCTTGAGGTTCCCACATATAACAGTTGTCTTTAGATCTGGCTCCTTTCATGACAACCTTTTGTTCTTTGTTAGACACTATGCATTCAGTTTTGGTAAAGTTTACATTGTACCCTTGATCACATAATTGACTTATGCTGATCAGGTTAGCAGTTAAACCTTTAACTAGCAGCACATCATCTAGTCTTGGTACATCTGGACAGTCCAAGGTCCCAACTCCCTTGATTTCTCCTTTAGCTCCATCTCCAAAGGTTACATATCTGGATGAATATGACTTTAAGTCAACTAGCAGATTCTTCAATCCAGTCATGTGTCTTGAACATCCACTGTCAAAGTACCAGTCTTCTTTAGCTGATACTCTTAGAGATGTATGAGCTATATATGCCACATTCTTCTTTGACCATTTGTATTGAGGTTTCTTTTGATGCCTCTGTCCTGTGTAGTGTCCATTAGAAGAGCTCCCAGCTTGTTTGTTGAACTTGCTCTTGGACATGTTGCTTTGATCAGCATGAAAGCTAGCTTTAGGAACCCATACTTTCTTGATATCCTCTATCTTCTGCTTAGGGGTTTGCTGATACATCTGATTTGGATATCCATGCAGCTTGTAACAATGAGGTTTGATGTGTCCAAACCTTCCACAATGATGACATCTCCATCTTTGATACTTCTTCTTCATTATGTTCTTTTCATGATGTTGAGACATCTGTTGAAACATACTGTTTGAATTTGTGTTCTTTTCATGATGTTGAAGCATCTGTTGGGACATCTTGTTTGACTGTATGGAATTTGAGGTAGTTTTGCTGGTGCTAGCTTCAGCCTTATAAGCTTTGTTAAATCCCAGTCCACTTTTATCCCCTGAATGCTTATTGTTGTTGAGAATAACATCCAGTGTGCTTGAGCTACTGTTCAGCATTCTAACAGATTTGGACATATGTTCCAACTTGGAGTTGATAAGACTTACTTCATTTTTTAAGGTGTCAATGATCTCTAGATCACTTGCTTTTTCATTTTTTAGTGCCTCAATCTGCTTCTTTAGCTTTATACTCTCCCTGCATATTTCAGTGCTTCTTTTGACTAGTTCTCTGAATGATTGCTCAAGTTCTTCAAAAGTAAGCTCCCCATCACTGGATTCACTTTCAGATTCACATAATCCAGCTAGAGCAGTGATATGCTTAGCTGATTCTTCTTCTGAATCACCTCCTGAGTCTTCATCAGACCAGGTTACAGAGAGACCTTTCTTTTTCCTTTTTAAATAGGTAGGACATTCATTCCTGATGTGTCCATATCCTTCACATCCATGGCATTTAATTCCTTTTTCTTGACTGGTCTTTTCATCATAATTTGACCTTCTATTAGCATCATAAGGTCTTTTGTTCTCAGAAGAGTTTGTGTATCTTCCCCTTGGTCTGGACTTGTCTTCCATATTTCTGAGAATCTTTTTGAATTGTCTTCCAAGCATAGCAATGTTTTCTGATAAATTTTCTTCAGTTTCTGATTCATCATTTTCTTTATCAGTATTTGACACCAAGGCTATGCTTTTGTTCTTCTTTACAATTGTGTCATTCATTCCCATCTCAAATGTTTGAAGGGAACCAATGAGCTCTTCAACTTTCATTGTGCATATGTCTTGAGCTTCTTCTATTGCTGTGACCTTCATGTCAAATCTTTTTGGCAAAGATCTGAGAATCTTTCTTACAAGCTTTTCATCAGTCATATTTTCTCCCAAAGCTCCAGAAGTATTGGCTATTTCTAAGATGTTCATGTAGAATTCATGAATTGTCTCATCTTCCTTCATTCTCAAGTTTTCAAACTTGGTGATGAGAAGTTGAAGTCTTGACATCTTTACCTTTGATGTTCCTTCATGAGTTGTTTTAAGAGTGTCCCAAACATCTTTGGCCAGCTCACAATGATGCACAAGTCTAAATATGTTCCTATCAATGCCATTGAATAAAGCATTTAAGGCCTTGGAGTTGCCAAGTGTTGAATCTTCTTCCTCCTTACTCCATTCTTCTTCAGGTTTCAACACTTTTGCTCCATCTTTGGTGTCTTGGACAGGATGCTCCCATCCATTGTTGACTGCCTTCCAGGCCCTATTGTCAAGTGACCTTAAGAATGCAACCATTCTTGGCTTCCAGTAGTCATAATTAGATCCATCCAATATAGGTGGTCTATTTACTGATCCTACATCTCTGTCCATATTTCCAGAATTTGCAGTCCCTAGATCTCACCCAGTATAAACAGGCAGGGTGCCTGCTCTGATGCCAATTGAAATTCTGTGATCAGGTATGAGATGTCGAATGAGATGTTCCAACACTTGACAAATTTAACCAAAACTTAAAGTGCAGGAAAATTAAACAACACAGTAATTTGTTAACCCAGTTCAGTGTATAACCACACTTACATCTGGAGGCTACCAAGCCAGGAGGAAATCCACTATAAGTAATATTAATTCTAGACTTAAACCACCCAGTTTAATCTTTCACTTAATATCTACCCAATGCAATTTCTACCTAAGACACAACTTAGATATGAGTACCAACTCACTCCCCCTCAATCACACAGTGATCTTGTTTACAAGTTTAATAAAATTGAAGTCATACTTCAAACAAAACAGCTTGATCTTACTTCACAGTTTCAATCAAGACACAAATACACTTTTGCTTAAAAGCTCATAAAGTGGTATAATAAAAACAACCTGCTATTAAAACACAAAACACCCTATTTTTTCTTCTGAAATTCGTACACTATTCTGAGAGTTTCTGTTGCTTAAATAGGTGTTTGGATTTTGGGCTTTCTGTAGGTTAATCCAGTCCTAAAACGCATGCAGCTTCCACCTTGAATTAGGGTTTGTTACTTCCTAGATTCTAGGTGATTTAGTTCTTCTGATTATGCTGAAGTCTCATAACAACACTCCCTACAGATGCGCCTTATTCTGTTTTTGTCTATCCATAATTAATTCCAGATGACTTTCCTTAAATTACTCAGATCAGTTAGTCATTAATTAATTCTGGTAGCAGGTTTGAGATGTCACAACATCTGTTGGGACATCCTGAAAAACTGAACTTAAATCATTAACACAATGTCCCAACATCTGGTGTGTCATCCTGAATTAAGTTCTTATACTCTGTTTGATAATGTCCCAACATCTGATAGGACATCCTGAACTGAATTCAACATTTCTTGTTGGTCAAAAATTCTGCCAATTCTAAACATCTACAAATCTCAACATCATAATTTCCATCCAAGAAAAATTCACTTCTTTCAGTTAGAACTCTCACTTTAACAACCATTCTCACACTACAAATCCAAATTCCACATTGTTAACCATAACGATCCAATAAGATGCACTGCTCCCAAGTTATAAACATACCAATCTATTTTAATCCTTGTCTAATCACTTTAGAATCTTGTTCGCTCTTAGGTCGGATTTATGCCGATAAGATTCATACGCCTTTGACACTTCTCAAGGCTCTCTTTTTGCCATGACCATTTTCAATATGAGGAATCGACATGATTGGAATGATCGTACCCAAAGCTTCAAACGGGCATCGGTTCATCTTGGTAGCTATTGATTACTTGACCAAATGGGTCGAAGCATCATCATACGCCAATGTAACCTGACAAGTGGTTGTCCAGTTTATTAAAAACAATATCATATGTCGTTATTGTATTCCAAGTCAACTCATTACTGACAATGAGTCCAACTTGAACAATAAAATGATGAAGGAATTATGCGCATGATTCAAAATTGAACACCATAATTCTTCTCCTTGTCGGCCAAAGATGAACGACATAGTGGAAACCGCCAATAAAAATATCAAGAAAATTATCCAGAAGACGATCGTAACATACAAGGACTGGCACAAGATGCTTCGTTACGCGCTTCATGGATATCGAACTTCTATTCGCACTTCAACAGGGGCAACCCCTTTCTCACTAGTATATGGCATGGAAGAAATGCACCCCATAGAAGTTGAAATCCCATCATTAAGGATATTGATGGATGCCAAACTCACTGAAGTTGAGTGGTGTCAAAGAAGATTCGACAAGCTCAATTTGATAGAAGAAAATAGAATGACTGCCATCTGTCATGGCCAGTTATATCAGCAATGGATGAAGAGATAATTCGACAAAAAAAGTTCGACCTTGTGTCTTCAAAGGAGATATCATGCTAAAAAAATCCAGTCATTTCTCACCGAATCTCGGAGAAAATGGACTCTGAATTATGACGGACCCTATGTTGTCAAGAAAGACTTCTCAGGTGGTGCACTGATACTCGCAACAATGGACAGTGAGGAATTCACTTATCCTATAAATGTTGATGCAATCAAGAAATACTTTGCCTAAAAGTAAAAAAAAAACAGCTTGCTAAGTTGAAAACCCGAAAGGGCGACTTAGGCAAAAATGAGCGTCTCGGTGGATTGAAAATCCAAAAGGGAGATCCAGGAAAAAATTAGAGACATTTAAAAAAAATCATATCCCGCTAGAGAAATCTAGGCAAAATGTTAGGGATTCATGGCAAGTAACTGCATCTAACCAGATTGGATCATCAGAAGAAAGTCACACATTGAAGTCATCATCAGCAGAAGCTCTAAAGACTCTGAAATCAGAAATGGTAGAAGGATAAGGATCATGATGTTTCGATGTAGCCCTTTTCCCAATAAATTACCATTTTATACTTTGTAAATACTCTATGGAATCACTCCTTCGGCTGATTACCACCCTATATATGAAAATTTGAGCCTTTCCCTTTTGTTTGCAACTCTTCTTTTTTTTTATCTGCTTTGCAAAATGACGTTTTCAAAATATGATTTATCTTTTTTGAAAATAAAAATGAATTTACTTCACTTTTATTTTTCAAAGTAAAATTTGCAATTTTCCTTGGTCTGTGAACGTAAAAGGAAATCATTCAGTTACTCCAAAAGTAGTCAAACTTCTGGAATATCCCACGAGAATGAACATGTGACAACCTGCAAAGCCATGTCTCCAGAAATCAAAAGCACGAAGAGCTCCCCTCTACAATGAGCAATTCAGCCAAGCCACAGTGATATACAATCTTCGGATCGGCCCAGTATTATTTGTCTTGTCTTGTCAACTTATGTGTCGTGTCTGTTTTGTCAGCATACGCATTCATTCATGCATTCATAATTATGTTTGCATTTACATTTTCATAATCATACTCGCATTCATCCCACTTTATAAAAAGTCTTCTCTCCAGTTCTTTCCTGGATAGGACGTCAGTTTTCAAGTTTGGATAACTTGAACCTCTACAACAATGTTGTAACCAACCCTTTGTAGCCTCAAGATCGTTGACAGAATGAACAACCTGGCATCTTAGGATCAAAATTTTGGGTATTCGAAGGTATTTAATCCTCCTGTACCTCGAATCTCCCAATGTTTTCACCATTCATATCTTCGGGTCCAAGAAGGTTAAATATGGGCATATGTCATACCCTAAATTTTGACACTAAGATATACACCTCATTAGAAGGAATCCACTGACTAAAGGACTGTGTCAGATTGATCAGGACAATATCCTTGCAATGAATCAATATTCTTGAGTTCCTCAGAGGATTCAGGCAAAAGACCAATCATTAATGCATAATATTTTCAACATTTTAATCACTATCAAAGGGCTAAGGAATCTCAAATGATGGAAAATCTTTCAAGGACTGTACAAAAGTTTTAGTGATCTAGGCTCTGAGCCATCACAATCACCAATTAGGGTTTCAGTCAACTGATGTCCTCCAGATGATATTTTTCATTAAAAAAAGAGAGTCTAGACCAATAATGTTGACATGACTTTAACAAGCCATTTACAAGTACAAGAGGTGCAGAGATCAAAGACTGCAAAATTAGGGTTTCATAGTGCCTAAAATAGGGTTTCTAATTAATCGGGGAACCAAAACTCAAGATTTTCATATGGACAAGAGCCTATACAATAATTAATTGTTTAAATAGCTCATATACATCATGTAAGTCCATTCATAAGGTCAAAATACCTCAGAGGATGTCCAATCAAAAAATCAGAAAACCAGGGGTATCTAGTGTAACTTCCATATGGACCAAAAAGTCCAAGTTTGACTTTTCATCCAAAATGATCCTCATGACCTATATTGCAAGAATATATGGTCCATTAATTCATTTGATCACAAAAAAACAGAAATTTGAAGATAACTTGTAAAAGGTGCAACCTTTGAAACTTAGAAAATTTTCAAAGTTATGGAAAAAATGTTCAAGTGGCCTACTTCCAAGCATCATAACTTGTGATCCAAGCATCAAATTTTGGTGAAATAAAGCTCAAATGAAATCTCTCATCATAATCTACCAATTATTCAACTACAAGAAACTCCAATTCTTCATGGATTTTAAATTGTGATTGGATCAAAATCAAGAAAATATTGATTTTCAACACTTAGACAAAATTTGTCTAAGTACGAAATCAGCAAAACACAAAAACTTGGAGGGATTTTCACCAAGATCCAAGCTAATTCAGGTCCTTTTAAAAACACCAATGTTGTTGCATATGTTTCCAACAATTCAAAGAACCAATTGGCATGAAAAGATATTACTTGTACATGAAGAAATCATGGATCAAATTGGTCATCCCAAACTATTTTGCAAAAAAAAATTGTCACAAACTTTTGAAATTTTATTTTTTAAAACAAAGGATAATGTCAAGTGGGTTTAAGCATCTAAACAATTCTTACAAACCTGATCAAACCTGCAAATTCATGATTACACCATGGAATTCACCAAAATGACATTCATAAATTTCAACATCATACATTTTTATCCAAGGGTCACCAAGCTCCAAAATGGAATATTCTTGGATCTCTTGTTCAACAAGAAATAGGTGGACATAATCCAAGCATAAAACTTCCGAGGAATGTGAATTTTTCTGCAGGGTAGATGAACTATTTGAGAAATTCATAATTTCATGTGTAAGAGATACTTTTACAAAGCATGACTCACAATTGTGACCTCATCTCTTCAAGACTTAAGGTCTAAGTAATCTCAACATCTTTACCTATAAATACAGACCTAATTTGATCATAAAATTTACACCAAAGCCTCTGATCTCCAAGCTTTCTCTCATTTGCTCTCAAAGACTCGAAACTTAATATTTTGAGCAATCACTACTGGTTTTTGAGTTGTGGCCACTATCAACTCAAACCAATTGCTCAAACACATCACATATGATGTTTATGAGGTGTTCAAACACTTAGATCACCTCTGAACACGTCCTACCCAAAATCATCCTTCAAAACCTCCAAGAAACCTTGTTTCTTCAACTTGAAGGCCACAACTTGATCCATCCATTTGCAATCAAGTCCAAGTGTTCAAACACAATCCATATGGTGTAGGGAAGTTGTCCAGATTATCAAAACATCTCTGGAACATCTCCAACTCGAAATCACATCTCCAGCTGCAAGATCAAGTTTAGGTAAGCCTCAAACTTGGCCAATTCATAATCTATGCATATTTCTTCGCACTATCTTTTTTCCATATGTGCGTGAAATTCTGGTATGACAGGTCCCAAATGTTCTACGGGATATCGAGACATCTGGTATGACAGAAACAACAAGGCAATGCATATATCAATAACAGTACTGAAAATCATAAACAACACAAGGATTGTTAACCCAGTTTGGTGCAAACTCACCTACTCTGGGGGCTATCAAGCCAGGAAGGAAATCCATTATCAGTAGTATCAATTTGAAGCTAAATAATCCCAGTTTACAACTTCTCACTTAATCCCTACCCAATGAAACTTCTACCTAAGAGTTCCTTACTCCTAACATATGAGCATTCCCACTCACTTCCCTTCAATCATACACTGTGATTATAACAAAACCTTACAAAGAAAGAAGAACACTCTTCCAAGAACAAAACTTGATCTTGCTTAAAAGCTTCAATAAAGAACAATACACTCATGCTTAGAAGCTTAGAGTAAACAAATTACAACTCAATAAACTCAGTTCAACCCTAATATCAGAATGATAAAAGAGTGGCTCACAAATACCAACTCTCCTAGAGAGTGGTTCACAAACAAAGCCCTAATGTTTATATCTTTTCTATCCATGGCTTGTTAACAAAAGTAGGTTACAATGCTTCTATTTATAACCTATTTCCCAACTGGATTTGGGCCTTTAAAAAAGCAGTAACAAGGCTGCACAAAGTCTGCAAATTAATCTCCAAGAAAATAGGTCTTTAATCATTAGTTTCCTAAAGTATCTCCTTATTTGGAAAGTATATATTTCTCTGTGAATTCTGATTGAATCTTCCAAACCTGTAAATCAACATCCCTTCAAATCAGTGCCACATGGGATTGTATAATATCTCTAGAATATTTTGCATCTGTTAAAATATAACAGAACCAATCACTCCCGCTCAGCATAGGCACGATGTTGTATGCTGTCGTACCTCGAAAAATACGATCCTAAAACAAACAGCAGAGTCGCCACCTAATTCTATTTATTCTACAAGAGAAAAGGGAGATATAGATACAACCTAATAAAGGATAAGAAATGGTTTACGAAACCAAATTCTAAGTTCGGGAGTCGGTTACGCAAGGGGAAGGTATTAGCACCCCTCACGTCCGTTGTACTCAACGGGAACCTCTTAGCTAACTATGTGATTAAATGTTTGATCTTAAGTCTTTGTCTTCTAAATGATTGTAAATATGTTTATTCTAAAGGGAAATGAAAGTTTTAAATTATTATTAATGTTACGGGGGAAAGATTAAGTTTTTAAACAGAGAAATAGTTAAATTTTTTATTAGGGTACTCGCGAAGGATTAAAATCCCCGTGCCTACGTATTCCCTTGTGCAATGGGAAAGTCAGAGCTTCGTAGTTCGTGTGACTACGGTTTATGATTTTTAATTGAACGATTGTTTAAAACGCATTCTACTGTTAAGCGTTGGCTTATACTCGCGGTGGAGGCTGAAGCGCTAGCTGGTTTGCGAGATAGAATGATTTAAACAATGTTCATTTTTAGAGAAAAGTATTTGATTTTTGTTAAGGTGTTTTAAACGAAAGGGTGAATGAACCACGTCGCGTGGGGCTAGCCCAGGAGTGATTGCATTCCAAAACGTGCGGAGTGCTAGACTCCGGAGTTCCGTCTTTCGATAATTAATTATAAAACATGATTTAAATTGGTTGGTAAGTTTTAAGTTGTTTTTATGAGATGAAAGAGCGAATGGACCACGTTGCGTGGGGCTAGCCCAGTTGCAGTCCATTTTAGAACGTGCGGAGTGCTAGACTCCGGAGTTCCGACTTTCGTATGTTAATTAAAAATAAGTTGGAAATATATTTTTAGACGTTCTAGAATTAACGTGTCTTAATAACAAAGGAGTGAACGAAACAGTACGCGTGGGGCTAGCCCAGTTGTAGTTCGTTCTAGAACGTGCGGAGTGCTAGACTACGGGGCTCTATTCCCTGTTAATTAAATTAGGCACGTAAAAGTCGTGCAGACGGCGATCGCATGGTGACCAACTTACGTGTGTGCAGTGTAGGCGCGATGAATTGTTTGGAAACGTTAGAATTTAGTATTGTGTAAAAATGTAAGAATAAAATAAACAAAACTAAATATACTAAATAGAATAATCATGAAATAAGAATAAATTAATCTTATGAAATAAATAAATAAAAGATGGCCTCATATTGGTCGCAACTTTGTTATATCATTGGCCCTTATAAAATAAAATAATAAAAAAATAAAAAGAAATAAAATAATAGATCTAAGAAAATATCTGTGAGATCAAAATATACTACTAAGCAAAATATTATACAAGCTTTAACCAAACATGTAGAAAAAATTAATAAAAGATTAAAAAAAGAACTAGCACAAAGTAAATGGAGAGAGTGTATAGGCGTGTAAACCAGTTGGGTATTTGGCAAAACAAATTGAATCCACACAATAATATAAGGCCCAATATAAATTAAAATAAACAAACAATAAAAAAGGGTTTGAAATGAAAGGCTGGGCACGTTTATGAAATCATGGGAAAACAAAACAGAACGAAAGAAAATCACGTTTCTCGCTCACCACAAAACACGATTTCGGTTCTCTCCGGCTCGCGGTGGAAGCTTCCCTCTCTGGTCCGATGCGATCCTGTTCTTAGATCCAAAACTGCGTTTCTTCCTCTCGCTCACTCGGTTTTGCTTATGGATTTTCGCGGTGGTACTCACTTGAACACGTCTTACTCAGTTCGGTTTGTCCATGGCTTCACGGCGAGTTTGGGCGGTCTTGGCTGGGTTTTGTTTGAGTCGAACGATTTGCGGTGGTGCGGTGAGGTTTCCAGGTGGTAGCTGCATATTTGGATGTGTTCTCGTTTTCGATTTGTGAGGATTGAAGGTGGAGGTCGTGGCGACTGTGGCGGTTTGTGGTTGTTGAAGAGGTAAGTGATGAATGGGTTGGTTTCTGCGGCGGATTCGGGGTACGGTTTGGTGTTGTGTTGATGGAGGAAACCGATGGTACGGTGGTTTGAATGAAGGATGTTTGTTTCGGTGTGACTTTGTGCGGATTCGCAGTTCTAGGTTGTTTGGTGGTGGCGAAGATTCTGCGAGTTTGTTCGTTTGTGTTTTTCCCTCACCCTCTCACCTTTCTCTGTTAATGTTTTTTCCTTTTTTGAAGGTTATGCGGTGGTTGGCAAGGTTATGTGAGTGATTTTGTAAGGCTGTGGAATGGTGGTGATGGAGGGCTTGGGGTCTTTTGGGCGGAAGTTTTTGGTTAACTGTGTTTTTGTTTTTTCGAATGACCCTCCTCTTTTCCTATGATGAATCATCCCCTGTTATATGGTTTCTCCCTTTCTTATTTCCCTTTTTTTTTGTCACCAGCAAAACTTCTTGACTAAGTTTTTGGTACACTATCTTTTGTCATGTTGTTTTGATACGTCATTTTCATTATGCAGAATTCATAGGCTGGATTGGAAGACAACATGATAATAGACTGCTTTTTAAACATTTATGTGCAAGGTTTGTAGCTGATTATGCAGGATGGAGGATGAGACCAAATTGTTGACTATTAATGTATTGCTTGGACCATTTAATTTCAATAAAATAAAATATGAATAACAACAGAAAAATCAGACTTAGAATAAATCTAAAATAAAACTCACTTACAACTTAACTAAAATATGAAATAATTGAAATACAGGCTGAATTAAAAAATTAGCATTTAAACTATGCTAAATCCCAAAAAAACAATAAAAATAGCTAAAACTTAACTAATTAAAATAAAAAAATAAAATTACCAATGAAAACAAATTAATTTCCGCAAGGTGAAAAACTAAATAAATTGTTTAATTAAATTTAAGTTAAACCTGAATTAACAATTAAATTTAAATAAAAAACTAATTAATACTATAAGTTATAAAAATAATTTTCTAAATAAAATTTCTAAATTTATTCATTGAATTGAAATTTCTAAGTCCTAAATTACCTATCAAAGTTAAACAAATTCTAACATCATCTAAAATGAATTATTTTACCTAGGAATAAAATAAGAATTAAAATGAGACGGAAATACAAATAAAAATGAAAATAAAGGTTGAATAAAAAATCTATTAAAAATGCATGATTTAATGAAGATTAATGATTAATGGATTAAAAATGCCAAAGTGACCTATCTACGTGATTACGATACATCTGATGAACGCAGATTTGAAAAAGTTCGGTCAAAATTTAGGGTGTGACATATGCGATGTCGTAGGACATCTTCTTCGGCATGTTCCAGAACAGTAAAAGAAACCTCCAAGATATTCTCCTCAAAGTTAGGACTTATATCATTAGCTCCAAAATATCTTCACAATTAGACCCTAAGGATTCTCCTTGAAAATACCTTGAAAATCAGCTCCACCTTGAATCTCTTAGTCCTTTAAAACAGCTCCACTTATGATAGTATAATATTCTATAGAATATTCTGCATAATTTAAATTATAAATCCGTTATTCCAACTCCACAGAGCAAGACGTCATGACATTTGTCTGTAACACATGAAAATAATGTCGTCATGACAGTTTCAGATGTTTCAACATATGGCTCAGTATCTGCCTATAACCACATATGTATTGATGTATGTGCCACCATGTTAAGACATCTTGTTTGACATGTTCTTCTGGAATCTAGACCATGTTAATTTAACATATGGAACTTCTTATTCAACATGTTCCGGCCATATTAGTGTCACCAAACATAATGTCAATCATAAAATCATAGAATTAACAATGTGTAATCATATTCTAAGTAATTCCCCTGAATCAATTTCACAAAATCATTATCATGTAGAATTATATATATATATATATATATATATATATATATATATATATATATATATATATATATATAAGACTTAGGCCAAATTAGGGTTCTTCAGTGTTCTTCACGGATTTTTCACTTTACACTAAAAATAAATGAAATTATTTGGTACCATGGTGTTCGTGAGTTAAAAACGAGCAAGATTGATATTTATTTCATTTCATTTCATTACATATTCAGTGAGATGTGAGGGATTTTGCAAAATCCCCATTTCTGGGCAAGATGGAGAACACCGCGCATGTTCTTCATTGTTCTTGGCGCCCTTTTTTTGAAATCATTTTTGTGATTTTATTTAATTCAATCCAAAATAATTTCTCTCTGATTATTTTGAGTTTTTTAATGATTATTTTTTCATTAATTCTCAAAAATGTTTAAATATTTTATTCCATGAAAAAATCTCCAAAAAAATATATTTTTTAATATATTTATTATTTTCATAAAGAATCAATTTTATCTGTTTCTAAACATTTTAAAATTCATTTCTTTCACTTGATTTTTCAAACATAAATGGAATTCAAGTTGTCTCATGGAAAAAACATAATTTTTCAAACATTGATCCAAGGTTTCAACTTGTTTTTCAATTATGTTTGAAATTTATCAAAGTTTTTAAATATTTTTAAATATTTAAAATACCAAAAACTAGGGTTTTGATTTTAATCACCCTCAAATTTGTTTTTTATCATTCTTGGGCCTTTATTAGAGTGTAAGACCCATCCATTTTGAAAAATGAATCATTAGGGTTCATCTGATCCATTTTCGAAAAACTTGGCGCGGTCGCCTTTTTCACTGCATTAAGTTTTCATCTATGAATCTTTTTCTGTGAACTTCTTTACACATAATCATTTATTTTCTAAAATGAATGGTGAAAATGTGTCATGAGGAATCCTTTGTGTTTAGGAATCTTTTCTTACTATTTTAAACTTTCTCCTGTCTGTTTTAAAACCCCGCCAGGTTTCCGTATAAATCCTGAATCTTCCAACTGTTTACTTAAACAGTTTCCCAATTTCTTTTTTCATCTTTATGACTAAAGATCTAATACACCAGAAATTAGAATAAGTTTCACTCTGGTGAATTACTTTCTAGGGTTTAGGCAACTTTTCTGCATCCAAACCCTACTTTGTGTATGAAATCATCAGATAATTAATCAACAAAACAAATTTCATATGCATCCTTATGTTTAAGCCCTATTATTGGCTTCTGAGTCATCTCCCTCTTTATAACTTCTCATTGTTTTCTTAAACTGTTGTGCTTGCTTAGAATAGAATTGTTTGCCAAAATTATCTTTCTTCACCTCATACTAAAGCAAAGATAATAAAATAATGCTTAATGACAAAGAGAATACAATGTATAAAACACATTTGTAATCTTTTTCCCTCAGGATTTTGGGCCTCTACTTCCTAGTGTAACTCTAACATCATTCTTAATAAATAAACTTAAGAATATTCAAACCATAGCAAAAACATACTAAAACCTGTTAAAAACATTCACTAACACCTTTTATTTGTCTGCATGCATTTCATATTGTATATATTTGCATTTCCTAGAATATCTAAGTAATCAGGTTATCTTCATCTAAAAGATACAACATTTAAAACACTTAGGATTTTTTTCTTTACAACTTACTAGGGGTTTACAAAGATAAGAAGTTTCCCGGTGAAGTTTTTCTTTGTAAACGATCTTCAGCCTCCTCTTAGGCTTTGTTCAAGGACCTATGGGTCTTATATAGGTAACCTAGCTTCCTCTTGGACTTAAACACATGGACCATCTCATGCTTCCTAAAAGCATAGGAACGGACCTTAGAATCAAATACAATACAGTAGTCTCCCTATCCCCGATGGATGACCAAGATAGCCTCCTCTTGGATTTTGTAGAATTGAATCCCCTCAGACAAAGCAAAGTTTGATGGCCACATCTCTCATAAATAAACCAACAGATAAAACACTTCATACAAAGTCAGTCTCCCAACAATTTTTCAGCCTCCCATCTTAGGCTTCATATAAGATACAAATAAAATCAAGAGTCAGTCTCTCACAAATAAGCTTCACACCTGGGCTTCCAAGTTAGGACATAGATAAAACTTTCCCACAAAGTTAGTTTTCATCCTTTAGCTTCAACCATGGGCTTCAATCAAGGCACATAAAAAACAAATCTTCCCTCTTTAGAGATGACAAATTCTCTCTACTGAGCACCTTTTGGCTTCAACCTTGGGCTTCAATCAAGGCACAAACGGTCAAACACTTTATAGTTATTCAATACAGTCATAGTCTTGGACTTTAACTAAGCTAACACCAGTCATAGTTTTGGACTTTAATTAAGCTAACAACACTTAATAAAGTCATAGTCTTGGACTTTAACTAAGCTAATTTCCCATAATACAATCATAGTCTTGGACTCTAACTAAGCTAAACATCCAACATTTCTTGAGCTATGCAATTCAAGATAACCCATTCAACTGTCTTGAGCTATGCAATTCAGGCCAACCATTCAGTCCTCCTTGATTTATGCAATTCAGGGTACCCATTCAGCCTTTCTTGGGCTTTGATCAAGACACAAATATAAACTTTGAGCATCAACATCATGTGCTTTTAGGAGGAACTACGATGCTCTGATCCCTCAATTCTCTTTTTGGGGGTACGTAAGCAAAAGGCTGTAAGATCTTTGTGAGAACACCAAACAAAAAATAATATTAGGTTCTCAGACCTAAGAAAAACATCAGAAAATTATGATGATATAAAAACACAAAATCATCAACATTATCCTATCAACCAACACTAATCTCATACCCATAACCAAATCAAAGAAACCTCCATCAATATCAAAAAGAACAAGTGATGCGTGTTTTTCGCAAGTGTACGAACACGTCAGAGTAATATAAAAGATTGTTGAATCCACAGAGACCAAGTGTCAATCTATTGTACCTGTTGTTATGGTGTGTATCTAAGGCAACTGAATATAAGGGTTTTAAGAAGTGTGCAATGGTAAATAAAATAGTAATTTTAAACAATAAATAAAGACAGGCTCGAATGTAATTCACATAATCAATTAATAATCCGGTATTTGTTAATAGAACTACTTATGGGCAATGTTTTCCACTTTGAAAAGAACTAATTTAACAGGAACTGTCGCTTTCGCGTATTCAGAACCGAGTTGTACTCTCTAATCAACCCCTCATATTGTCACGGATAAAAAGGTGCGTACTGCGTTAGAGTAGTAAACCTATTTTTAAGAAATATAGTATCTTAACTAAGTTGAAAAGTATTTTAACCTGGATTTCTTAGCAAAAAGAGGTTCTTACGAACCAGACTCTAAACTTCATAACGCGTCCGAAAATCGTTTTAAAATCTCTTTTCTTTTTAATCTAAAAACTCCTAATGAACTAGACAAAGCGCTTTTGGCTGTTTTTGAAATAGTTAAAAACAATTACTTAAATTGAAAGATAAAATAACCCTTAAGTGTTTCCACGAATAATTGTACGGATTACTGGTTTAATTACGATCCTTACATTCTAACCTTTATGGATTTAGTTAGACATAGTAAAGTAAAAGTTATTTTTATAATTTTTCATAAAAGTAATTTAGTGCGAGTGCGGAAAGTAAATAAAAGTAGTGCGAGTGCGGAAAGTAAATGAAAGTAGTGCGAGTGCGGGAAATAAAGGTATTTAAAGCGAGTGCGGAAAATAAACGAAAGTAGTGCGAGTGCGAGAAATAAATAAAGTAAAGCGAGTGCAGGAAATAAATAAAATAAAGTGCGAGTGCAGATAATAAATAAAGTAAAGCAATGCGGAAAATAAATGAAAGTAAAGCAATGCAGAAAAGTAAAATACGAACTGGAATTAAAATGGCGGCAAGATTAACTTCCTCCCAGAGTGCTCCAAAACTCGATCACACAGACGTATACAGACTCGATCACTCGATTGCAGTAACACCCTGATGTGGAATGATAACTACTTTAAAAATGATATATTCCTAAGAGATTCTAAGTTTGGATGATTGAAAACGAAAATCTAAGGTCCTATTTATAGGAAAACAAAAAGCAGGAAAAGACCAGGATGCCCCCCTCCACTAAAAAGTGGAGGGAAGCCTTTTTGCCTTGTGGCGCCCGCCACAGGCCTATGGCGCCCGCCATGAGACTAATAGGGAATGAGAGAGTGGGGATCGTGGGTCTTGGCAGTTGTGGAGTGGTCTTGAGACGTGGCCACGTCATGGCAGACCCCATGGTGGATGCCATAAGTGTAAAATGCTGAATTTCTTGGTTTTCGTCCGTTTCCACTCCTTTTTCGCTCCTTTTATTGATTTAGGCCCCGATTACATAGAAATCCTGAAAACAAAGAAAAACAAACTAATAACATAACAAAATAACAATAAAAGCTAAGAATGCATGCGAAATCGGAGTCAGAAATACGGTGAATTTTAGTGTTATCAAATTCTCCCACACTTAGACCTTTGCTTGTCCTCAAGCAAACATTAAAGCTCAAGAAGAAAAAATGGTGTCGACACGTGATTTGGGCTAAAGGGCTTCTAAGTTCAAGTCAGGATGCAGTGACAGGTACTAACTAATTGAACCAAGGGTACCATAATAATACAGACACAAACTTCAATCCTATATTAACCACCCCATGTCATCCCACAATACCTAGGCCTATCTTCTCATCTTTTTGGGTCCTTTTCATTCAGGCGCAATCATATTAAGCCCGTTATCCGTACATGCTTCATAGTAGAGTGACCGGTTAGTGATTCGGATCCATAACATAAGGTTTATGGCACATAAGCATGTGTAAACCTGTTTTATTTGACCTAATTGTAGCTGCGGGGGATCGGATCGTAATCCGCCCTACCAAGTTCAGTGCCAGATACCTCTAAACCAACTAACAATAGGTGACTGCAAATTTTTTTTTCTTTTTGTGGCAAAAAAAATTTTCTTCTCTTTTTTCGGTTTAAATGACTTTGTGAGGGTCACCTATCCCAGAGTTTGCCTTTTTTCTTTCTTTTTTTTTATTAGCGCTGGATCATTCACTTATGTTCATCGCCCCCCTACGTAGTGCATGCTTAGGCCGGAGCTGACTGCTAGAATAAACTACTTAGGACAATTTTTTGAATGATAATAAAGGCCATGGTGTGGGGTTTAGGAGTGATTCCTATATTCAAGAGGTCTATGGTGCTAAAATGGTGATGATGTTTCAAAAAGTTGACCTAAGTCACCACATCCTAATCTAAACCTGTCTCAAAGCCCAAAAAACATGTGAAACAACATTGTTTTCTTTTTAAAAAATTTCTGGTAAGGCTAAGGAAATGGGAAAAAATGAGGATGTACTAAAAATACACTATACTGGTGACTCGTCAGACTCATGCATTATCTAAGAAATTTAAACTAAATAACTTATTGGAAAAGGGAAATAACGGAAAGCAAATAAATAACTAAAAAGGAATGACAGAAAGCAATAGAATCCCCTCCTACACTTAAATTGAACATTGTCCCCAATGTTTCGAAATAAGATAAGGAGGGTAACCTAAAAAACTACTGCGGAGGAGCACTGGTGCCCTCGCCGTCCTGTTGTGATGGTCTGGAACGACGGGATCTACTGCGCTGCTGGTCCCTTCGGTCAAGTCGTGCTGATAAGGCAGCCTGGGCACCCCGAACCTCTCGAAGGTTACCTAGGATGGAACCCTGAGTGGCCTTCATAAGCTGGTAGTGTCGGCGGTTGACTTCTCTCTGAAGGTCATGCTCTAATGTGATATCGTGCAAGGTACGGCAAACGTTGTTGTAAGCACGATCTGAAACCAATCGTGATTGTTGCATGAAGCTCATGTTGTCCGTCAGTTGTTGTGAAATAGTAGAGAGAAGGCCGTCTCGCTTTTCCTCTCTAGATGTCATATCACGCCACATCTCCTCAGTGACATAGAATCCAGGAGCAGCACCTGCAACAGGGTTAGAGGAAGATGGTGCGGTGTGTGACTGTGAAGGACGATGAGGGGACATGTGAGGTATGGGAGACTGCTCTCTCCGATCATACTCTTCATCAGTGTCATGTGCCTCCCCATCAGAAATATTGGGAGGAAGTGGACCCAAAACAGGTGGAGCATTCAGATCATAGGTCCAGTTCCTTTCATTACGTACATCAGTACGTCTACTGCAAGGTAAAGCAACAGATGGGATAGCTACCCCATGAACCATCAACTCATAACCACCTTCTCTCCTCGTTTGGCACAATTTCATGTCTTTCAGAAATTTTAAATTAATTGTGCGAGGAGGTAGTGGTTCAAGTGTAGCTATCTCATTGTTCAGGTCAAGAGCCCGAGCAATAGACGTAACAAGCCCTCCAAAAACAATCGGTCCTGTTTTATTAGTAAGTAAAGCCATGTGTGCAAGCATAAACGGGACCGGATTGATATGGGTACTAGTGAGGCATCCTTGCAAAAATAGGAATTCTCTAGCGTTTACCTTGTTTGGACTCTCCCGGCCAAAAATAGTACATGCCAAAAGATATCTGAAAACTCTTATGGTCGGGTTGTGAATGGTCGACGCAAGTATTCCTTCAAATGAATTTATTGAAGTACTTGAAAGCCTCTGCCAGAAGGAAAATACCTCGGCCGACCATTCTGCATCCAAAGGTGCCTCACAAATCGCACCTTCCCTATGAGGGATTCCTAACAAGCCTGTTAGTTCGTCGGTACTGAATTCGTATTCAATTCCAAACAGTCTAAAATTAATAGTACCGACTGTGCTAGCAGTGTTAGGACTGACAGTGTATATCAATGAACTTAAAAACTCAACTGTCAGCCTCTCATAGGTAGGTTCCTGGTTAACAAAAATATTATGCAAGCCTAAAAAATCTAATAAATGAAAAACACTATGATACAGACCCAAAGCATACAGACAGTTATCATCGACGTACCTAGTCGAGAGAATTTCTCGACTTTGAAGCCTCTGAATAATTTTCCTTTGCCTATCACCTGGTCTTCCATCGCGAAGAAGAAATCCATTGAACTCCATTGTTGTTGCTCCTTAAGAAGTGAAAAAGTGGTAAAAATGGTTTATGAGAGAAATGATAAAGGTTTGATTTTTATGGTTTGTGATGGATGAAAATGAAAATGGATTTTGGATAGGTTTTATAGATGGTGAGTATTTTGGAAATGGGGGAGCTTTAATGGGGTTCAATGGGGTTTTTGGAAGTTGTAAAAATGAGTTTTTGAAGTTGGAAGGTGTAAAAATGGAGGAAATGGGGAATCAGCCCCGTATTTGATGAGGATGGTGTGGTGCCCGCCACAGGGGGTATGGCGCCCGCCACAAGGCCATTTCCTACTGGGCCTTGGATTTTCAAATCTTCTTTTGGGCCCTCTTGCACCTTCGGTCTTCGGGGGGGTCCGGATAGCGTTTTCTTCTCTCTTCCAAGGCATGAGGCTTGCATATTTTTTTATGAAGACAAAAATGAATATATTTTTGTCTTTATATATTTTTTTTCTTTGCTCGACAAAAATAAAATAAAATAAAAAATCAAAAGAAAAGAGAAAAAATGACATTAGTACACGAAATAATATATATATATATATAAGATAAACTCAAAGTACATGAAAAAAGAAAATGTAATAGATGCAATAATGTAAGATATGTCTGGAGATGCGAGAAATAAAATAAAGCATGAAAAAAAGAAATTAAATACTAGAGTAATAGCGTCAGTGTAAAACGAATCATGTGGTAGGCTTCTCTTCCTGGTTTGATCCACGAATCTCAGTTATCTCCCTCCGAAGCTCTTCAATCTCCTGATATAGATCATCGGCCTCTGAGGCATGAGTGAGATCAGATACCTGAATCTGTAATTCCAAATCCGCTACTTCCTACTTGAGCAGGGCAGTCTCCTTGCGGAGCTCATAAATCTGAGTTTATAGATCAGGCGGCTGCAAAGACATATTATTAGACATAACAGTGATTCGGGGAGAAAGAGGTGTAGGAGTGTACTCAGCGGCGGGATGTGATTTCGGCTCTTCGACAGTCTCTCCATAACCCTCTAAAGCATAACTCTAATTAGTAGGATCATGGACACTGGTCATCAGCGGGTCTGGTAATGTAAAATAATGTATCACTTCGTCGTCGATCAGTAATCTAAAAGTTTTGGGCTCAAAAGAGGCCCTCCTCATCAGTCCTCTGTCAAGACAAAAGTCAACATCCAGGGTGGTGTAGTAGCAGAAGGTCCTGAGGTGCAATAATTTGCGAGAAAAACCCAATGCAGTAGCTATCTGTGTAACAATCCCACCGACATGTATAATGCCTACAGATGATCTGGCAACACTAGCAAGGCCCTTCAACAGAAAGTTGCCACAAGCAACTGGGCGTGACTGAGTTGCACAAAATAGTAGGAAAATCTCCTCTTCACTTAGCAGAGTCTCTGTATATGGCAAACCGAGGAAAGAATGTGCTAGAATCATCTGGAAGTACCTTAACGCAGGGTTGTGGATTACCTGAGAAAACTGAGTGGAAGGATCTTGGCTCCCTCCACCTGAGATGTTAGACCAAAACTTTTCCACTTCTCTGCTCATAAAATACCCCATCGGTGTCTCTGGAATAACATCAAGAGTAGTCTGAAAACCTAGTAAATCACCAAACTCTTTGTGAGAGAAGGAGTAGTCAATCCCGAACAACCTGAAAAACAACATATCCATCGGGTCCAGCCCAAGGATCATAATGAAACGAGCTGAGGAACTCTAGAGTCAAGTTCCTGTAAGTGTTGTTCCTATCGTCAAACTGGTCCCAGTGGAGTTGGTGACACAAGAATCTGACGTTTGGCTCTATCCCCAAGGCATCCATGCAGTCTTGGTCAGGGTACCTGGTAGGAGCCATAAGGCGTCTCATGTGGACATAGTAACGCTCTCTCTATGCGTCGTCTCTAAAGGCCACGTGCATGTCATCGGGGTTCTGCATTCTGCACAAGGTTAGCAAACAAGTCCTAAAATCACATAAAACATTAAATCGTTAGTCCTGACATAATAATAAAGTAAACAAATAAAAATAAAAGTAAAAATAAATAAAAAGTACGTAAATAAGAAAACCATGGGTTGCCTCCCATGCAGCGCTTGTTTAACGTCATTAGCTCGACGACCGGATTTTATACATCATTTGAAGGATACGGTGGATCACTCAGAGTATGACAGGTGTATGTTGTTAGGATGTCACCTCCTTCGTAGGGCTTCAACCTCTGTCCATTGACGATGAACGGTTTACATGTTTGGTTCTTGATTTCAATAGCACCAGGTCTTAGAATCTTAGATACTTCGAAAGGGCCAGTCCATCTCGAACGAAGCTTCCTTGGAAAAAGTCGTAACCTAGAATCGAACAAGAGAACAGGATCGCCTATTTTGAAGTCTCTTCTTATGATTCTTTTGTCATGCCAAGCTTTTGTTCTTTCTTTGTATATGATGGCATTTTCGTAGGCGGATTGTCTGAGCTCTTCTAATTTGTGGATATCAAGGATACGTTTTTCACCAGCAGTTAAGTAATCTAAATTCAAAGTTTTGATGGCCCAATAGGCCTTATGCTCCAACTCAAAAGGTAAGTGACATGATTTTCCATAGACCAGTTGATAAGGGGTTGTTCCTATAGGGGTTTTGAAAGCAGTTCTATAGGCCCATAATGCCTCTTGAAGTTTCTGCGACCAATCTTTTCTAGATATAGAGACAGTCTTCTCAAGAATTTGTTTGATCTCCCTATTAGATACTTCCACTTGTCCATTGGTCTGTGGGTGGTATGGTGTTGCTACTCTATGCTTAACTCCATTCTTGCTTAAACGTTTATCAAATATTCTCGATATGAAGTGTGATCCTCCATCACTTATGACTAAATGGGGGGTTCCAAACCTGGGAAATATATAGTTTTTGAATAATTTGATGACTACTCTGGTGTCGTTCGTGGGTGCGGCAATAGCTTCAATCCATTTAGACATGTAGTCAACAACTACTAAGATGTACTGATTTCCAAAAGATGGTGGGAACGGTCCCATAAAGTCTATACCCCATACGTCGAAGAGTTCTATTTCTTGGATATTTCTCAGAGGTATTTCATTACGTCTTGAAATATTTCTTGTGCGTTGGCATCTGTCACACTTGACAATGAAAGCATGGACATCACGCCACATAGTAGGCCATAATAGGCCAGCTTGAAGAATCTTGGCGTAGGTCTTAGATGTGCTTGCATGTCCACCATAGGGTGCAGAGTGACAATGCTCAATTATATTATGTACCTCTTCTTCTGAAACACAACGGCGGAAAATGCCATTTTTACCTCTCTTGAAAAGAAATGGTTCGTCCCAATGGAAGTTTCTCACATCACTGTAGAACTTCTTCTTCCGGTGGTAGTTTAGATCAGGGGGTATGATGTCAACGGCTAGGTAATTAATAAAGTCTGCATACCAAGGTGCATTACTTATAGCTAAGGATTTACGAGAATGCTCGGGTGGGTCTGGGTTATCATCTTCAATAGTTTCTAGTTGGGCTATCAGTCTATCATAGGCAAAATCGTCATTTATGGGTACTGAGTCGGGTTTCATGTATTCTAGCCTAGAAAGGTGATCAACTACTACATTATATGTGCCTTTCTTATCACGGATATCTAAATCAAACTCTTGCAGTAATAGAATCCATCGAAGTAACCTATGTTTGGCATCCTATTTACTTAGTAAGTAACGAATGGCAGCATGGTCGGTGTAAACTATAATTTTGGCTCCTACTAGATAAGATCTATATTTGTCTATGACAAAAACTACAGCTAGGAGCTCTTTTTCGATTGTTGCATAGTTGAGCTGTGCAGCGTCTAGGGTTCTACTGGCATAATAAATTGCGTGTAACTTTTTATCTTTTCTCTGACCTAGAACGGCTCCAACAGCATAGTCACTAGCGTCACACATTATCTCAAACGGTTCTGACCAATCAGGGTTATAGGTGCTGAAATCAGAGCTTGCTTTAGAAGATTAAATGCTTCAGTACATTTTTCATCGAAGATGAATTCAACATCTTTCATTAAAAGACCGGTTAAGGGCTTTGTTATTTTGGAGAAGTCCTTGATAAAACGTCGGTAAAATCCGGCATGTCCAAGAAAACTTCTTATCTCCCTGATAGTCTTCGGCGGTTTTAGATTCTCTATGACTTCTATTTTGGCTTTATCTACCTCTATACCTTTTTCGGAAACTATATATCCTAAAACAATCCCTTCGGTGACCATGAAATGACATTTTTCCCAATTTAGCACAAGGTTTACCTCCACACGTCTTTCCAGGATTTTCTCAAGGTTGATAAGACAATTTTTGAAATCAGATCCACAAACTGAGAAATCGTCCATAATGACTTCCATGATTCCATCTAAATAGTCTGCAAAGATAGACATCATGCAGCGTTGGAAAGTGGCAGGAGCATTACAGAGTCCAAAAGGCATTCTTCTATAGGCAAAAGTTCCAACAGGGCATGTAAAGGTAGTTTTTTCTTGATCTTCTGGGTGAATAGGTGTAGCGGTAAAATCATGAGTGTAAGCTATTGATTAACTTAACTCGATATACACAGAGTCGCCACCGCGCTTTTATTTATTTCCAAAAGGAAAAAGGCAAAAGAACGAACAAAGCCTTAAAGAATCTTAACAGCTAAAAAGCTAAAAGAATCAAACAGAGAATGGGTACGGGGATTGGTTACAAATCGGGAAGGTTTTAAGCACCCGACTTGTCCGTGGTACTCCACGGGAACCCTTTGAAATGTTTACTGCATTTTTGGTTTGAAATGGTTTGCTTGAAAAAAGATTGAAGAGATGAGAAGAAGAATGTTTTTTAAGATTTTGGTGTTTGAAGAGACGAACGTCTCATGCCTACATACCCACAAAGTGCAATGCGAGATCAAAACCCCGTAGTTCGTGGTACAAATTGTGAAAAGGCAAATGAGTTGAATTGATTTTAAAATGTAAAGATAAGTCGTCATTCTTTAGCGAATAATTCCGCTAGAAAGAATGAATCATATCTAAACATAAAAATGGTTAAAAAGAAACGTGCACGAGGGCACAAAAACAATCGAATGAGTTTGAAAGTTTTTAAGTTTTTTGAGAAAGAAAGTTTCGATATGCTTATGTGGTTTAGCATTTATTTAAGGAAATGAAATGAAAAGGTAAAAACACATGACCGAAGTCAAGGTTTGATTGAGAAAATGTTTGAAGTTTGAAAACAAAGAAAGTTTTGAAAATAGGAAGGAGATTTGAAAATTGAAGAAGAATGGGAAGAGATGAAGGGACTATCCTAAGACTTGAAAAATAAAAGCTAAAGGAAGAATGATCAAACCATATGGCAAGCATTCTTTGAACAATTGTATTTTCATCTTCATAAACAAGTAAACACAACCGGAGCCAAAGTCTTCAATCCATAACAAATGAGCAAATGGATGATCCTAGAATCTAAGTCCCACTCCAAGTCTCATGCTAAGGATAGTAACCATAGTCTGAAATTAAAAGTCACCCATTTTTTAGATGTTTAATCCGTTATTAGTGTTTTGGTGTCCAAATGGACAAAGGAGAAATAACAAGCAACAATATAAACAATAACAAAATGATGAATGATATAGAAGCATAATAAGAGAGATAGGGAACAAGAGATTGAAATAAAAGAGGATAAGGTGCGAGAGATTAAAATTAAATGTTAGTATATTCACATTATTATAATATTTACAATATAAGTGGTATGATGAACTTAATCAAGCACAACCACGAAAAGAAAAATAAAGTCGAGGCAACCGGATCCAATTGGATCGCATTCCGAATCGGGACAACTTTAGGTCTATGTTAAGCAATCGCCGAGTAATTTACGAAGTAATTACCCTACAAATGAGGCCGGCCACCACTAATTAAAGTGAAAAATATTCGTGTTAATACATGTTAGAGAAGCGATATTATGGATCGTTCTCCGAAAACATGTCACACTAAAAGAAAGAGAACGGTCTAATCTTAATCGAGATTTCCGTTGAATTTATCGAAAGCAATCTATCACGATCTCAAAGTATGGAGAATGATCCAAATGATCATTCATCCATAGATTTGAAATAATGAAGATTAAACTCTTCGAAAAAACAACAATCACGAATCGGAGATTGTCATCGACCAAAAATAAAAGATGAAGAAAAAATGGATCTCAAAAGTAGATCCATAAAAGAAATAGAAATATTCTTTAAAATCCTTTTCTAAAAATATATTTTCTAAATACTATTAAAATGCTTTTTCTAAAACTCTTTTCTAAGGCATACTTTCTAAAATGTTTCTAAATATTTTCTTAACATATATTTTCTAAACTTATTCTAAAATATATCAAAATAAAAATTGAAAATGAAATTCTTAATAAAATCTAAACTAATCACAAAATGAAAAAAGAAAAAGAGTAAACCAAGGAAATTGGAGAGAGGGATCCGAAATTATGAGGAGGTGGATATAACAATCCAAATGGATTTAGGCCCAAAACAGCTCATTCTTTTTTTTTTTTTTAAAACCAGTAATGAACATAAGAAAAAAAATGAAACAATGAGAAACTAGCTCTTCTTCTTCTTCACACATCTAGCTCACGGAAAGGGGAAAAAAGAAAAAAAAACCGCCGCGAAGCTTGCATTCTCACCGTCGATTGCAAACGGCCGACACCACTACTATCTCAACCTTCTTCTTCCTCGAAGCATCACTCTCTTAATTCACCATTTCTTCTCCTTCTCAGATCTTCCCCACTCGGATTTGCGGGCTAGTCTTTGGTGTTGTGGATTGATATGAAATTGGGGGAAAATTTGAGGGTGAAGGATTGAATTGAAACTCTGAGTTTTATTTTGGCAGCGATTTAGGGAGCTCTCAAAGCTTCAGAAGAATGAGAGTGGAAGAGGGCTTAATTTATAGCAAAATGGAGGAGAATGAAGCTTGCCGTTTTTGTGATTTCGTCGGCGTTTTGAGGTCACGAAAATTATGTGCTAGCTGAGTTTTTGAAGCTGCTGCGTTTTGAACAAATGAGGTGCGTTTCGGATGCGGTGAAATTCTCGTGTCCTTTTCGTTTTCCTTTTTGATGAGCTGCGTTTTACTTTTTTACACTTGTGTTTTGATTGTGAGTCTCAGTTTGTTCACGTTTTACAGGCTTGGCTTCAGCGTTTGGTGAGGCTTACGGGATGCGTGAGGCTGAGGGAAATTGGGCCTATTGTTTTACTCGTGTGCGGCTGCTGTGTTATTCGTGCGTGCGTTGTGGGCCTGTTTTGGCTAGATGTTGATTTGGTTTTTTTTTGCAGCCGGCGCGGGATGCTTGGGCAAGGCTTGGAATCAATTGTTGGCTTGTGGTTGCAAGTAAAATAAGCTACGGCACCTTGCTTGTGGGGCTGGGGTGATACGGCGTACGGCTTGTGAGAAGTGATGGGCGCGTGAGGTATGTTTGGCATGGAAAAGCTGGGTGTATAGGCTTGAGGCCTTGGAGTTTTTGCTGATGGATTGTGGTGCGGGATCTGGCTGATGCTTCGGCTGTATGCGTGTTGCTTGTAGAAATTGTTTGGGAGTTGAGGCTTGATGTGAGGTTGTACGATGGCTTGTGAGTATTGGCTTTGTGTGGGGTCAGCTAGGAAACATGTTATTGGATGTTACGTGTAATGCTTGAGCAGTGAGCTAGCTATGGCATACGGCTGAATGCAGGATGTGAAGTGATGTTTGGAGTGTGTTGTGATAGGAAATGGTGCGGCTGTTGTATTGTGCGGGAAGCGTGTGAAGGTGAGGGAAAATGGCTTGGGAATGAGCGTGAGACTAAGCTGGTATTGGGGTCAGCTTGTAGTTGTTGTGGCTTGACTTTAGGCAGGTGATGTTGTGTACGGAAGCTAACGGGAGTTTGTGAAGAGGCTTGCAAATTCGGCTGGATGAGGAAGTGAGGCTTGGACTTGTTTTTGTTCATGAGGCTTACGTTGATGAAGTGTGTACGGCTTGTGAAGATGTGGCTGATTCATTTTTTTTTATTTGTTATGTAAAACTAGAAAAAATCTTAAGAAAATAATAATTAAAAAAAGGTATTAAAAAAAAATACTATGGGCTTAATATCTAATGGGCTTTATATATTTTTTAAAACATGGCTAAAAGGTGAATATTCTAAAATAAAAGAAATGAAAAGAAAGTTGGATTTAAATTGGATAAAAATTATTTTTGGATAATAAAATGGAAAAAAATAATGGGAAATGGTTAAATGAGATGATTTAATCGGAAAAAGGATAATGGATATTCGAGAACTGATTATTGGATATATTTTTTTGGTGAAATGGATATGGAATTGATGGTTTTAAGCCCACAGCAAACTCCGATTTTTTTCAACAAGCCACTGATAAAATGAACACAGTCATCACAAATCCACTGAATAATTCATGGCATTGAGCCACAACCACTTGAATCCTCTAAAAATTGCCCAGATTATTTGAGGAAAATAAATCCACGAACCAACCACTGATGAACTGACAAATCATTGAAGATTCGGACCAAACTTCGCACAAAACACTGTCTGATAACTGATGATCACAGCACATAACACAGTCTTGAACTTTTGAATACGCACAGTCTGAGAAACAGACCACTGTCACACACATCTTGCAGTCGAAACAATCTCTTGATAGTTTGACCAAGATTAGGTCAAACGTCCATCTGAATCGAATTGTGACTGAACAAACGCCTCTGAATTAAAATCAATGCCCTGTCCTTAAAATCCTGCAACACAGAGAAGAAGAAGAAACAACTGCAACATATTTTTTTGTATTTTGGTTAGAGGTTAGTAAATATAAACAAATAACAGAAATTAAACATGGTGATCCTTTGCAAGCAAAGACCTGCACCTGAAAAAGGATAAACGACCAATGCGTGATCTTGTTTGTATGCGAAATGCAGATGAGATGCAAAAAATCTTAGGGTCAAAAATTAGGGTCTGACAGATGCCCCTATTTAAGTTTCTTCAATCCAGAGATAATGAAGATCGAGATCTTCGTTTCGACAAGATGGAAGATACTTAAATATCAAAAAATCCAATTTTTGATCCTAAGATGCCAAAAACTGGAATGGAATGAAATGAAATGAGACAAAACGAATGATGATATGGAAATAATATGAGGCATATGAAACTGTTATAAAAGCATATGAGATGTATATGAAATGCAGAGAAAATATGTGACAGCATATGAAATATTATGAGGAAAATTATGAGATGATATGAAATGTATATGGAACCAAATGAAATGCAAAGAAGTCCGTGAAGGACAAAACGACACATGAAAAAGAATATACGTTGGGGATAAGGATCATAAGACTCCGATGAGGAAAACAACATGCTAGAGACCAAAACATGACTCAGCCGTGGTGAAAATGTCCAAGAAGGGCAATTGGACAGAAAACATCACAACATCCAAGAATGGCACTGAATGAAGTGAGAAAAGTCCCGAAACAGTACACCAGAAGCATCCATAGATGACATTACTGACTTTAATAGGGATATCCGAGAATGGCAATCGGAAAAGGATAATCACAACATCTGAGAATGGCAATCAGATAAAATATGTGAATCTCAACATTCAGGAATAGAACTGAATGAAATGGGAGAAAGTTCGGGAAAGTACATCAAATCAATGATGACTTCACCATGAAAATCCGAGAGTGGCAGTCGGAAGGAAATGATCACAACATCTGAGAATGGCAATCAGATAATATGTGAATCACAACATTCAGGAACAGAACTGAATGAGATGGAAAAAGTCCAGGACAGTACATCAAATCAATGATGACTTCACTATGGACATCCGAGAATAGCAATCGGAAGGAAGTGATCACAACATCCAAGAATAGCAATCAGATAAAATGTGAATCACAACATTCAGGAACAGAACTGAATGAGATGGAAAAAAGGTCCGGGACAGTACATCAAATCAATGATGACTTCACTATGGACATCCGAGAATGGCAATCGGAAGGAAATGATCACAACATCCGAGAATAGAAATCAGATAAAATGTGAATCACAACATTCAGGAACAGAACTGAATGAAATGGTAAAAAGTCTGGGACAGTACATCAAATCAATGATGACTTCACTATGGACATCTGAGAATGGCAATCGGAAGGAAATGATCACAACATCCGAGAATAGCAATCGGATAAAATGTGAATCACAACATTCAGGAACAGAACTGAATGAGATGGAAAAAGGTCCGGGACAGTACATCAAATCAATGATGACTTCACTATGGACATCCGAGAATGGCAATCGGATAAAAGGGTGTAATATCTGAGAGAAACAACAGGTAGGTGAAGAAAATGTTCTGGAGAGACAGACAAATGCCAAGTAAGTTGGATTTTGACCAAACAGTAAGAAATTGAAAACAACAAGACTTCGAAAAACGCATATGAGGACTAAAACACTCAGTATTCAGACATTTACGAAAATGGGGACTAAACCACCCAAGAACACACATAATGAGGACTAAAACACTCAAATATGCAAAGGTAAACAAAATTGGGGAATAACACACCCGAGAAAAACGCATAATGAGGAAAAACACACTCAAATATGCAAACATAAACCAGACTGGGGAATAACACACCCGAGAAAACGCATAATAAGGACTAAAATACTCAAATATGCAAACTTTTCAAAAATGGGGAATAACACACCCAAGAAAATAACATGAGAGAAAATGATGACAACCAGTTTAGACTCTTAGAGGAGTGGAAATGCTGACAACCAGTTTAGACTCTTAGAGGAGTGGAAAGATGAAAGACTAATTCCTCAACACAGAGATCACTACCATTCTGCTCGGACATTAGAGATGTTACTGCTGCACAAATCTCTGTCACACCAATAAACTGTACCAAGTTAAAAATATTTTGAGAGAAGTCATGCAAAGCTGTTTGGGGATTCTTGAAGAAAAGTTGCCCCAAGTTCAATGACTGATGAAGGTAAACTGATAATGGATTCAGTTCTCAACTACTGCTGGAGAAAATAATCAAATCTTGAAATAACTATTGAAAGAATAAACTGATCATGGCTTCAGTTCTTGAAATGAATGTTGATAAAATAAACTGATCGTAGCTTCAGCCCTTGAGAAAATAACCCAACATGTAACTTGCAGAGAATCCTCTGACCAACCAAATCTGAGAATAACTTGCATTGAGCAACAACATCTTGAAACAAAAGAAACTGAGAAAAACTTGCCCCTGATAAGATCACCGACCAAGTTTCTTAATTGTTTGAAAATTCTTTGATGAGGAAAGTTTATTTGCAAATAAAAAGTGTTTGTACCAACTTGGTAATTTTAATGCAAAGTTCAATGCAAAGTTTGAAATCAAGAATCATTTTGGGAATGAAATTTATTGATGTAAAGTAAATGAAAACATTGTCAAAACACGGCGGTTGAGATAACATTAAAGATAAAACAAAGGTAAGAAAACAAATGATTGGTAAAGAACTTGGGAGTCAGTTTACGCAACCTTGTTGTAGTATGTCTTTCAAAAGAAACCTGGATTCAATTAGGACTTTTGAAGGTTGTAACGTGGTCTGGTTCACGGTTTATGAAACAAAGGATATAGGCTAAAAGTTTATTTGTACCCAACCCAACTTCGTGATGAACTCCAGTCCTACATTCAATTAATTCAGCCTATGCATTCAAGTTCCAAGATATTTGGTATTGCACAGATGAAGATGATTCATAAGCCAAGGATTTTGAGATAGCAGTCACCTCTTCCTTTTGTTATTTCTAGTGAGGACTTTGGTCAACTCAACTTATTTTTGCTGAGGAATTTTAATGACCTTTTGACAAATATTTCTTTTTAATATCCCTAACTTTTGCCTGAACTGCGTCATTTCAACTTACAGCCAGCGGGATGCCCCAGTTTTTGCCTAAGTCTCCTTCATAGGTTTTGACTTAGCGGGCTTTGATGTTTTTTTTTCAATAATTTTTTCAATGTCATCTTTTTTGAAAGATAATGACTGCATGGCTTAATGATTACGATGAACCATCATTGGCTTTTGAATTGAGAAACATCTTCAACACTTCTTGATGTGTGTGAAGGAAAACTTGAGATTGCAACCTTTATTGAAAGGTGTCTTGAATGATTCTCTTGCACTTGAATGCACATTCGAATTAATTGAGAACTACCCATCCCCGGGTTAAAATTGCGGGTTTTTTTCCGAATAGAAAGAAACTTCAACTTCAAGGCTCAAAGGGGTTGACAAAAGATTAACTTCCTTATTTCTCTAGTGTTTAGGATTTGAAACAATGCATGTATATCATCAACCAAGTCTCAATTGAAAGCATACCAACAACAATTATGGGTATCTCGTTTTCATCATCCTCCCTCCAATCATTGTAAAAGCTTTGAGAAAAGATAAATGAATTTGAAATGTAAAGCATAAAGATGCAAATAGAAAATGAAATTGAATCAAAACAAAGCAATGCTCATTTCATTAAAATCAACATGAAAGTACAAACAAGCTTAAAAGCAAACAACTTAATATGATTGAAGAAAAATTGCAAACATAAAGAAACAATGGCCTAGTGATCCATCAACAACAAGGATGAGCTGTCCCGTCTGATATTCTGGCCTTGAAGAAAAATTAACTGTTGAAGTCTTCTAGAAGATTCACTTCCCAAGCTTCGGCACAGGATTGTTGATAACATTGGGATTAAGGTCATTAAAATAAAGGATGTTGTTCCTGATAAGTTCTTGCACTTTAGCCTTCAGTGCAAAGCAATGTTCCAAGTCGTGACCAGTTCCACCTTGATGAAACTCACAGCGGAGATCCGCTCTATAACCAACTGGAAGAGGATTTGGAACAGGAGGCGGAGGCCTAGTAGTAATTAAACCTTTCTCAATCAAAGAAGGAAACAATTCAGTGTAAGACATTGGAATAGGATCAAAGTTTGGCCTATTGCGATACTGATTTTGTCCAACAGCAGGAGGAGGAACCTGAGCTTGAGCTCGAATCTGAACTTGAGCTTGAGCTGGTCGAGCTTGACCTTGAACTTGAGTTTGAACAGGTTGAGTCTTGACAACAGGAGCCACTGCAGCTACATATGGTTGAACATATCGTTGTTGCGGGCGATAAGGCCTCCTCTCAGTTGAAACAGCATAAGCATCACCATCTCTTCTCTTGTGAGGATTCCCAAAAGACTTTCTTGCAGCATTAGGAGCTTCAGAATTGGTGATCTTACCTTTCTTGATACCTTCCTTTAGTCTTTCTCCGATAGTGACTAGATCAGAAAAACCAGATGAAACACTTCCTACCATTTTCTCCCAAAAGAACGGTTGAAGAGTGTCCATGAACAAACCAGTTAATTCCTTTTCGGGCAAAGGTGGTTCCACTTGAGCAACTAACTCTCTCCAACGCTGAGCATACTCTTTGAACGATTCTTTCTCTTTCTGTGACATGTTTTGAAGTTGACGACGGTCAGGTGCCATGTCCAGATTGTACTTATACTGCCTTACAAAAGCATCAGATAAATCTTTCCACCTTCGAATGTGACTCTTCTCAAGTCCAACATACCACTTCATAGAAGCACCACTCAAACTATCTTGAAAACAGTGAATAAGCAACTTGTCATCCTTAGCATGTGCATCCATTTTGCGACAATACATCAGCAAATGAATCTTTGGACAAGTATGGCCATTATACTTCTCAAATACAGGAACCTTGAACTTATCAGGAAGAACCAAGTCAGAAACCAAACACATGTCTATTACAGCAGAACCAAAGACATATTTTCCTTCTAGACCTCTTACCCTCTTCTCATGAGTCAAACATTGCTCTCTAACTTCATCCATGTATCCAGGTTCACCCTAACTTTCAGCTTGTGGACCGGAAGCTTGGTACAAGAAAGGAGAATTCTGATAAGTAGTCTGAGCAGTAGCATGCACAACAGGTTGAGGTTCAGCAAAAGTCGGAGTTGAAAAGACTGGCACAATAGATGGACCACCCACTTGAGCAGTAGCAGAAACTGGCACATAATTCGGAGGTAACCCATATTCTGGCCAAGTAGAAACCGGTTGCTGAGCAACAGGAGGATCAACAACAGCAGTAAAAACTTCAGAGATAGCAATCTTTTGAGGTGGTTCACCTCTAGCAATCAGAACTTGCATCATTTCAGTAAGCCTAGTCATACCGGCCTTCAACTCATCAATTTCCATTCGAACTTCCATGTTATGCTGTTCTTGGTGTTCCATTCTCAATCTGATAGCTCTCCGTCTGTTAGCAGCTCTAGTACCGTATCTGTGGTGAGGAGTCAGCTTGACGGATCAACAGACAACTGAGGAAAGAAACAACCGGGATGAGTTCCCACACAACTCGGATGAACGCAAGAATATGCAAGAATGCAATGATATGCAATGTTCACTTCCATTTTCAGAAAAACAACTCGATTATTGCAAACATGGTCAACATCGAGAATATGGTCATGAAAAATCTTGACAAAAAAGAATATTTTTTTTTTCAATATTTGCAATAATCGGAATTGTCTTCCTTGAAAAATGGTTGTGATGATGATCATGATGAATATGTAGATGCAGCAACACAAACAAGATCACGCAAAGCACACAGGTTCAAAGGTTCGGATCACGAGCATGGAGTCAAGGTAACAGAACACCAACCCACACAGGTATGTACTAAGGTTTGTTTTTATTGTACCTGCAAAAAACCAAAAGGGTGCTAACAGAGGTTCCCAGAGTTAACAGCCATCTTTAGAATATCATCGGTACGTTGGATTACTCCTCAACCGATAACATTCTTAAAATAGACCTCGTCCGAGTGTATTATCGCGTGACAACCACCTTAAGTTTACACTCAGATAGTTTCCGCACTACGTTCCTAAATTGGCTTAGATTGGTTAAGGGTTCTACGGTCCTCAGTATGATCAGCTCAAGGTCGGAAAATAATGCCACGTATGATTACTCGTCATGACATTGATAGTCCAAGAGAGCCTAACCGAGTGGAGATTATCAAATTGATATCGCTTTGGACTACTCCATCGCGTATCGCTTCGAATATCGCCGTCCTATCATAAGTTCCACTCAGATCCGGGTTAGAATCTATCTCACAGAGGATCATCAAACCGAAACAGAACAAACAAGTAACAAGCAAAACAAATTAAAGCAGTAAATAAATCAAAGTAGGCCGAATCCACTTAGAGATTGACTCCCCAGCAGAGTCGCCACTTTTCTGTAGCGATAAAATCATGAGTGTAAGCTATTGATTAACTTAACTCGATATACACAGAGTCGCCACCGCGCTTTTATTTATTTCCAAAAGGAAAAAGGCAAAAGAACGAACAAAGCCTTAAAGAATCTTAACAGCTAAAAAGCTAAAAGAATCAAACAGAGAATGGGTACGGGGATTGGTTACAAATCGGGAAGGTTTTAAGCACCCGACTTGTCCGTGGTACTCTACGGGAACCCTTTGAAATGTTTACTGCATTTTTGGTTTGAAATGGTTTGCTTGAAAAAAGATTGAAGAGATGAGAAGAAGAATGTTTTTTAAGATTTTGGTGTTTGAAGAGACGAACGTCTCATGCCTACGTACCCACAAAGTGCAATGCGAGATCAAAACCCCGTAGTTCGTGGTACAAATTGTGAAAAGGCAAATGAGTTGAATTGATTTTAAAATGTAAAGATAAGTCGTCATTCTTTAGCGAATAATTCCGCTAGAAAGAATGAATCATATCTAAACATAAAAATGGTTAAAAAGAAACGTGCACGAGGGCACAAAAACAATCGAATGAGTTTGAAAGTTTTTAAGTTTTTTGAGAAAGAAAGTTTCGATATGCTTATGTGGTTTAGCATTTATTTAAGGAAATGAAATGAAAAGGTAAAAGCACATGACCGAAGTCAAGGTTTGATTGAGAAAATGTTTGAAGTTTGAAAACAAAGAAAGTTTTGAAAATAGGAAGGAGATTTGAAAATTGAAGAAGAATGGGAAGAGATGAAGGGACTATCCTAAGACTTGAAAAATAAAAGCTAAAGGAAGAATGATCAAACCATATGGCAAGCATTCTTTGAACAATTGTATTTCCATCTTCATAAACAAGTAAACTCAACCGGAGCCAAAGTCTTCAATCCATAACAAATGAGCAAATGGATGATCCTAGAATCTAAGTCCCACTCCAAGTCTCATGCTAAGGATAGTAACCATAGTCCGAAATTAAAAGTCACCCATTTTTTAGATGTTTAATCCGTTATTAGTGTTTTGGTGTCCAAATGGACAAAGGAGAAATAACAAGCAACAATATAAACAATAACAAAATGATGAATGATATAGAAGCATAATAAGAGAGATAGGGAACAAGAGATTGAAATAAAAGAGGATAAGGTGCGAGAGATTAAAATTAAATGTTAGTATATTCACATTATTATAATATTTACAATATAAGTGGTATGATGAACTTAATCAAGCACAACCACGAAAAGAAAAATAAAGTCGAGGCAACCGGATCCAATTGGATCGCATTCCGAATCGGGACAACTTTAGGTCTATGTTAAGCAATCGCCGAGTAATTTACGAAGTAATTACCCTACAAATGAGGCCGGCCACCACTAATTAAAGTGAAAAATATTCGTGTTAATACATGTTAGAGAAGCGATATTATGGATCGTTCTCCGAAAACATGTCACACTAAAAGAAAGAGAACGGTCTAATCTTAATCGAGATTTCCGTTGAATTTATCGAAAGCAATCTATCACGATCTCAAAGTATGGAGAATGATCCAAATGATCATTCATCCATAGATTTGAAATAATGAAGATTAAACTCTTCGAAAAAACAACAATCACGAATCGGAGATTGTCATCGACCAAAAATAAAAGATGAAGAAAAAATGGATCTCAAAAGTAGATCCATAAAAGAAATAGAAATATTCTTTAAAATCCTTTTCTAAAAATATATTTTCTAAATACTATTAAAATGCTTTTTCTAAAACTCTTTTCTAAGGCATACTTTCTAAAATGTTTCTAAATATTTTCTTAACATATATTTTCTAAACTTATTCTAAAATATATCAAAATAAAAATTGAAAATGAAATTCTTAATAAAATCTAAACTAATCACAAAATGAAAAAAGAAAAAGAGTAAACCAAGGAAATTGGAGAGAGGGATCCGAAATTATGAGGAGGTGGATATAACAATCCAAATGGATTTAGGCCCAAAACAGCTCATTCTTTTTTTTTTAAAAAAACCAGTAATGAACATAAGAAAAAAAAATGAAACAATGAGAAACTAGCTCTTCTTCTTCTTCACACATCTAGCTCACGGAAAGGGGGAAAAAGAAAAAAAAAACGCCGCGAAGCTTGCATTCTCACCGTCGATTGCAAACGGCCGACACCACTACTATCTCAACCTTCTTCTTCCTCGAAGCATCACTCTCTTAATTCACCATTTCTTCTCCTTCTCAGATCTTCCCCACTCGGATTTGCGGGCTAGTCTTTGGTGTTGTGGATTGATATGAAATTGGGGGAAAATTTGAGGGTGAAGGATTGAATTGAAACTCTGAGTTTTATTTTGGCAGCGATTTAGGGAGCTCTCAAAGCTTCAGAAGAATGAGAGTGGAAGAGGGCTTAATTTATAGCAAAATGGAGGAGAATGAAGCTTGCCGTTTTTGTGATTTCATCGGCGTTTTGAGGTCACGAAAATTATGTGCTAGCTGAGTTTTTGAAGCTGCTGCGTTTTGAACAAATGAGGTGCGTTTCGGATGCGGTGAAATTCTCGTGTCCTTTTCGTTTTCCTTTTTGATGAGCTGCGTTTTACTTTTTTACACTTGTGTTTTGATTGTGAGTCTCAGTTTGTTCGCGTTTTACAGGCTTGGCTTCAGCGTTTGGTGAGGCTTACGGGATGCGTGAGGCTGAGGGAAATTGGGCCTATTGTTTTACTCGTGTGCGGCTGCTGTGTTATTCGTGCGTGCGTTGTGGGCCTGTTTTGGCTAGATGTTGATTTGTTTTTTTTTTGCAGCCGGCGCGGGATGCTTGGGCAAGGCTTGGAATCAATTGTTGGCTTGTGGTTGCAAGTAAAATAAGCTACGGCACCTTGCTTGTGGGGCTGGGGTGATACGGCGTACGGCTTGTGAGAAGTGATGGGCGCGTGAGGTATGTTTGGCATGGAAAAGCTGGGTGTATAGGCTTGAGGCCTTGGAGTTTTTGCTGATGGATTGTGGTGCGGGATCTGGCTGATGCTTCGGCTGTATGCGTGTTGCTTGTAGAAATTGTTTGGGAGTTGAGGCTTGATGTGAGGTTGTACGATGGCTTGTGAGTATTGGCTTTGTGTGGGGTCAGCTAGGAAACATGTTATTGGATGTTACGTGTAATGCTTGAGCAGTGAGCTAGCTATGGCATACGGCTGAATGCAGGATGTGAAGTGATGTTTGGAGTGTGTTGTGATAGGAAATGGTGCGGCTGTTGTATTGTGTGGGAAGCGTGTGAAGGTGAGGGAAAATGGCTTGGGAATGAGCGTGAGACTAAGCTGGTATTGGGGTCAGCTTGTAGTTGTTGTGGCTTGACTTTAGGCAGGTGATGTTGTGTACGGAAGCTAACGGGAGTTTGTGAAGAGGCTTGCAAATTCGGCTGGATGAGGAAGTGAGGCTTGGACTTGTTTTTGTTCATGAGGCTTACGTTGATGAAGTGTGTACGGCTTGTGAAGATGTGGCTGATTCATTTTTTTTTATTTGTTATGTAAAACTAGAAAAAATATTAAGAAAATAATAATTAAAAAAAGGTATTAAAAAAAAATACTATGGGCTTAATATCTAATGGGCTTTATATATTTTTTAAAACATGGCTAAAAGGTGAATATTCTAAAATAAAAGAAATGAAAAGAAAGTTGGATTTAAATTGGATAAAAATTATTTTTGGATAATAAAATGGAAAAAAATAATGGGAAATGGTTAAATGAGATGATTTAATCGGAAAAAGGATAATGGATATTCGAGAACTGATTATTGGATATATTTTTTTGGTGAAATGGATATGGAATTGATGGTTTTAAGCCCACAGCAAACTCCGATTTTTTTCAACAAGCCACTGATAAAATGAACACAGTCATCACAAATCCACTGAATAATTCATGGCATTGAGCCACAACCACTTGAATCCTCTAAAAATTGCCCAGATTATTTGAGGAAAATAAATCCACGAACCAACCACTGATGAACTGACAAATCATTGAAGATTCGGACCAAACTTCGCACAAAACACTGTCTGATAACTGATGATCACAGCACATAACACAGTCTTGAACTTTTGAATACGCACAGTCTGAGAAACAGACCACTGTCACACACATCTTGCAGTCGAAACAATCTCTTGATAGTTTGACCAAGATTAGGTCAAACGTCCATCTGAATCGAATTGTGACTGAACAAACGCCTCTGAATTAAAATCAATGCCCTGTCCTTAAAATCCTGCAACACAGAGAAGAAGAAGAAACAACTGCAACATATTTTTTTGTATTTTGGTTAGAGGTTAGTAAATATAAACAAATAACAGAAATTAAACATGGTGATCCTTTGCAAGCAAAGACCTGCACCTGAAAAAGGATAAACGACCAATGCGTGATCTTGTTTGTATGCGAAATGCAGATGAGATGCAAAAAATCTTAGGGTCAAAAATTAGGGTCTGACAGATGCCCCTATTTAAGTTTCTTCAATCCAGAGATAATGAAGATCGAGATCTTCGTTTCGACAAGATGGAAGATACTTAAATATCAAAAAACCCAATTTTTGATCCTAAGATGCCAAAAACTGGAATGGAATGAAATGAAATGAGACAAAACGAATGATGATATGGAAATAATATGAGGCATATGAAACTGTTATAAAAGCATATGAGATGTATATGAAATGCAGAGAAAATATGTGACAGCATATGAAATATTATGAGGAAAATTATGAGATGATATGAAATGTATATGGAACCAAATGAAATGCAAAGAAGTCCGTGAAGGACAAAACGACACATGAAAAAGAATATACGTTGGGGATAAGGATCATAAGACTCCGATGAGGAAAACAACATGCTAGAGACCAAAACATGACTCAGCCGTGGTGAAAATGTCCAAGAAGGGCAATTGGACAGAAAACATCACAACATCCAAGAATGGCACTGAATGAAGTGAGAAAAGTCCCGAAACAGTACACCAGAAGCATCCATAGATGACATTACTGACTTTAATAGGGATATCCGAGAATGGCAATCGGAAAAGGATAATCACAACATCTGAGAATGGCAATCAGATAAAATATGTGAATCTCAACATTCAGGAATAGAACTGAATGAAATGGGAGAAAGTTCGGGAAAGTACATCAAATCAATGATGACTTCACCATGAAAATCCGAGAGTGGCAGTCGGAAGGAAATGATCACAACATCTGAGAATGGCAATCAGATAATATGTGAATCACAACATTCAGGAACAGAACTGAATGAGATGGAAAAAGTCCAGGACAGTACATCAAATCAATGATGACTTCACTATGGACATCCGAGAATAGCAATCGGAAGGAAGTGATCACAACATCCAAGAATAGCAATCAGATAAAATGTGAATCACAACATTCAGGAACAGAACTGAATGAGATGGAAAAAAGGTCCGGGACAGTACATCAAATCAATGATGACTTCACTATGGACATCCGAGAATGGCAATCGGAAGGAAATGATCACAACATCCGAGAATAGAAATCAGATAAAATGTGAATCACAACATTCAGGAACAGAACTGAATGAAATGGTAAAAAGTCTGGGACAGTACATCAAATCAATGATGACTTCACTATGGACATCTGAGAATGGCAATCGGAAGGAAATGATCACAACATCCGAGAATAGCAATCGGATAAAATGTGAATCACAACATTCAGGAACAGAACTGAATGAGATGGAAAAAGGTCCGGGACAGTACATCAAATCAATGATGACTTCACTATGGACATCCGAGAATGGCAATCGGATAAAAGGGTGTAATATCTGAGAGAAACAACAGGTAGGTGAAGAAAATGTTCTGGAGAGACAGACAAATGCCAAGTAAGTTGGATTTTGACCAAACAGTAAGAAATTGAAAACAACAAGACTTCGAAAAACGCATATGAGGACTAAAACACTCAGTATTCAGACATTTACGAAAATGGGGACTAAACCACCCAAGAACACACATAATGAGGACTAAAACACTCAAATATGCAAAGGTAAACAAAATTGGGGAATAACACACCCGAGAAAAACGCATAATGAGGAAAAACACACTCAAATATGCAAACATAAACCAGACTGGGGAATAACACACCCGAGAAAACGCATAATAAGGACTAAAATACTCAAATATGCAAACTTTTCAAAAATGGGGAATAACACACCCAAGAAAATAACATGAGAGAAAATGATGACAACCAGTTTAGACTCTTAGAGGAGTGGAAATGCTGACAACCAGTTTAGACTCTTAGAGGAGTGGAAAGATGAAAGACTAATTCCTCAACACAGAGATCACTACCATTCTGCTCGGACATTAGAGATGTTACTGCTGCACAAATCTCTGTCACACCAATAAACTGTACCAAGTTAAAAATATTTTGAGAGAAGTCATGCAAAGCTGTTTGGGGATTCTTGAAGAAAAGTTGCCCCAAGTTCAATGACTGATGAAGGTAAACTGATAATGGATTCAGTTCTCAACTACTGCTGGAGAAAATAATCAAATCTTGAAATAACTATTGAAAGAATAAACTGATCATGGCTTCAGTTCTTGAAATGAATGTTGATAAAATAAACTGATCGTAGCTTCAGCCCTTGAGAAAATAACCCAACATGTAACTTGCAGAGAATCCTCTGACCAACCAAATCTGAGAATAACTTGCATTGAGCAACAACATCTTGAAACAAAAGAAACTGAGAAAAACTTGCCCCTGATAAGATCACCGACCAAGTTTCTTAATTGTTTGAAAATTCTTTGATGAGGAAAGTTTATTTGCAAATAAAAAGTGTTTGTACCAACTTGGTAATTTTAATGCAAAGTTCAATGCAAAGTTTGAAATCAAGAATCATTTTGGGAATGAAATTTATTGATGTAAAGTAAATGAAAACATTGTCAAAACACGGCGGTTGAGATAACATTAAAGATAAAACAAAGGTAAGAAAACAAATGATTGGTAAAGAACTTGGGAGTCAGTTTACGCAACCTTGTTGTAGTATGTCTTTCAAAAGAAACCTGGATTCAATTAGGACTTTTGAAGGTTGTAACGTGGTCTGGTTCACGGTTTATGAAACAAAGGATATAGGCTAAAAGTTTATTTGTACCCAACCCAACTTCGTGATGAACTCTAGTCCTACATTCAATTAATTCAGCCTATGCATTCAAGTTCCAAGATATTTGGTATTGCACAGATGAAGATGATTCATAAGCCAAGGATTTTGAGATAGCAGTCACCTCTTCCTTTTGTTATTTCTAGTGAGGACTTTGGTCAACTCAACTTATTTTTGCTGAGGAATTTTAATGACCTTTTGACAAATATTTCTTTTTAATATCCCTAACTTTTGCCTGAACTGCGTCATTTCAACTTACAGCCAGCGGGATGCCCCAGTTTTTGCCTAAGTCTCCTTCATAGGTTTTGACTTAGCGGGCTTTGATGTTTTTTTTTCAATAATTTTTTCAATGTCATCTTTTTTGAAAGATAATGACTGCATGGCTTAATGATTACGATGAACCATCATTGGCTTTTGAATTGAGAAACATCTTCAACACTTCTTGATGTGTGTGAAGGAAAACTTGAGATTGCAACCTTTATTGAAAGGTGTCTTGAATGATTCTCTTGCACTTGAATGCACATTCGAATTAATTGAGAACTACCCATCCCCGGGTTAAAATTGCGGGTTTTTTTCCGAATAGAAAGAAACTTCAACTTCAAGGCTCAAAGGGGTTGACAAAAGATTAACTTCCTTATTTCTCTAGTGTTTAGGATTTGAAACAATGCATGTATATCATCAACCAAGTCTCAATTGAAAGCATACCAACAACAATTATGGGTATCTCGTTTTCATCATCCTCCCTCCAATCATTGTAAAAGCTTTGAGAAAAGATAAATGAATTTGAAATGTAAAGCATAAAGATGCAAATAGAAAATGAAATTGAATCAAAACAAAGCAATGCTCATTTCATTAAAATCAACATGAAAGTACAAACAAGCTTAAAAGCAAACAACTTAATATGATTGAAGAAAAATTGCAAACATAAAGAAACAATGGCCTAGTGATCCATCAACAACAAGGATGAGCTGTCCCGTCTGATATTCTGGCCTTGAAGAAAAATTAACTGTTGAAGTCTTCTAGAAGATTCACTTCCCAAGCTTCGACAAAGGATTGTTGATAACATTGGGATTAAGGTCATTAAAATAAAGGATGTTGTTCCTGATAAGTTCTTGCACTTTAGCCTTCAGTGCAAAGCAATGTTCCAAGTCGTGACCAGTTCCACCTTGATGAAACTCACAGCGGAGATCCGCTCTATAACCAACTGGAAGAGGATTTGGAACAGGAGGCGGAGGCCTAGTAGTAATTAAACCTTTCTCAATCAAAGAAGGAAACAATTCAGTGTAAGACATTGGAATAGGATCAAAGTTTGGCCTATTGCGATACTGATTTTGTCCAACAGCAGGAGGAGGAACCTGAGCTTGAGCTCGAATCTGAACTTGAGCTTGAGCTGGTCGAGCTTGACCTTGAACTTGAGTTTGAACAGGTTGAGTCTTGACAACAGGAGCCACTGCAGCTACATATGGTTGAACATATCGTTGTTGCGGGCGATAAGGCCTCCTCTCAGTTGAAACAGCATAAGCATCACCATCTCTTCTCTTGTGAGGATTCCCAAAAGACTTTCTTGCAGCATTAGGAGCTTCAAAATTGGTGATCTTACCTTTCTTGATACCTTCCTTTAGTCTTTCTCCGATAGTGACTAGATCAGAAAAACCAGATGAAACACTTCCTACCATTTTCTCCCAAAAGAACGGTTGAAGAGTGTCCATGAACAAACCAGTTAATTCCTTTTCGGGCAAAGGTGGTTCCACTTGAGCAACTAACTCTCTCCAACGCTGAGCATACTCTTTGAACGATTCTTTCTCTTTCTGTGACATGTTTTGAAGTTGACGACGGTCAGGTGCCATGTCCAGATTGTACTTATACTGCCTTACAAAAGCATCAGATAAATCTTTCCACCTTCGAATGTGACTCTTCTCAAGTCCAACATACCACTTCATAGAAGCACCACTCAAACTATCTTGAAAACAGTGAATAAGCAACTTGTCATCCTTAGCATGTGCATCCATTTTGCGACAATACATCAGCAAATGAATCTTTGGACAAGTATGGCCATTATACTTCTCAAATACAGGAACCTTGAACTTATCAGGAAGAACCAAGTCAGAAACCAAACACATGTCTATTACAGCAGAACCAAAGACATATTTTCCTTCTAGACCTCTTACCCTCTTCTCATGAGTCAAACATTGCTCTCTAACTTCATCCATGTATCCAGGTTCACCCTAACTTTCAGCTTGTGGACCGGAAGCTTGGTACAAGAAAGGAGAATTCTGATAAGTAGTCTGAGCAGTAGCATGCACAACAGGTTGAGGTTCAGCAAAAGTCGGAGTTGAAAAGACTGGCACAATAGATGGACCACCCACTTGAGCAGTAGCAGAAACTGGCACATAATTCGGAGGTAACCCATATTCTGGCCAAGTAGAAACCGGTTGCTGAGCAACAGGAGGATCAACAACAGCAGTAAAAACTTCAGAGATAGCAATCTTTTGAGGTGGTTCACCTCTAGCAATCAGAACTTGCATCATTTCAGTAAGCCTAGTCATACCGGCCTTCAACTCATCAATTTCCATTCGAACTTCCATGTTATGCTGTTCTTGGTGTTCCATTCTCAATCTGATAGCTCTCCGTCTGTTAGCAGCTCTAGTACCGTATCTGTGGTGAGGAGTCAGCTTGACGGATCAACAGACAACTGAGGAAAGAAACAACCGGGATGAGTTCCCACACAACTCGGATGAACGCAAGAATATGCAAGAATGCAATGATATGCAATGTTCACTTCCATTTTCAGAAAAACAACTCGATTATTGCAAACATGGTCAACATCGAGAATATGGTCATGAAAAATCTTGACAAAAAAGAATATTTTTTTTTTCAATATTTGCAATAATCGGAATTGTCTTCCTTGAAAAATGGTTGTGATGATGATCATGATGAATATGTAGATGCAGCAACACAAACAAGATCACGCAAAGCACACAGGTTCAAAGGTTCGGATCACGAGCATGGAGTCAAGGTAACAGAACACCAACCCACACAGGTATGTACTAAGGTTTGTTTTTATTGTACCTGCAAAAAACCAAAAGGGTGCTAACAGAGGTTCCCAGAGTTAACAGCCATCTTTAGAATATCATCGGTACGTTGGATTACTCCTCAACCGATAACATTCTTAAAATAGACCTCGTCCGAGTGTATTATCGCGTGACAACCACCTTAAGTTTACACTCAGATAGTTTCCGCACTACGTTCCTAAATTGGCTTAGATTGGTTAAGGGTTCTACGGTCCTCAGTATGATCAGCTCAAGGTCGGAAAATAATGCCACGTATGATTACTCGTCATGACATTGATAGTCCAAGAGAGCCTAACCGAGTGGAGATTATCAAATTGATATCGCTTTGGACTACTCCATCGCGTATCGCTTCGAATATCGCTGTCCTATCATAAGTTCCACTCAGATCCGGGTTAGAATCTATCTCACAGAGGATCATCAAACCGAAACAGAACAAACAAGTAACAAGCAAAACAAATTAAAGCAGTAAATAAATCAAAGTAGGCCGAATCCACTTAGAGATTGACTCCCCAGCAGAGTCGCCACTTTTCTGTAGCGATAAAATCATGAGTGTAAGCTATTGATTAACTTAACTCGATATACACAGAGTCGCCACCGCGCTTTTATTTATTTCCAAAAGGAAAAAGGCAAAAGAACGAACAAAGCCTTAAAGAATCTTAACAGCTAAAAAGCTAAAAGAATCAAACAGAGAATGGGTACGGGGATTGGTTACAAATCGGGAAGGTTTTAAGCACCCGACTTGTCCGTGGTACTCTACGGGAACCCTTTGAAATGTTTACTGCATTTTTGGTTTGAAATGGTTTGCTTGAAAAAAGATTGAAGAGATGAGAAGAAGAATGTTTTTTAAGATTTTGGTGTTTGAAGAGACGAACGTCTCATGCCTACGTACCCACAAAGTGCAATGCGAGATCAAAACCCCGTAGTTCGTGGTACAAATTGTGAAAAGGCAAATGAGTTGAATTGATTTTAAAATGTAAAGATAAGTCGTCATTCTTTAGCGAATAATTCCGCTAGAAAGAATGAATCATATCTAAACATAAAAATGGTTAAAAAGAAACGTGCACGAGGGCACAAAAACAATCGAATGAGTTTGAAAGTTTTTAAGTTTTTTGAGAAAGAAAGTTTCGATATGCTTATGTGGTTTAGCATTTATTTAAGGAAATGAAATGAAAAGGTAAAAGCACATGACCGAAGTCAAGGTTTGATTGAGAAAATGTTTGAAGTTTGAAAACAAAGAAAGTTTTGAAAATAGGAAGGAGATTTGAAAATTGAAGAAGAATGGGAAGAGATGAAGGGACTATCCTAAGACTTGAAAAATAAAAGCTAAAGGAAGAATGATCAAACCATATGGCAAGCATTCTTTGAACAATTGTATTTCCATCTTCATAAACAAGTAAACTCAACCGGAGCCAAAGTCTTCAATCCATAACAAATGAGCAAATGGATGATCCTAGAATCTAAGTCCCACTCCAAGTCTCATGCTAAGGATAGTAACCATAGTCCGAAATTAAAAGTCACCCATTTTTTAGATGTTTAATCCGTTATTAGTGTTTTGGTGTCCAAATGGACAAAGGAGAAATAACAAGCAACAATATAAACAATAACAAAATGATGAATGATATAGAAGCATAATAAGAGAGATAGGGAACAAGAGATTGAAATAAAAGAGGATAAGGTGCGAGAGATTAAAATTAAATGTTAGTATATTCACATTATTATAATATTTACAATATAAGTGGTATGATGAACTTAATCAAGCACAACCACGAAAAGAAAAATAAAGTCGAGGCAACCGGATCCAATTGGATTGCATTCCGAATCGGGACAACTTTAGGTCTATGTTAAGCAATCGCCGAGTAATTTACGAAGTAATTACCCTACAAATGAGGCCGGCCACCACTAATTAAAGTGAAAAATATTCGTGTTAATACATGTTAGAGAAGCGATATTATGGATCGTTCTCCGAAAACATGTCACACTAAAAGAAAGAGAACGGTCTAATCTTAATCGAGATTTTCGTTGAATTTATCGAAAGCAATCTATCACGATCTCAAAGTATGGAGAATGATCCAAATGATCATTCATCCATAGATTTGAAATAATGAAGATTAAACTCTTCGAAAAAACAACAATCACGAATCGGAGATTGTCATCGACCAAAAATAAAAGATGAAGAAAAAATGGATCTCAAAAGTAGATCCATAAAAGAAATAGAAATATTCTTTAAAATCCTTTTCTAAAAATATATTTTCTAAATACTATTAAAATGCTTTTTCTAAAACTCTTTTCTAAAGCATACTTTCTAAAATGTTTCTAAATATTTTCTTAACATATATTTTCTAAACTTATTCTAAAATATATCAAAATAAAAATTGAAAATGAAATTCTTAATAAAATCTAAACTAATCACAAAATGAAAAAAGAAAAAGAGTAAACCAAGGAAATTGGAGAGAGGGATCCGAAATTATGAGGAGGTGGATATAACAATCCAAATGGATTTAGGCCCAAAACAGCTCATTCTTTTTAAATAAAAATAAACCAGCAATGAACATAAGAAAAAAAAATGAAACAATGAGAAACTAGCTCTTCTTCTTCTTCACACATCTAGCTCACGGAAAGGGGAAAAAAGAAAAAAAAAACGCCGTGAAGCTTGCATTCTCACCGTCGATTGCAAACGGCCGACACCACTACTATCTCAACCTTCTTCTTCCTCGAAGCATCACTCTCTTAATTCACCATTTCTTCTCCTTCTCAGATCTTCCCCACTCGGATTTGCGGGCTAGTCTTTGGTGTTGTGGATTGATATGAAATTGGGGAAAAATTTGAGGGTGAAGGATTGAATTGAAACTCTGAGTTTTATTTTGGCAGCGATTTAGGGAGCTCTCAAAGCTTCAGAAGAATGAGAGCGGAAGAGGGCTTAATTTATAGCAAAATGGAGGAGAATGAAGCTTGTCGTTTTTGTGATTTCGTCGGCGTTTTGAGGTCACGAAAATTATGTGCTAGCTGAGTTTTTGAAGCTGCTGCGTTTTGAACAAATGAGGTGCGTTTCGGATGCGGTGAAATTCTCGTGTCCTTTTCGTTTTCCTTTTTGATGAGCTGCGTTTTACTTTTTTACACTTGTGTTTTGATTGTGAGTCTCAGTTTGTTCGCGTTTTACAGGCTTGGCTTCAGCGTTTGGTGAGGCTTACAGGATGCGTGAGGCTGAGGGAAATTGGGCCTATTGTTTTACTCGTGTGCGGCTGCTGTGTTATTCGTGCGTGCGTTGTGGGCCTGTTTTGGCTAGATGTTGATTTGGTTTTTTTTTTGCAGCCGGCGCGGGATGCTTGGGCAAGGCTTGGAATCAATTGTTGGCTTGTGGTTGCAAGTAAAATAAGCTACGGCATCTTGCTTGTGGGGATGGGGTGATACGGCGTACGGCTTGTGAGAAGTGATGGGCGCGTGAGGTATGTTTGGCATGGAAAAGCTGGGTGTATAGGCTTGAGGCCTTGGAGTTTTTGCTGATGGATTGTGGTGCGGGATCTGGCTGATGCTTCGGCTGTATGCGTGTTGCTTGTAGAAATTGTTTGGGAGTTGAGGCTTGATGTGAGGTTGTACGATGGCTTGTGAGTATTGGCTTTGTGTGGGGTCAGCTGGGAAACATGTTATTGGATGTTACGTGTGATGCTTGAGCAGTGAGCTAGCTATGGCATACGGCTGAATGCAGGATGTGAAGTGATGTTTGGAGTGTGTTGTGATAGGAAATGGTGTGGCTGTTGTATTGTGCGGGAAGCGTGTGAAGGTGAGGGAAAATGGCTTGGGAATGAGCGTGAGACTAAGCTGGTATTGGGGTCAGCTTGTAGTTGTTGTGGCTTGACTTTAGGCAGGTGATGTTGTGTACGGAAGCTGACGGGAGTTTGTGAAGAGGCTTGCGAATTCGGCTGGATGAGGAAGTGAGGCTTGGACTTGTTTTTGTTCATGAGGCTTACGTTGATGAAGTGTGTACGGCTTGTGAAGATGTGGCTGATTCATTTTTTTTTATTTGTTATGTAAAACTAGAAAAAATCTTAAGAAAATAATAATTAAAAAAAGGTATTAAAAAAAAATGCTATGGGCTTTATATATTTTTTAAAACATGGCTAAAAGGTGAATATTCTAAAATAAAAGAAATGAAAAGAAAGTTGGATTTAAATTGGATAAAAATTATTTTTGGATAATAAAATGGAAAAAAATAATGGGAAATGGTTAAATGAGATGATTTAATCGGAAAAAGGATAATGGATATTCGAGAACTGATTATTGGATATATTTTTTTGGTGAAATGGATATGGAATTGATGGTTTTAAGCCCACAGCAAACTCCGATTTTTCCAACAAGCCACTGATAAAATGAACACAGTCATCACAAATCCACTGAATAATTCATGGCATTGAGCCACAACCACTTGAATCCTCTAAAAATTGCCCAGATTATTTGAGGAAAATAAATCCACGAACCAACCACTGATGAACTGACAAATCATTGAAGATTCGGACCAAACTTCGCACAAAACACTGTCTGATAACTGATGATCACAGCACATAACACAGTCTTGAACTTTTGAATACGCACAGTCTGAGAAACAGACCACTGTCACACACATCTTGCAGTCGAAACAATCTCTTGATAGTTTGACCAAGATTAGGTCAAACGTCCATCTGAATCGAATTGTGACTGAACAAACGCCTCTGAATTAAAATCAATGCCCTGTCCTTAAAATCCTGCAACACAGAGAAGAAGAAGAAACAACTGCAACATATTTTTTTGTATTTTGGTTAGAGGTTAGTAAATATAAACAAATAACAGAAATTAAACATGGTGATCCTTTGCAAGCAAAGACCTGCACCTGTAAAAGGATAAACGACCAATGCGTGATCTTGTTTGTATGCGAAATGCAGATGAGATGCGAAAAATCTTAGGGTCAAAAATTAGGGTCTGACAGATATTTGGAAGAATCCCGAATATCCATCTAGGTAACAAAAGTAAAAGTGTCTGGCTAGGCGCTCCAACATTTGGTCTATGAATGGTAATGGGAAATGGTCCTTCCTAGTTGCTTTATTTAATTTTCTATAGTCTATGCACATACGCCAACCTCCATCGGTTCTTTTTGCTACATGTTCGCCCTTCTTGTTTTGCACGACTGTGATGCCTCCCTTTTTAGGTACTACATGCACAGGACTCACCCATTTACTGTCTGAGATCTGATATATTATACCTGCCTCTAGTAACTTAAGAACTTCAGTCTTAACTACATTACTCATTATAGGATTTATTCTTCGTTGGTGTTCTCTGGAAGGTTTTGAATCTTCTTCAAGCAAAATCGGATGCATGCATACGGATGGGCTTATTCCTTTTAGATCTGAGATCTTATATCCTAAGGCGGAGGGGTACCTTCGTAAAACATCTAACAATTGGTTTTTTTCCTCTTGGTCTAAGGTAGCACTGACTATAACTGGACGATTCATTTCTTCATCAAGAAATTCATATCTCAGGTTCTTAGGCAGTTCCTTAAGTTTTACGGTTGGTTTCATAGGGCAAGGCATAGGATCTGGGGTAAGAGATAAGCATTCGTGAAGGTTATCATCAATGTAGGGTTTTTTATAATTGTCATCTTCCAAAATAAGGGTTGATGGCAATTTTATAGATTCAGTTTCTTCTTCTTGTTCTAATTCCCTAATGCATTCATCAATGATATCTAAGGCGTAACAAGCATCTCCTATTACAGGTGCCATAAGAAATTTCGAAAGGACAAATTCTATCTTTTCGTCACCTACCTCGAAGGTTAGTTTCCCTTTTTTAACATCTATTACGGCTCCAGCAGTCGATAAGAACGGTCTACCCAGGAGGATTGGTATGTCGTCATCTTCTTTAATGTCCATGACAACAAAATCAATAGGTATAAACAGCTAACCTATCCTAACAAGGACGTCTTCAAGCATGCCTATAGGGTATTTAACGGATCTATAGGCTAATTGAAGTGACATCTTAGTAGGTTGTAATTCTCCTAAGTTCAATTTCTCACAAACTGCTAAAGGCATTAAGCTCACACTAGCTCCTAAGTCTAGAAAATCTTTTTCGATGACATGATTCCCCAAAATACAAGGAATGGAAAAATTTTCGGGATCTTTATCTTTCTTTGCTAACCTATTTTCGGAAATAGAATTAGATTCCACAGGTTTCGGATCTTCAAGTCTACGTTTATTTGTAAGTATGTCTTTGAGAAACTTAGCGTAAGAAGGTATTTGGGTGATGGCTTCTGTAAAGGGGATTTCTACGTGAAGTTTTTCTATAACCTTAACGAATTTTTGATACTGATTATCGATTTGGGTTTTCTTTAATCTTTGAGGGTATGGTATAGGTGGTTTGTATGGCGGTGGTGGTACATAGGTTTTATTTTTAGGTTCTTCTCCTTTTTCTTGACTTTCTGAGTTTTTAGATTCCTCTGGTTCTTTCTCCTCATTTCTCTCAGAAGTTTCGGGCTCACTTAATCTAGGGTTAGAAGGTTCCTTATAAGCGGTTCCACTTTGTAAAGTAATGGCATTTTCTTGCCCTTTTGGGTTTTGTTGAGGTTGTCCAGGGAACTGTCCTCCAGGTGTAGTCTGTGGGGCTTGGTTTAAAGCTACCTGAGAGATCTGGGTTTCAAGCATCTTATTATGAGTAATAATTTGGTCAACCTTGGTTCCTAACTGGGTAATTAGTTCGTTAACATGGACGTTTTGGTTCATGAACTCTTTGTTTTATTGTGTTTGAGCGGTGATAAAATTTTCTACAATTTTCTCAAGGCTCGGACTTGGTGGTACAGGTTGCATAGGTTGATTTGTTCTTGGGGCTTGGTAACCTTGTTGTCTCGGAGGTGCGGTATTTTGAATAGGGTTATTATTTTTGTAGGAGAAGTTTGGATGATTCCTCCATCCAGGGTTATATGTGTTTGAAAATGGGTTTCCTTGGGTGTAGTTCACTTGCTCAGGATTGGTCTCATTTAACAGATTGCATTCGGCGGATTGGTGTCCTTGCGTCCCACATATCTCACAATTCGGCGAAACTGCAGCTACAGTATTCGGAGTTATGCACATATGTTCGACTCTAAGGGCCAATGCGTCCATTTTAGCTTGCATTATGTCCATAGAGCTTAGCTCATGTATTCCTCCTTGGGCTTCCTTCTTTTCCACTGTCGCTCGTTCTACTCCCCATGATTGATGGTTTTGGGCCATATCCTCGATAAGGGCACTAGCTTCTGGGTAAGGTTTGTTCATCAGTGCGCCACCAGCGGCAGCGTCGATGGTCATCTTGGTGTTATAGTGAAGTCCATTATAGAAGGTTTGAATGATTATCTAATTCTCTAAGCCATGATGTGGGCATGCTCTTAATAGATCTTTATATCTCTCCCAGGCTTCGAACAACGACTCTCCTTGGTGTTGGGTAAATCTGGTTATTAGGTTTCGAAGAAGAGCGGTCTTACTTGGGGGAAAATATCTAGCAAGGAAAACTTTTCTAAGGTCTTCCCAAGTTGTTATGGAATTGGGTGGAAGGGAATCTAACCAAGATAGAGCTTTATCTCTGAAGGAAAAGGGAAATAATCTTAAGCGTATCGCCTCAGGAGGAGCTTCATTGGTTTTAAAGGTGTCTGCTAACTGAAGAAAGTTTTTTAAATGTTGGTTTGGGTTCTCAGTAGCAAGACCTGCGAATTGTCTCTGTTGCACTAATTGCATCAGGGATGGTTTAAGTTCAAAATTATTGGCTGAGATAACGGGGTTTACTATACTAGAACTAGGTTCCTCGTTTGATGGTTGGGCGAAGTCCTTAAGAGGTCTTCGGTTTTGATCTTCGGCCATAGCTCTCATATTCCTATGGAAAAACAAATGTGCGCGAGCGTAACGTTCAGGTTCAGCTAGAGGGTCTACTAAGCTTCCGGCACTGCGAGTCTTTCGCATTGACCGGTGGGTAACAACCTTAGTCTAAACGGTATAACTACAAGGTATGAAATTTGACGAAATTGGTCCCCGGCAACGGCGCCAAAAACTTGATGCGTGTTTTTCGCAAGTGTACGAACACGTTAGAGTAATATAAAAGATTGTCGAATCCACAGAGACCAAGTGTCAATCTATCGTACCTGTTGTTATGGTGTGTATCTAAGGCAACTGAATATAAGGGTTTTAAGAAGTGCGCAATGGTAAATAAAATGGTAATTTTAAACAATTAATAAAGACAGGCTCGAATGTAATTCACATAATCAATTAATAATCCGGTATTTGTTAATAGAACTACTTATGGGCAATGTTTTCCACTTTGAAAAGAACTAATTTAACAGGAATTGTCGCTTTCGCGTATTCAGAACCGAGTTGTACTCTCTAATCAACCCCTCCTATTGTCACGGATAAAAAGGTGCGTACTGCGTTAGAGTAGTAAACCTATTTTTAAGAAATATAGTATCTTAACTAAGTTGAAAAGTATTTTAACCTGGATTTCTTAGCAAAAAGAGGTTCTTACGAACCAGACTCTAAACTTCATAATGCGTCCGAAAATCGTTTTAAAATCTCTTTTCTTTTTAATCTAAAAACTCCTAATGAACTAGACAAAGCGCTTTTGGCTATTTTTGAAATAGTTAAAAACAATTACTTAAATTGAAAGATAAAATAGCCCTTAAGTGTTTCCACGAACAATTGTACGGATTACTGGTTTAATTACGATCCTTACATTCTAACCTTTATGGATTTAGTTAGACATAGTAAAGTAAAAGTTCTTTTTATAATTTTTCATAAAAGTAATTTAGTGCGAGTGCGGAAAGTAAATAAAAGTAGTGCGAGTGCGGAAAGTAAATGAAAGTAGTGCGAGTGCGGGAAATAAAGGTATTTAAAGCGAGTGCGGAAAATAAACGAAAGTAGTGCGAGTGCGAGAAATAAATAAAGTAAAGCGAGTGCAGGAAATAAATAAAATAAATTGCGAGTGCAGATAATAAATAAAGTAAAGCAATGCGGAAAATAAATGAAAGTAAAGCAATGCGGAAAAGTAAAATACGAACTGGAATTAAAATGGCGGCAGGATTAACTTCCTCCCAGAGTGCTCCAAAACTCGATCACACAGACGTATACAGACTCGATCACTCAATTGCAGTAACACCCCGATGTGGAATGATAACTACTTTAAAACTGATATATGCCTAAGAGATTCTAAGTTTGGATGATTGAAATCGAAAATCTAAGGTTCTATTTATAGGAAAACAAAAAGCAAGAAAAAACCAGGATGCCCCCCTCCACTAAAAAGTGGAGGGAAGCCTTTTTGCCTTGTGGCGCCCGCCACAGGCCTATGGCGCCCACCATGAGACTAATAGGGAATGAGAGAGTGGGGATCGTGGGTCTTGGCATTTGTGGAGTGGTCTTGAGACGTGGCCACGTCATGGCAGACCCCATGGCACCCGCCATGGTAGATGCCATAAGTGTAAAACGCTGAATTTCTTGGTTTTCGTCCGTTTCCACTCCTTTTTCGCTCCTTTTATCGATTTAGGCCCCGATTACATAGAAATCCTGAAAACAAAGAAAAACAAAGTAATAACATAACAAAATAACAATAAAAACTAAGAATGCATGCGAAATCGGAGTCAGAAATACGGTGAATTTTAGTGTTATCAACAAGTTTTGCATTAATCCAAAGTTAAAATAAGCTAAAGAAAAACCTAAAACCATGTGGGCATTTGTTAAATAACAGTATGAAAAACGGGGTGAGTTTAAGATATCTTTTCCTTTCCATAACCAGCTTCACCAGGAAAAAAATAAGAAATCAGAAAGTAGCAAAAATACGATAGTGATTAAAGACCACAAAAATCGAGCTATAGTAGCCAACTGTTTCGTGTAGTTCTACTGAAGTTGAATATAATTCAATGGCCTCGACCGTTTGTGAACTTCAATGGCTTACCAACCTTCTTCATGAACTCTTTATCACATTCACACAACTTGCCCTTCTCTATTGTGACAATGCTTTCACCAGAGATATTGCTAGAAACTCATCCTCCTATGAATGCACAAAGCACATTGATTTGGATTGCCATCTTGTTTGTGAGAAACTTTAACAACAAATTTTACATCTACTTCATGTTTCTTCTTTGCAGCAGCTCGCAGATATTTTCACCAAGCCTTTGGATTTGAAGCTTTTCCATTAAAATATTGTTAAGTTTGGGCTTTATTCCATCTACCCCCAATATTATGGAGGTATTAGACTCTTAATTCTATTGGGCCTTGTTTATTATAGTTCAATTTGGCTTAGCTATCTTCTCATTAGTTTAGCTCATTCATTGTGTATATATTTGCAATGTACATTTTAGTTTAATAAGATATTTCATTCATTTCATTTCAAACTTTCATATCCCGCGCCAATGCTTGGACCATCTTCAACCTTTGGGTATTATTGTTTTTTTCAGCACTAGTATCTGGCCCACTAAACCGCCTAATCTAGTCCGGGGGTCAATTCTAGCGTTAAGTGGTTTCATCCCCCTCCTGATAAGTGCAAATTATAGCTATTTTTGTATATAAGTTTTATTTCACTTATCAATACTTTTTGTTAAAATCTTTCGAATAAATGTCGCTTTGTTTGTAAATAAATTTACTTTATGTTATAATGTATATATTGTGTTATCGTGTAAATATCATTGAGTTTAATTGTTTTCCATTTATTTTTGCAGGTATTCAAGCAAAGATATCTTGTCATATTCATAAAAGCATTGAATAAGCTTTCCAACGCTTTGAATCGGGCGAAAAACAAAGTTACGGTTCGAAAGTTATGGCCGAAACAAGAAAACATAAAATGTTGTTTGTCTGCTTTTGCCCCGGGCTCGCCGGGCGAAGAAGAAGCGAGTCAGACAGACAGTTTTGTGTAAGAAAAGTGCAGAAATAAGCCTCCATACTTAGTCGGGCGAACCAGATCTTCGTTGGGTGAATCTGGACGGACATAAACACCTTAAAAGGCTAAAAAGACATTTTTTTAGGGTATGGTAAGGGTATTTTTTGCTCTCACTCCATCAAACATCATTTTTTATAGGATTAGCTTAGAAAACAACTATAGAGCTTGCACATGGATGATCCAGGGTGGATTGATCATCGATCGGCGCAGACAAATAGGGAGAAAAATATTTACTTGTTCATTTGTTGATTGTTATGGTGTTAAAAGAAAAAGAAAGAGAAAAGAAAAAAGAAAAGAAAAAAGAAAAGAAAAAAGAAAGGAAAAGAAAATCCTTGAGAAAGGAAAGAAAAAAGTAACAATAATTGTGCTAAATAAGTTATGTGTTTTGGTGTAACACTTGGGATGAAATAAGAAGTTTGATTGAAATTTTGTGTTTGAACTTTTGTGAGTTGATCACTCCCTTAGGTTTAGGCATGTTTTTGTTTCGATTAGCTTTAGGAATTGCCCCTTGTTTGTTAGCCCGACAACATTACAACCTTGAAAACCTTATGATTCTTGCTTTTATGTTTTCAATATGAGTTTTTGGATGAATTTATAATTTAGTCTTTTGTTTGCAAGATTGATGTGTGAGTGTCAAAACTCTTTTTTTTGTGTTTTTCATCTCTGATGAATTTTTGCTATGTGTGATTCATGATTGAACTCGTGTTGTTTTGGAATGTTTGATATGATTTTTGTACTCATGATTTATTTTGTTTTTATGTTGTCGTTGTAGTGTAGTTGTAAGATTTCTTTTGCATGTGTTGTATTGCTTCTTGAACCATATATTGCTTGTTGATTCATGATTCTTATTTGGTTATTGTTTTTTTTAAGTGTGTTTGACTTTGTTTGCGGAGAAACAATTATGTAAGTTGAAGGGAGTTTGATAAGTGTAAATTATAGTTATTTTTTAATATAATTTTTGTTTCACTTATCAATACTTTTTGTTAAAATCGTTCGAATAAACTTCACTTTATTTGTAAATACGTTTACTTTACATTATAGTGTATATATTGCAGTATCGTGTAAATATCATTGAGTTTAATTGTTTTCCATCTATTTTTACAGATATTCAAGCAAGTTTATCTTGTTATATTCATAAAGAGCATTGAATAAGCTTTCCAATGCTTCAAACCGAGTGAAAAACGGAGTTATGGTTCGAAAGTTATGGCCGAAACAAGAAAGTAGAAAATGATGTTTGTCTGCTCTCGCCCCGGGATCGCCGGACGAAGTAGAAGCGAGCCAGACACACTTAAACATGTATAAAAAGTGCATAAATAAGCTGTCATACTTCGTGGGCGAACTAGAACTTCACCGAGCAAATCTGGACGGACAGAAACACCTTAAATTGGCTAAAAAAACACATTTTTAGGGCATGGTTTGAGTAATTTTTGTTCCCACTCCATCAAACATTTTTTTTTCATATTGGGTTTTGTATATGTATTTACTTTAATCATTTTAAACCAAACTCATTAATGTGAGACCTAGAACTTCACCGGGCAAATCTGGACGGACAGAAACACCTTAAATTGGCTAAAAACACATTTTTAGGGTATGGTTTGAGTAATTTTTGTTCTCACTCCATCAAACATATTTTTTATATATTGGGTTTTGTATATGTATTTACTTTAACCATTTTAAACCAAACTCATTAATGCGAGACTTGTCGGATAACAATTCAATAACACTGATCACAGTTGCGAAGGACCGAATCGTGATTCTCTCTACCAAGTCAAGTGTCAATCACCACTTAATCAACTAATGATTGTTTGTGTATTATTATTATTATTATTATTATTATTATTATTATTATTATTAGACCTTGCCTTTTTTTAGAAAATCCGACATTCATGGCATCTCTGTTCTTTATCAATTTCATCTCTATTTTTTTACTACCCATGATTTTTTAGACTCTTTCTTTGCTGATTCAAAAAATCATTTCTTGATAGAAATTACGAAAGAAATAAGACCATATTTAAAAAAGAGAGTTATGTTTTACCTTTAAATAGGAAAATGCTAATGTGTGTCTTAAATGACTATGGGAAAGAAATTCAATTTAGAAATAGTATTTAAAAATATGTTTTTTTAACATTTTAAAATATTAAAAATTGTTTTTATATACTTTTTATATTTAAATTCTATATAAAAAAACCTCTCTAGTTAATAAAAAGATATACCAAGAGAATTAAATATTAAAACAATTATTAATTATTGTAACTTTTTGACTAATTTAATAAGTGGGACCTCGTGGGAATTTGTGAAATCAAATTTTGTTTGTATGTTTGGAGGGGAAGAGAATAGACAAATATATGTAAAAAGAAAAGAAAAAAAAAAATAACTTTTGAAGGTTAATATATAAGATATTTATTTTTATAACACAAAATCTCTTTAAGACGAATATGTCGAATTATAATTTTAAAAAGTTTAAATTAAAAAACTTGAAAATTAATTCAATTTTTTTAAAATAGTTTAAAAAATTAATTTATATTAATCATTAATATTCATTTATCAATCTCACTAAAACTATCTTAATTATTTTCTTTACTCTCTTTTTCCTATCGCCCTTCATTCATTTCTCCTCCAAAGTGACAAATATATATATATATATATATATATATATATATATATATATATATATATATATATATATATATATATATATATATATATATTTCGATAAAATTATATTTATATATTTAAATGTAGGACAGTCTACTGTAAATCACATAAAAAATACTTGAAAATCCTATGTTAAAAGACAAACATTAAATAATGATTTAAAAATTCTTTTAAACAATAAATTCTTACAAAACCTGAGACATTTATAACGTAAAAACTATCCAAACATTTTCTTATTTGGTATGTTTTTTAAATGAATTTGCATACATTCATTCAATTAAATCACATTAAATAAAATTTGGTTGGATGCAATAAGTATAAATTTTAAAAACATCAACAAATTGAATCCTTGAATGTTAAAGTATTGGTTTTTGTTATATCTTTTCAATATTACATAGCAACAAAAATAATATTATTATTTTTTTTTTAGGAAAATTGATAATTGCTTCTTAGTTGTATTTTTTGTTGTTGAAAATATTGCATCCATAATGTAACATCCCTAGATATTGTCTTTATATTTCTTTAAATTTTTTTTTCATTTATTTATAAAGTATAAATTGATTTTAGTCAATCAAATGAGTAATTAACATATTTTATAATTTATTCGCTCTGTTTGAAAAATGAGTATTGTTTAAAATTCTAAAGTCATGTTATTCTATTAAGAGTGTTTGTTCGTGGTTATGCAATGACATCATCAAATGTATGAGTATGGTTAGAGCTTGTAAAATCTCACTTATTCCTCTTTAAAATTTGAAAATCCAGTCACTAGGTTGTTTGACGAAAAAATTAAATAATATTAGAAAAAGCTAATAAATTAACAATATAGAGAGTTGTTCTGATTTTAAATGAATCTCCACTAATAGACCGTGAGATTGATCCATTTGAATTAGTCGGTCTCAATGTCAGATATCAAATTTAAAAAATAATGTTATGTTGTAGAACCATAATTAATGATGTAGGATTCTGAAATGAACGATGTTGATCTTCGGTAAGGTCACGTAAAATGAATCTTTAAGGTTAACACTTCAATGATCAAAATAGTTTAGAGTTCAAAATGTACCTTGAATTTCTCATACGCTGACTATATATGTTAGAAAATCTTGAATGGATTTTTTCTTTTATTTGAGAAAAAATGGAGTAAAGAAAATGGATCTTTTAATTTATATATGTTATTAGATACAAAGAAAATGAATTTTATATAAAAAATAATAATATAGAATGAGAAAGATAGAGAATGAAAATATAGAGAATATAAAAAGTATATATATATGATGGTGGAAAAGATTCAAATTCAGGAAATAAATCAAATCACTATAGGAAGTTGATTTCAATTAGTTTTTTTTCAAGATTGATAAATGATTTTAAATTCCAAAATTTTAGATTTAAATCGGACAACATAAATCCCTAATATAGTAATAAGATTTCATTACATTGGATTTTTTTCTTATTTTAAACCTAAAAATACAATGAGACTTATACATTGTAATCTACTTGACCTTAAACAATGAACACAGGTTTCTTTGCAAGGAGAAGCAAAGATGAAGCTGCCTCAATTTCATCTTTGAGCTCTTTTAATGAAGCCTTCATTTTTTGAAGTTCCTTCGGACTAAGATCATTACGGACAATATGGACTCTACCTTGGTTAATTTCTTCCATCTTTTTTTCCTCCACCTTAATCTCTTTTTTCAAAGTCCTAAGTTCTTGGTTGAGGTTATCGATCTCTCCATTTTCAAAAGGCTTGACACCTCCTTCATCAAGGTACTCATCAATCACAACTTGAAAAGATGGAGAACCAAAAGCAAATGGATTACCACCAGGACTGAATCCAAGCAATCCAACTCTAGCACCACAAAGAACTGATAACTCACTTACTTTCTTATACAGGCCTTGCCTTCTTTTAGAAAATGTCACATTCCTGGCATCTTTGTTCTTCACCAATTTCATCTCTATTTTTTTACGACCCATGATTTCTTAGACTTTACCCTTGTCAATTATGGAAGAGATAAGACCATATTTAAAGATGAGGGTTATGCTTTACCTTTAAATAGGGAAATGATGATGTACACCTGAATGACTATGATATAGAAATTCAATATAGAATTTATTTTTTTTTAAAGTGTTTTTTAACATTTTAAAATATTAAAAATTGTTTTAATATGTACTTTTTACATTTAAATTCTAAAATATAACTCTCTAGTCTTTATTATAAGAAGGAATTAAAAAAAATTAATTATTGAAACTTTTGACTATTTTAATAAGTGGGCCTCATGGGAATTTGTGAAATTGTAACACACTGTGATTTTGTTTGTATATTTTGTGTCATACCCTAATTTTTGACCCTAAGATTTTCGCATATCATCTGCATCTTGCATACAAACAAGATCACACACTGGTTCATTTATCCTCTTCAGTTGCGGGTTTGTGCCTCACAGGGGATCACCGTGTTTTTATTTGCCTTTATTTGTTTATATTTACTAATATATAACCAAAATCCAAAAATATATTGCAGTTCTCTTCTTCTCTGTGTGTGCATGTTTTCAAAGACAAGACAGAGATTTCAATTCAGATGTATTTGTTCAGTTATGATTCGATCCAGATGGACGTTTGACCTAATCTTGGTCAAACTATCAAAAGATTATTTCAACTATAAGTTATGTGTGTCGATGGCTATTTCTCAGACAATGCATGTTCAAAGTTCAAGTTGTCATGTGCTGAAAGTGGTTAATATGAGAATTGGTTCAGGAAGTCAGGTTCATCTGGGTGCATCAGTCCATTAATGGTTCATATGTGGATTTATTTTTCTCAGCATGTATTCAGATAATCAGAGCAAGTTTCTAATTTGGTTCAAATGTTCATGATTCAAGTACAAGTCATTCATCGATCCTGAAGAATTTTGTTCATTTTATCAGAGATTCTAGAAACCGTGCAAGTTGGTTCATGGTTGTGTGTGCATTGGTGGTAGTTGATTCATGTCATAAAATTCATACCCATTTTCTTATCCATTTTTTATTATTATCCATATCTATTCATATTTCGATAACCTTCTTTTTGTCATCCAATTTATCGATTATGCTTTCCATTCTATCCATTTTTATTCTATTCATCTCCCATTATTAATATTCATTTTTCAATCCATTATCCACTTTTAAATATCTAATATTCAAATTTCATCATAATTTCTATTCAATCCATATTACAAGTAAAAAAAATACAAAAAAATCCATATATTTTTTGTTAAGCCCATTTCATTTTTTATAAAAAATAAATTGAAAAATAGAGAAACAAGTGCATCCACACGTGACTTTTCTAGCCCTCAATGAACACAGGCTTCCCAGCCACAATCACGTTTTTTCCAGCCGGTTTCCATACTACAGCCGAAACAAATAACCAAGCTAGTACAATCCTCAAGTCATTCGTACACAAAGCCATACACATACTATCACACGAACGATACAAAACTTAAGTCACGTTGTTTCAACACCAGCTTCTCAATACTACCTTACCTACACACACGCAGCTGATACACAAGCCTGAAAAATCGTGACTGAAACGCAGTAACATGCTACATAAAACGCATCTGACTCCAAAATGAAAATGCAGCAAGCTAGAGTGCAAAATGCATAGCAAAAATGCACGCATACAGGTTTTGTTTCACTCCTTCTTCAAGCTTGAAAATCCTCTCAAAGCTCTCTCAAAATTTTGCACAAAAACCATAAATCCAGATCAAGTTTCAACCATAATTCCATTCAAATCTTCCTTCGTTCTTTTTCAAATCATTCAATCCGAAAATCCACCAACAACTCAACCTTCAATCCGAATAATCAACAACAATACACAAAGAAGAGAGAGAGAGAGGAAGAATTTAAGAGTTTGTCACCATTGTTGAAGGTTGTGAAGTTTTTTCAACGAAACTTCGAAGCTCTGATTTGTTTGATTCGTGCACCGACGGGAGAAATAGATTACATATTTGAACTCCTCTCGCTTTTCTGATCGAAATGGTATCCTAACGGAGCTCCGTCGTTCCGATTCGGCGGAGCTCCGAATTTGAGAATTTTGGTTGCTACAGTGACATTAGCGCAGTCTAGGGAAGAAGAAGCTGATTTCAATTGTTTATGTTTTCTTTATTTTAATTGCTTTTATTTTGTTTAATGAATTTTATAGAAAAACATATGGTTTGGACCTTAAAGCAATTGGATCAACTGACTGCTATTTTCACCATTATATTTCAGCATACTCCCCCCTCCTTCTTTTTATTTTTCTATTTTATTATTATTCCATTTTCTTTATATATTTTTTAGATTTCTTTTATTAACCTTTTTTCTTGATTTTAATTTTCTGGTTGTATGTATCATAATGTTAGATCCATATTTCCTTCATCTCTTTTTTTTTGTCGATGAGATCTCCTATTCGAGGATTATTGATTTTCGAAGAGATTTAATCTTCATTATTTCAAATATATGGATGAATGATCATTTGGATCATTCTCCATACTTTGGAATCGTGATAGGTTTCCTTTGATAAATCAATGTTAAATCTCGATTAAGATTAGACCGTTACCACTTTTTCTTTTCGTGTGACATGTTTTTTAGAGGATGATCCATTATATCATCTCTCTAACATGTATTAGCACAGATATCGTTCACCTTAATTGGTGTTGGTCGGCCTCATTTGTAGGGTAATTACTTTGTAAATTACTTGGCGATTTCTTAACATAGACCTAAACTTGTCCCAAATTTGGAATAAAAATCTAATTGGATACTTGCACTTTCGTGGACCGGACCTAGTGTTGGTCGCGTAATCCCAAAGTGATTGATCATTTTGCATTAAGATCCCAGACTTATGAATGTTTGATGCGCAGGTGCTTTGGGTCTCCCAATATCCCAAAGTGATTGATCATTTTGCATTAAGAACCAAGACTCATTGAATTTACTCCTTTACTTTTTATTATGTTTTATTATGCTTTATCATTCATTATCATGTTTATATTTCTTGCTCTTATTATTGATGTGTTGATTTTCCTTTTGTCCATTTGGACAAAAAAATATTAATAAAGGATTAAACATCTAAAAGACTTGTGACTTTAATCTTTGACTATGACCATTATCCTTGGCATTGGACTTGGAGTTTTGGACTTAGATTTTAGGATCTCTCTATTTGCTCAAGTTATTATGGATTGAAGACCTTAGCCTTGATTTGGTTCACTTGTTTATGAAGATGAAGTACCATTGCTTCTAAGAATGCTCACCATTCGGTTTGATTGTTCTTCCTTTAACTTTTACTTTAAATCTTAGGATAGTCTCTTCATCTCTTCCCACTTCTTAAATTTTCAAAGCTTCTCCCACTCTCAAAACCTTCTTTGTTTTCAAACTTCAAATTGCTTTCATAATCAAACCTTGACTTAGGTCAAGTGGTTTTACTTTTTTCGATTTCATTTCTTAATAAATGTTAAACCACATAAGCATATCGAAACCTTTTTCAAAAGACCTTAAAAAATTCAAAACTCATTCAACCTTTTTGTGCCCTCGTGCACTTTTCCTCTTAACCATTTTCATATGTTTAGATATGATTCATTCTTTTTAGCGGAAGTATTCTCTAAGGAATGATGACTTATCTAAACATTTTAAAATCAATTCAACACATTGTTTTTCCACTATTTGTACCACGAACTACGGCGTTTTGATCTCACATTGCACGTCATGGGTACGTAGGCTTTAGACGGACGTCTCTTAAAACACAAAAATCTTAAAAAAACATTTATCTTCTCATCTCATCAATCTCTTTTAAATAAACCATTTTCAAACCAAAAGCAATAAATATTTCAAAGGCTCCCGTGGAGTACCACGGACATTTTGGGTGCGTAAAACCTTCCCAATTTGTAACCTATCCCCTTACCCGTTCTCTGCTTGATTCTTTTAGCTTTTTGCTTTTAGATTCATTAGGATTTATTCGTTCTTTTTTCATTTTCCATTTGGAATAAAATAAAAGTGCGGTGGTGACTCTGTTTACTTTGAGTTAAGTTAACTAATATCTTACACTCATGATTTTACCGCTACAAAAAAGTGGCGACTCTGCTGGGGAGTAGTCTCTAAGTGGATTCGACCTACTTTGATTTATTTACTGTTTTAGTTTGATTTGTTTGTTACTGGTTGTTCCGTTTCGGTTTTGGTGATCATGTCTGAGTGAGATAGATTCTAACCCGGATCTGAGTTGAACTTATGATAGGACGACGATATTCGAAGTGATACGCGACGGAGTAGTCCAAAGCGATATCAATTCGATAATCTCCACTCGGTTGGGCTCTCTTGGATTATTAATGTCATAATGAGTAGTCATAATATGGCATTATTTTTCGACCTTGAGCTGATCATATTGAGGACGTAGAACCATTAACCCATCTAAGCCAATTTAGGAACGTAGTGAGGAAATTATCCAGGTGTAGACCTGATGTGGTTGTAACGCGATACTACACTCAGACGAGATCTTTCTTAAGAATGTTATTGGTTGGGGAGAAATCCAACGTACCGATAATATTCTAAAGATGGCTGCTAACTTCGGGCACCTCTGTTAGCACCCTTTTGGTTTTCTGCAGGTATAGTGAAGACAAACCTTAGTACATACCTTTGTAGGTTGTTGGTTCTTATCCCTTGACTCCATGCTCGTGATCCGAACCTTTGAACCTGTATGCTTTGTGTGATCTTGTTTATGGTTGTTGTATCCATGCATTCATCGTAATCACGACCATTTATCAAGGAAAACAATCCGGATTATTGCAAATATTGTACAAAGCAAATATTCCTTTTTGTCAAGATTTTTTATGACCGTATTCTCAATGTTGACCATGTTTGCAATAATCGAGTTGTTCCCTGAAAATGGGAGTGAACATTGCATATCATTGCATTCTCGCATATTCTTGCATTCATCCGAGTTGTATGGGAACTCATCCCGGTTGTTTCCTTCTTCAGTTGTCTATTGATCTGTTAAGTTGTTTCCTCAACACAAATGCGGAACTAGAGATGCTATCAGATTGAGAATGGAAAACCAAACCCTACACAATAAGAGAGTTAAGGAAGACCTTGATGAGCTGAAAAGCAATGTGAGCCAGATCATGGATATGATATAGGTTTTGACCACTATGGAAACTAAATCCCAGAGGATTGTCATGCCTCAAGTCAATGTTTTTTCCGGTGAAGCAAGTGTTGTTTGGAGAACTCATCGCAGACAACAACAACATGAACAATCATACCCTGCTGTAGTTGCTCCTATGATTAATGTTCCATCAGTTCAAAGGAATGTTGGCCAGAACCAGAATCATAATGGTAGGAATAAGCCAAACCTTGATCCTATCCCGATGACTTATACTGAGTTGTATCCTTACTTGGTCAAGAATGGTTGGCTTACTACTAGGCATGTGCCTCTTATTCCAGATCCTCTTCCGGTTGGTTATAGAGCAGATCTTCGTTGTGAGTTTCATCAAGGTGGAACTAGTCATGACTTAGAACATTGTTTTACATTGAAGGCTAAAGTGAAAGAGCTTGTCAAAAATGGGATGATCATTTTTGAGGATAAAAATCCTAATTTTGTCAATAATCCTTTGCCGAATCATGAGAAATGAATCTTCAGATGACTTCAACAGTCAGTTTGTCTTCAAGGCCAGAATATCAGACATGAAAACTCATCCTTGTTACTGATGGATCACTAGGCCATTGTTTCTTTATGTTCGCAATTTTCTTCAATTGTATTTACTTGTTTGCTTTTAAACTTTGTTTGTACTTTCATGTTGATTTTAATGAAATGAGCATTGCTTTGTTTTGATTCAATTTCATTTACTATGTGCATCTTTATGCTTTATATTTCAAGTTCATTTTCTTTTCTCAAGCTTTTACAATGATTGGAGGGAGAATGATGAAAATGAGATACCCATAATTGTTGTTGGTATGCTTTCAATTGAGACTTGGCTGATGATATACATGCATTGTTTTAAATCCCAAACATTGGAGAAATAAGGAATTTAATCCTTTGTCAACCCCTTTGAGCCTTGAAGTTGGAGTTTCTTTCTATTCGAAAAAACCCACAATTTTAACTCGGGGATGGGTAGTTCTCAATTAATTTGAATGTGCATTCAAGTACAAGAGAATAATTCAATACACCTTTCAATAAATGTTGCAATCTCAAGCTTTCCTTCGCACACATAAAAAGTGTTGAAGATGTCTCTCAATTCAAAAGACAATGATGGTTCGTCGTAATCATTAAGCCAAACAGTCACTATCTTTCAAAAAAATGATATTGAAAAATTATGAAAAACATAATAATCAAAGTCCGCTAAGTCAAAACCTATGAAGGAGACTTAGGCAAAAATACTAGGGCATCCCGCTGACTGTAAGCTCAAATGATATAGTTCAGGCAAAAATTAGGGATAGTAAAAGAAGATCAATCAAAAGGTCATCAAAATCCTCAACAAAAATAAGATGAGTGGACCAAAGTCCTCACTAGAAATAACAAAAGGGAGAAGTGACTGCTATCTCAAAATCCTTGGCTTATGAACCATCTTCATCTGTGCAAACCCAAATATCTTGGAATTTGAATGCATAAGCTGAATTAATTGAATATAGGACTGGAGATCATCACGAAGTTGGGTTGGGTACAAATAACTTTGAGTTTATATCCTTTGTTTCATAAACCATGAACCAGACCATGTTACAACCTTCAAAAGACCTAATTGAATCCAGGTTTCTTTTGAAAAGCATACTACAATAAGGTTGCGTAAACTGACTCCCAAGTTTGTTACCAATAATTTGTTTCTTACCTTTTCTTTATTTTTCATTTTTGTCTCAACCGATGTGTTTTGACAATATTTTCATTTGCTTTACCTCAATAAATTTCTTTCCAAAAATGATTTTTGACTTCAAAATTTTGCATTAAAATTACCAGGTTTATACAAACACTTTCTTTTTGCAAACAAACTTTCCTCATCAAGGAATTTTCAAACAATTGAGAAACTTGGTCAGCGATCTTATCAGGGGCAAGTTCTTTTTAGATCATATGGTTCAAGAAGAGTTGTTGCTCAATACAAGTTATTCTCAGACTTGGTTAACCAGAAAATTCTCTGCAAGATTTATACTGGGTTTATTTTCTCAACATTCATTTCAAGAACTGGAGCCAAGATCTGTTTATTCTCCTGACAGTCATTTCAAAGATTTGTTTCTCCGACAGTAGTCAAAACTGAATCCATTATCACTTTACCCTCATCATTCATTGAATTTGGGGCAACTTTCTTTAAGAATCCCTAAGCATCTTTTCATGACTTCTCTCAAAAGATTTTCAACTTGATACATTTTACCAGTGGGACAAAGATTTGTTCAACAGTAGCATCTCTAATCTCATAGCAGAATGGCAGTGATCTCCGTGTTGATGATTCAGTCTTCCATCTTTCCTCTCCCCTAAGAGTCTAAACTGGTTGTCAAGCATTTTCTATCATATTACCTTCTTGGGTCTTTTAGTTCATATTTTCGTTTATGTCTGTATCATGAGTGTTTTAGTCCTCATATGAATTTCTCGAGGTCTTGTTGTTTTCAACGTCCTACCTTGTGATCAAAGTCCAACTTACTTGGCACCTACCAAAATACTTGTCTGTCTTTTCTTACCCGATGTTATTTCGGATATCCTTGTTTGTGTTGATGTTTTCTCGGAACTTTTTTGTGTCTTTCTGATGTTTGTCCAGATATACCTTTGTTCTAATGTCTCTCCAGAATCTTTTCTTACCAGATGTTTTTCTCAGATATTACACCCTTTTATCTGAGGCTACTGTCGGATGTCCACGATGAAGTCACCATTGGTTGATGTAATTTCCGGGACTTTCTCCACTTCATTCAAGGAAACTGTTGAATTTCGTGATTCTTTTTATTTTGAGGCTACTGTCGGATGTCCAAAGTGAAGTCATCATTGGTTGATGTACTTTCTGATACTTTCTCCATTCCATTCAAGGCTACTGTTGAATGTCGTGATTCACCCTTTTATCTGAGGCTATTGTCGGATGTCCGTAACGGAGTTATCATTGTGTTGATGTACTTTCCGGGAATTGTCTCACTTCGTTCAAGGCTACTGTTGTATGTTGTGATTCTCTTTTATCCAAGGATACTTTTGGATGTTGTGTTTCTCTTTTATCCAAGGCTACTGTTGGATGTTGTGTTTATTTTTCATTCAAGGATACTGTTGGATGTTGTGATTCACTTTTCTCTCTGAGGCTACTGTCGGGTGTCCATTACGGGGTTATCTTTGTGTTGATGAACTTTCCGGGACTTTTCTCACTTCGTTCAAGGCAATTGTTGAATGTTGTGATTCTCTTCTCTCCGAGGCTACTGTCATATGTTCATATTGGAGTCATCATTGTTTTTGATGTATTCTCTATCACTTCGTTCAAGGCAACTGTTGAATGTTGTGATTCTTTTCTCTCCAGGGCTACTGTCGGATGTTTGTAGCATAGTCATCATTGTTTTTGATGTGCTTTCCATAACTTTTCTCATTTCATTCAAGGCTAGTGTTGAATGTTATAATTCCCGTTTTATCCGATGTCACTCTCGTATATTCCCAGTAAAGTCATTTATGTCATTCTTGGATGCTTCTAATGAACTTTCTGTAATTGTTCTCACCTCATTCAAAGCCACATATGGATGTTGTGACTCTTTCTTTCCAATGCCACTCTTGGACCTTTTTGCCTCAGCTGAGCCATGTTGTGGTCTCCAGTTGTCGGGTGCTTTGTTTCCCGTCAGAGTTTTATTCTCCTTATCCCTAATGTTTATTTTATTTCTCGTGTTGTTTTGTTCCTTATAGATGTCTCTGCATTTCATATGTTTGCATAATATTTCATTTTCTTTCATGACATTTTCTTAACATCGCATATGCTTTCATATCATTTCATATTGTTTCATTTCGTTCCATTTCATTCCATTCCATTTTTGTGGCCTCTTAGGGTCAAAAATTGAGTTTTTAATATTTAAGTATCTTCCATCTTGACGAAATGAAGATGTCAATCTTCATATCTCTGGATTAAAGAAACTTAAATATGGGTATCTGTCATACCCTAATTTTTGACCCTAAGATTTTCGCATCTCATCTGCATCTTGCATACAAACAAGATCACACACTAGTTTATTATCCTTTTTAGTTGCGGGTTTGTGCCTCATAGGGGATCACCGTGTTTTTATTAGCCTTTATTTATTTATATTTACTAATCTCTAACCAAAATCCAAAAATATGTTACAGTTCTCTTCTTCTCTTCGTGTGGAGGTTTTCAAGGACAATGCAATGATTTCAATTCAGATGTGTTTGTTCAGTTAAGATTCGATCCAGATGAACGTTTGACCTAATCTTGGTCAAACTATCAAAAGATTGTTTCAACTACAAGTTATGTGTGCTGGTGGCTATTCTTCAGACAATGCGTGTTCAAAGTTCAAGTTGTCGTGTGCTGAAAGTGGTTCATATGAGAATTGGTTCAGAAAGTCAGGTTCATCTGGGTGTATCAGTCCATTAATGGTTCATCTGTGGATTTATTTTCCTCAGCATGTATTCAGATAATCAGAGCAAGTTTCTAATTTGGTTCAGATGTTCATGATTCAAGTACAAGTCATTCATGGGTTCTGAAGAAATTTGTTCATTTTATCAGAGATTCTGGAAACAGTGCAAGTTGGTTCATGGTTGTGTGTGCATTGGTGGTAGCTGATTCATGTTATAAAAATAAATTCATACCCATTTTCTTATCCATTTTTTATTATTATCCATATTTATTCATATTTCGATAACCTTCTTTTTGTCATCCAATTTATCGATTATGCTTTCCATTCTATCCATTTTTATTTTATTCATCTCCCATTATTAATATTCGTTTTTCAATCCATTATCCACTTTTAAATATCCAATATTCAAATTTCATCATAATTTCTATTCAATCCATATTACAAATAAAAAAAATACAAAAAGCCCATATATTTTTTGTTAAGTCCATTTCATTTTTTATATAAAAAAAATGAAAAATAGAGAAACAAGTGCATCCACACGTGACTTTTCTAGCCCTCAATGAACACAAGCTTCCCAGCCACAATCACATTTTTTTTCCAGCCGGTTTCCATACTGCAGCCGAAACAAATAACCAAGCCAGTACACTCCTCAAGTCATTCGTACACAAAGCCATACACATACTATCACACGAACAAGACAAAACTTAAGCCACATTGTTTCAACACCAGCTTCTCAATACTACCTACACACACGCAGCGGATACACAAGCCTAAAAAATCGTGATCGAAATGCAGTAACACGCTACATAAAACGCATCTGAATCCAAAATGAAAACACAACAAGCAGGAGTGCAAAATGCATACATACACTCATGAATTCACGCTAAAACACAGTGAAAATCAATTCAAAACGCAGAAGAATATCACACATCGAACACATCAAACTCAACAAGCACGCGTTCCTCATGAAGGTTCAAAACGCATCATCAATCACTCAAAACGAATTCATCAATCTCAGTTCATCCTTCTATAAATACAAGTCTTGCTTTACTCCTTCTTCAAGCTTGAAAAGCCTCTCAAAGATCTCTCAAAAAATTTCTGCACAAAAACCATAAATCAAGATCAAGCTTCAACCATAATTCCATTCAAATCTTTCTTCATTCTTTTTCATATCATTCAATCTGAAAATCCACCAACAACTCAACCTTCAATCCAAATAATCAAAAACAATACACAAAGAAGAGAGAGAGAGGAAGAATTTAAGAGTTTCTCACCATTGTTGAAGGTAGTGAAGTTTTTTCAACGAAACTTCGAAGCTCTGATTTGTTTGATTCATGCACCGACGGGAGAAATAGACTGCATATTTGAACTCCTCTCGCTTTTCTGATCGAAACGGTATCCTAACGGAGCTCCATCGTTCCGATTCGGCCGAGCTCCGAATTTGAGAAGTTTTGTTGCTACAATGACATTAGTGCAGTCCAGGGAAGAAGAAGAAGTTGATTGCAATTGTTTTTGTTTTCTTTATTTTAATTGCTTTTATTTTGTTTAATGAATTTTATAAAAAAAACATATGGTTTGGACCTTAAAGCAATTGGATCAACTGACTATTATTCTCACCATCGTATTTCGGAATACTCCCCCCTCCTTCTTTTTATTTTTCTATTTTATTATTATTCCATTTTCTTTATATTTTTTTTAGATTTCTTTTATTAACCTTTTTCTTGATTTTAATTTTCTGGTTTTATGGATCATAAATGTTAGATCCATATTTCTTTCATCTCTTATTTTTCTTTTGGTCGATGAGATCTCTGATTCGATGATTATTGATTTTTGAAGAGGTTTAATCTTCATTATTTCAAATCTATAGATGAATGATCATTTGGATCATTCTCCATACTTTGGAATCGTGATAGGTTTCCTTTGATAAATCAATATTAAATCTCGATTAAGATTAGACCGTTACCACTTTTTCTTTTGGTGTGACATGTTTTCTGAGGATGATCCATTATATCATCTCTCTAACATGTATTAGCACAAATATCGTTCACCTTAATTGGTGTTGGCCGGCCTCACTTGTAGGGTAATTACTTCGTAAATTACTTGGCGATTGCTTAACATAGACCCAAACTTGTCCCGAATTCGGAATAAAAATCCAATTGGATACTTGCACTTTCATGGACCGGAGCTCGTGTTGGTCGCGTAATCGCAAAGTGATTGATCATTTTACATTAAGAACCAAGACTTGTGAATGTTTGATGCATAGGTGTTTTGGGTCTCCCAATCTCCTTTCAAACTTCATTGAATCTGGTCCTATTTGCCTTGATTGATCATTATAGTGTAAGATACTAAGAGGATTCGGTTGCCTTTCTATTTTTGGTTACTCATTTTGGTTGTGGATGATTAAGTTCACCATACCATTATTATGTAAATATTATTATACTATTACTATACTAACATTTTAATTCCTTCTTGCACCTTTACTCCTTTATTTTTTTATTATGCTTTATCATTCATTATCATGTTTATATTTCTTGCTCTTATTATTGATGTGTTGATTTTCCTTTTGTCCATTTGGACACAAAAATATTAATAAAGGATTAAACATCTAAAAGACTTGTGACATTAATCTTTGACTATGACCACTATCCTTAGCATTGGACTTGGAGTTTTGGAATTAGATTTTAGGATCTCTCCCTTTGCTCAAGTTATTATGGATTGAAGACCTTAGCCTTGATTTAGTTCACTTGTTTATGAAGATGAAGTCTCATTGCTTCGAAGAATGCTCATCATACGGTTTGATTGTTCTTCCTTTAACTTTGACTTTAAATCTTAGGATAGTCTCTTCATCTCTTCCCACTTCTTAAATTTTCAAAGCTTCTCCCTATTTCAAAACTTTCTTTGTTTTCAAACTTCAAATTGCTTTCATAATCAAACCTTGACTTAGGTCAAGTGGTTTTACTTTTTTCGATTTCATTTCTTAATAAATGTTAAACCACATAAGCATATCAAAACATTTTTCAAAAGACCTTAAAAAATTCAAAACTCATTCAACCTTTTTGTGCTCTCATGCACTTTTCCTTTTAACCATTTTTATATGTTTAGATATGATTCATTCTTTTTAGCAGAAGTATTCGCTAAACAATGACGACTTATCTCTATATTTTAAAATCAATTTAACACATTGTTTTTCACTATTTGTACCACGAACTACGGGGTTTTGATCTCACATTGCAGGTCGTGGGTACGTAGGCATGAGACGAACGTCTCTTCAAACACAACAATCTTAAAAAACATTTCTCTTCTCATATCTTCAATCTCTTTTAAACAAACCATTTTCAAACCAAAAGCAATAAATATTTCAAAGGGCTCCCGTGGAGTACCACAGCCATTTTGGGTGCGTTAAACCTTCCCAATTTGCAACCTATCCCCTTACTCGTTCTCTGCTCGATTCTTTTAGCTTTTTGCTTTTAGATTCATTAGGATTTATTCGATCTTTTTTCCTTTTCCCTTTAGAATAAAAAAAAGTGCGGTAGCGACTCTGTTTATTTTGAGTTAAGTCAACTAATAGCTTACACTCATGATTTTACCGCTACATTTGGATGAGAAGAGAAAAGAGAGATATATAGGAAAAAAGAAAGAAAAAAAATAGCATGTGAATATATAAGAGATTTATTTTTATAGATAATAGTTATTTTGCCCCCTGCCATATGGGCGAGCTCTTGAAATTCAGTCAGCTAAAAAAGTGACATGACATTTTTTTTTAATTTTTTAATATTATTTTCTATTACGTGGCAGACTTATTTGGAAATTTTTATTATTATCAGCGCCTATCCACTCGGCTGGAGTGTTCATTTGAAATAATTTTTTACTTTAATTAATGTTAAGCATACATATTATACATTTGCATGTTTAAGCATTCATTTGCCTTCTTTTTACTCTAATATTTATGTTAAACATACATATTATACGTAAAAAAAAAATATAGTTTAAATATTTAAATATAATATTGTAATTATTTAATTACTTTAGTTTAATTATTTAATACTGTTATTTTAGTTTAAGTTTAACTATTTAATATATTATAGTGTTACATATAATATAATGTTCAAGTTTAACTATTTAATATATATAATTTAATATATTTTAATTTAAATTGTACAATAATTAATTTAACTATTTTATATATAATCTAATATAAATAGTGTGTGTTATGTAATATATATATATATATATATATATATATATATATATATATATATATATATATATATATATATATATATATATATATATATATATATATATATATATATATATATATATACTATTTTATATTTAGTTTAGTATAATCTAATAACTATTGTTTTAATAAATTAAACTAAAAATTATATAATATATCTACTAAATATATTATATTGGATGTTTAACTAATATATATATATATATATATATATATACTAAATAAATTACTGTAGTTAAAATAATATATATACTAATATATATTATATAAACTACTGTAGTTAAACTATATATATATATATATATATATATATATATATATATATATATATATATATATATATATATATATATAATAAATTACAGTAATTAAACTAATTATAATATATATATACTAAATAATATTTAATATTTAACTAAATAATTAAACTATATTACTAAAATACTATATTACTAATTAAACTATATTACTAATATATATACTAATTTCAGTAATATATATATATATATATATATATATATATATATATATATATATATATATATATATATATATATATATATATATATATATATATATATATATATATATATATATATATATATATATATATATATATTAATAAATAATTAAATTACTGTAATTAAAATACTGTAATAAATAAATAATTAATAAATATTTGAATTCAAAATAATTATATATTAAAACTGAAATTATTATTATTATTATATATATATATATATATATATATATATATATATATATATATATATATATATATATATATATATATATATATATATAATTAAATTAAAATTAATAATAATATTTGTTGGAATTAATATATATATTTGAATGCAAACAAGTAAACATAAAATATATAATATATGTTGAAGCATATAACCAAGAAATGCAAGCAGCCCAGTTGTAGGGGCACCCCCTTGCAAGTTTATTGTCCTGGGTTTAATACTTGTGTGAGACAATTTTTTTTTCTTCATATTTAACCTTTAAAAAACCAATAAATAAAATAAGAATGAAATAAGACACATGTAATTAAAATAAAACAAAAATAAATATATATCAGTTGGAAAGCCATGTCACAATAAAAAAAGAGTCAAAAATGCAACGGTAGGGGGTAAAATAGTTATTATCCCTTATTTTTATTCGTTGCGTAAAATAGTTATTATCCCTTATTTTTATTGATAAAATAAAATCTTTGTATGATGGAAAAAAAATTATGTCGAATCATAATTTTAAAGAGTTTAAATCAAAGATAGAAAATTAATTCAGTTTGTGTTTAAAAGATTTAAAAAATTAATTTATATTAATCATCAACATTCATTTATCAATCTCACTAAAACTATCTTAAATTTTTTCTTTACTCTATTTTCCCTGACAAATACATTCAATAAAATTATATTTATATTTAAATGTAGGACAGTCTACTTTAAATCATAGAACAAATAAAAAAATACTTGAAAATCCTATGTTAAAAAAGACAAACATTAAATTAAGTTTTGGGTTAATATCATTTTAGCCCTGTCATATAGAATATTTCTGGTTTATCTCCTTGTAAAAAATTTATTTCAAAAATAATCTTGTTATTTTAAAAAAATTTAATAATTTAGTCTTTAAAATCAAAATTTGCAAGTAAATCTGCATGTTTCTTGTGGATTTATCTGCGGATTTTGACTTTAGAGACTAAATTGTTAGATTTTTGAAATGACAAGGTTGTTTTTGAAAGAAAAAAATTTACAAGGGGTAAACCAGAAATTGTCTAAATGATAATAACCTAAAAATTTTAAAAATTATTTTAAATAATAAATTTAAAAAAAAAAACATAAAGACATTTTTTAATATAACATAAAACTTTCCAAACATTTTTTTATGATAGATTTGTGATATATTTTTTTTTAAATGAATTTGCATACATTCATTCAATTAAATCACATTAAATAAAATTTGGTTGGATGCAAAGATATAAAATTTAAATTTATGAGATATTTTTTAAATGAATTTGCATACATTCATTCAATTAAATCACATTAAATAAAAATTGGTTGGATGCAAGAATATAAAATTTAAAAACATCAACAAATTGAATCCTTTTGAATGTTTAAAGTATTAGTTTTTGTTATATCTTTTCAATATTACATAGCAACATATATTATTTACTTTTTTTAGAAAAATTAATAATTGATTCTTAGTTGTATTTTTTGTTTTTGAAAATATTGCATCCATAAATGTATCATCCCTGAATATTGTTTATATTTTTCTAAATCTTTTGTTTTCATTAATTTATAAAGTAAACATTGATTTTAGTCAATCAAATAAATAATTAGCGTGTTCTATAATTTATTCGCTCCATTTGAAAAATGAGTATTGTTTAAAATTCTAAAGACATAATATCTTGTTAGTAGTATTTGTTGGTAGTTATACAGGGATATCAAATACAAGGCTATGTGTTCAAACTTGCAAAATCTCATATATTCTTGTTTAAAGCTTGAAAATCCAGGTTGCATGACAAAAAAATTAAATAATATTATAATAAAAGCTAATAAATTAACAATACAGAGAGTTACTCTGACTTTAAATGGACCTCCGCTAGCAGACAATAAGATTGATCCATTTGAATTAGTCGATCTCAATATCGAATACCAAATTAAAAAAATAGTGTTTCATTGTAGAACCAGAATTGATGATGTAGGACTTTGGAATCAACAATGTTGATCTTCGGTAAGGTCGCCCAGGGTGGACCTTCAAGGTTAGCACTCCAATGGATAAACAGTTTAGAGTCCAAGATGAGTATAATGAAAAGTGAATATTAGAAAATGTACCTTTAATTTCTCGTGCGCTGACTATATACGTTGGGAAATCTTTATTAGATTGAGACATGGTTGTGCCTTTGAGTTTGCCATTTGGCCGACCCGCAACAATTTTCCCAAGGCTTGTCGGGCGTACTTTGGGCGATAACTCTTTCAAAGTTGAGGTCGGCCCTTTACGATGATTTCCGGCCATGGGGAAATAGTGATACCTAAACTGTTGTTTGTAAGAGCCCTATTAAAGACTCCAATACATTTCAGAATTACATACTTGACACTTAAGTTGGCAATGGACAGTAGACATTTGTTGGGTCAATCTTCATACACTTCATCGGTAATTTCTTATGCAATAACCTTTATGGGAGGTTTCTTATCAGCATTTATAAGTTTATATCTACCAAGAAATTCATTGATTATAGCTGGAGAGAAGCCAATACGACATCCACGAACATGCACCTTCATATAATCTCCGCTTTTAGCCTTGTTAAATTGTTTTGGAATATTAACAATAAACTTTTTCACAAGTTAAGGGTAACACAAATTCAGACCGGTCTTAATCTTCATAACCCCTTCGTCTTAAACCAGCTCAACTATTTCTTCACATCTTATGGCCTCCTTAGATAACTTCCTTTATGGGGAAATCCTTATATGGTACACATACTTTCACTTTAATACGCTTTCTTCAGAATTGAAGAAAACTTTGTAGATTCAGAGTATGCCTAAGAGGGGGTGAATTAGGTCTTATAAAATTTTCTCGATTATTTTCTTGATGGATGGATTTTTCTCTTTTACTTGTGTAAGATAAGAAAGCGGTAAAGCAAGGAATAAAAGAGACGCAACAATTTATCCTGGTTCCCTTCACAGTCCGAAGGTACATCCAGTCCCCTTTCCAACACGAAAGAGATTTTCCACTATAATTTTTAGATCGTACAACCTATCGCACCATCAACCGGTGAGGCCTACTTTCTAAACAACTATACAACAACTAGTGTGCAAGAACAATCCTCTTGCAAGCACTAACCCTTGTGTCCAACAATCCTGGATCACAAGTCACAATAGAAATACTTCTATAATTATTTGTTTTTGAGAGTAATACAATGTATGGTATCAATACAAGATTGATCTTCTCCTTTTGATCAAAATCCACTTCTCAATATCAATGCAAGTGTTCAACTTATGAATATGAAATGTTATGAACAATATGAACACTTTGAAATATTTGAAAATATTTGAATTAGAGTGAATTTGATTGAGTGATAATTTTATGAAAATTCTTGGAGGTGTTTTGTATTTTAAAAAATTTCAGAATATATAAGAGTCAAAACACCTATTCAAAAAGGTATGAAAAAGTATGGAAAAAATATTGAAAAGGTATAACATTAAAAAATATTTGAAATTGAAAAGAAACAATTTTTCAAAAATCATTCAGTGTTAACCGGTTAACCAAATGGGGTAACCGGTTAACGTTGTAACATTAACTGAGATTATTCAAAATTTTGAACCGTTAACCGGTTAACCCATTTGGTTAACCGGTTAACACTGTAAAAACTCAGAAAAATACTTAAATTTTAAGTGTTAAACCAGATCCAATTTATTTCCAAATATGTCTATGCAATGTATTATCATGATAGAATATTTTCAACACTTGTATATCAATCAAGGAAGTGAGTTTTGATATACCTATGCTTGTGTCCAAGTCTTGAAAAATATACGAGCATTTGCACATAAACTTGATCCGCACGAAAACATTTCATTGATGATGCATAGCCTTGATCTTGATCTCTTTTGAAAGCTTGACTTCTTGCAAACATGGAATGAGCTTGAATATTGTTGACTTCATCAAAACCTTGAGATTGAAGTATGCTTCTACATTCTCCCTCTTTTTGATGATGACAACCAAAAGAATTTGCGCGATAGCTTTGATCGATGTTTCGTTATAGGCTTGCTTCTCCCCCTATGTCCAGCAACTCCCCCTATCTTAACAGAGGCACAAATTCTGCACAAGGAGATATTAGACACCCAAGCTCTTCTCCCCATTTGTCATTAGCAAAAAGGAAGGAACTTTCAAACAATAATAAGCAATATCGGCATATACGTAAGCATTCATTCAAGTAATAAACAATCAAGTAAGGCATGTGACACAACATTCATACTAAAAACCAGAAATTGATTAAGCACACAAGGTGCGACAGGAAGTTCATAAAAAACGGAAACAAGCATAAGTGCGATAAACCTAAAGTGCCTAAACAACATTAGGACTTACAACATAATTTATAAAACTAATTAAACAAAAGAAAACAACAAGACAAGCATGATCATTCAGCATCCGACATTCCATCACTTTCATCTTCACCGTCTTCACTATCGGCTTCACTTTCATCATCCTCTTCGGTTAAGTTGCGAGAACCGGTTACTAGTTTCCGAAGGTTTTTGATAGCTCGGTGGGTTTCACGGTGGTTTGTCATCATGGTGGTGTAAAGGAATTCATTGGTTATGCCACCTTCGGGAATAGGAAAGGATGGTGCGGAGGAGCCATCGGCATATTCATATGTACCATCATTGCGTTGAACAATTCCGGTATTCTTCACAATGGTAATCTGATTTATCTCATTTGTCGTAGTCTTCATGGCGATGAATGGTTCCCTACTAATTTCCAAGTTAGTTTGCTCAATAATCCGAGAGATAAGCCAAGCATATGGAAGTCTTGTTTTGAGTGAGAGTTGTTGTTTCAAATGGTACATCATTGTGAGCATCCAATTAACCTTCACATTTTTCTTGATTGCGAACAAAACTTGCATCTCTAAATCATTAATTTGAGAGTGGTTTGAATCCTTTGGCAGCAGCACATAACAGATGATATAATGCAACATCCGATCGTCAACCGTCAAATTCTTCGCATAGCATAATACCCTTGAAGTGCGTTGTCCCAATGTGACAACATTCTTCGGAAAACGACAGATTGAGTAGTAGTAGTACTCCATTTTATCATAGCCGGACCAAATGTCATCTGTGTGGTTCACGCATTTGCGGAGAAACACACCGGAAAAGGGAATTTTCAGCGACGCGGCAAGAGCACCTAAATCCTCCTTAATTTCACAGTTTCTAACAAGAGTATGCAGCTTATGTTTTCCCATGCCTATCCATGTTGAGTGAGAAGTTATGCATGAAAGATTGGACCAAATCCGGATAAACTTTCCCGTTATCAACAACAAAGTCACTCATGCCTTGAAACTCTAGCAATGCAGGAAACTTAAAAGTTGGAGGTTTGAAAGATTTCAAAAGAATATATTTACCCTTAAGCAATGGTATGACTCTGACTTTGAAATCTAGCCTCCTCTTCTTGGTGGATTCCATTGGTGTTTCTGCAACCGGAGCATCTTTTGACACTGAAGCAGGTTCTTTTCCCTTCCTTTGAGGTGCCATGAACAAATGATGGAGTTAGGGTTTGGAAGAGATGATATTTTCTGATTTGATGTGAGATGAGTGGAATGAGGTTTGTAGAGAGTTTATAAAGACTAAGAGATAGTGGGTTTTAATGGGGGTTTGATTGGTTGAAGGTTTGAAGTTGGAAGAAGATGATAAATAGTGTTTATTATAGTCAAAATAGATGAAGAGTCAAAGCTTATGAATGTGGAAGAGAAACATGCAATATACTAAAAGGATGTACGATAAAGACATTCATAAAGCAAAAAGCATAAAATAAAATAAACTTTTAAAAAAAATTCATATACTGAACGCGTGCTGGAATCCAAAATTTGGATGTGTTAACCGGTTAACCGATTAACGGACAAAAAATTTCAATTTTTCAAAAAATCCAGCAACATTTTTTTAGAGAAAATAGGAAATGTTTTTCATAAAAAAATTACAAAGTGTTAGCACATGACCTAATGCAACTTTTGATCAAAAAATATTTTAAAAATGATACTTTTCGGTTAACCGAAAGAGAGAAAGATCAAAAACGGCGAAAAGTGAGTGCTAGCATTTTGTAACAAAAAGTGAACAAAAATCATATATTAAGCAACTAACACATATAACAAGCAATTTTTAAGTTAAGGTTAGATGTCACCTTCATTGAGAATACCAAGTTCTCGTCGAATCTTGAAGAATTGCACCTTAGCCAATGGTTTAGTGAAAATGTCGGCGAGTTGATTGTGTGTATCCACAAAAGTAACATTTACATCTCCGTTAAGTACGTGATCTCGAAGGAAGTGATGCCGGATATCTATGTGCTTTGTTCTTGAATGCATGATCGGGTTCTTTGTGATATTGATGACACTTATGTTGTCGCATCGGAGAGGAATGCAACCAAGTTCTACACTGAAATCAAGGAGTTGTTTCTTAAGCCACAAGATTTGTGCACAACAACTTCCTGTTACGATGTACTCCGCTTCGGCCGTGCTAAGTGCAATGCATGCTTGCTTCTTACATGCACACGACACTAGTGCATTCCCGAGAATGTGACAGGTACCACTTGTACTTTTTCTATCGGTCTTACATCATGCATAATTAGCACCAGAATAACCAATTAAAGAACATGTGCTACCTTTTGGATACCATAGTCCGACATTCGTTGTTCCTTTGAGATACTTCATAATCCTCTTCACGGCGGTGAGATGTGATTCCTTCAGATTTGCTTGAAAGCGTGCACACAAACAAACACTAAACATAATGTCAGGACGACTTTCCGTCAAATATAATAATGAACCGATCATACCTCGATACTTTGTAATATCAATTGAAATTCCTGATAGATCTTGATCAACGTACGTTCCGGATCCCATAGGAGTAGACATCACTTTGCAACTATCTATATCGAATCTTTTCAACAATTCCTTGCAATAATTGGATTGGTTGATGAAGATGCCATCCTTTGTTTGCTTGATTTGTAATCCAAGGAAGTAGTTCATCTTTCCCATCATGGACATCTCGAATTCTCCTTGCATCATAAGTGAAAATTCTTCGCAAAGATCTTTGTTTGTTGATCTGAAGATGATGTCGTCGAAATAGACTTGAACCAGTAAGGTGTTACCCTTGAAATTATTGATGAACAACGTCTTGTCAACCTTTCCTTTTGTAAAACCCTTCTCACATAGGAAGTTGCTAAGGCGATCATACCATGCTTTTGGTGCTTGCTTTAAGCCATAAAGAGCCTTCTTCAACTTGTAGACATGAGAGGGACTCTTGAAGTCTTCAAAGCCCGGAGGTTGTTTGACATAGACTTCTTCATTGATGTAACCATTCAGGAAAGCGCTTTTGACATCCATCTGGTACAACTGAAAATTACTAGAACAAGCGTAAGCAAGTAATAATCTAATTGCTTCTAACCTTGCTACCAGAGCGAATGTTTCATCAAAGTCGATTCCTTCTTCTTGGTTGTAGCCTTGTGCGACCAATCTTGCTTTGTTACAAACTATGATCCCATTCTCGTCAAGTTTGTTCTTGAACACCCATCTCGTTCCTATGATGTGTTTGTTGTTTGGTCTTGGTACAAGACTCCAAACTTAATTCCTTTCGAATTGGTTAAGTTCTTCTTGCATCGCTACTATCCATTGGTCGTCGCCTAAGGCTTCATCGATTTTGGTTGGTTCAATTTGAGACACAAAAGCTATGTTGAGACAAGCATCCTTGAGATATAGTTGAGTTGCAACACCTTGGATAATATCACCAATAACTTTATCTATCGGGTGATCTCTATGAGTTCTCCATTCTTTCGGAAGATCTTGATGTTCTTCAATGATTTGTGAGTTATCTTCTTGTGGTATTGCTTGATCCTTTGATATCTCCTTTTGTTGTTGTGGCGTATCTACTATATCATCATCATCATCATCATCCACAATAATATTATCCTCTTTCGAGGGGTTAGTCTCATCAAATGAAACATGAATAGATTCTTCTATAGTAAGTGTTCGTTTATTGAAAATTCTAAAAGCTCTACTAGAGAGGGAATAACCAAGGAATATACCTTCGTCGGACTTCTCATCAAACTTACCGAGATTGTCCTTGTCGTTGTTGAGAACGAAACATTTGCATCCGAATATGTGAAAGAATGATATGTTTGGTTTCCTACCCTTGAACAACTCATACGGAGTCTTCTTGAGAATTGGTCGAATATTGACACGGTTGCTTATGAAACAAGTCGTGCTAACCGCATCCGCCCAAAAATATTTAGGAAGATTTGAGTCGCTAAGCATTGTTCTTGCAAGCTCCACCAATGCCCTATTATTCCTTTCTACGGCACCGTTTTGTTGAGGAGTCCTTGGTGCGGAAAAGTTATGAGAAATTCCATGCTCTTCGCAAAAATCTTCAAAGGATGAGTTTTGGAATTCTCCACCATGGTCGCTTCTAATGGAGACTATAGTGAGTGACTTCTCGTTTTGAATTTGCTTTGCATACTTCTTGAATGCTTTGAAAGCATCACTTTTCTGCACTAAAAACAATGTCCACGTGTATCGAGAGAAATCATCAACAATAACTAAAGCATAAATGTTACCTCCGAAGCTTTTTGTTCTTGATGGACCGGAAAGATCCATATACAACAATTGAAGTGGCCTAGAAGTAGATACCACTTTCTTGGACTTGAAAGTTGTCTTGGTTTTCTTCCCTTTTTTTGCAAGCATCACATAACTTATCCTTGATGAACTTTATCTTCGGAAGACCAACAACTAGGTCATGCTTTATCAACTTGTTTAAATGCTCCATGTGAATGTGAGCAAACCTTTTATGCCATAGCCACGCCTCGTTGTTGTTCGCCATTAAACATTTTACCTTCAAGGAAGAGTCATCAAAATAAATAATAAAAATGTTATTAAATCTTTTACCTTTTAGCAAGAGGTCATCGGTGACTTCATGTTCTATCAAACATTTATCCTTTGTGAAGTTGATTCGGAACCCTTTGTCACACAATTGACTTATGCTAAATAGGTTGTGTTTAAGGTCTTCCACATAAAGAAATTCTTCGATGATTGTATGAGGAGGTGCACCAACGGTTCCTACTCCAAGAATCTTTCCTTTATTATCATCACCATAAGTAACGTATCCTTTGGCCTTTAGTGATAGACTTGAAAATTTGTTAATGTCGCCCGTCATATGCTTTGAACAACCGCTATCAAGATACCATTGATTAGAAGTTGTCTTCAAGAATACCTACAAAACAAAATCAAGTATTGTTAGGTACCCAAATTGCTTTGGGTCCTTGATAGTTAGTACCCTTTTCAACCCACACATAATTCCCTTTAGCCACACCAATGTTGCGCACATAGAAAGCATTAGGTGTATGGCCTTTGATTCCACAATAAAAACAAGTAGGTTGAAAGTGACTTTTATATCTAGGAACATACCTCTTTTTCTTAATAATTCTTTTCTTTTTATGACTTTGATGCATAGTTTTAGAATTGTTTTCCTTTTCTTTAACAACATGTTCACTAGCTTTCACAAAAATGGTTTCATTTGTGCTTGGTTTGGAAAACTTAGAATATCCTAAACCACTTTTGTCATTAGGATATCTTTGGTGCCTAAGAATTTCCTCCAAGCCAATTTGACTTTTTTCATATCTTTCTAAAACTCTTTTAAGTTGAACAATTTGAAAAGATAGGGACTCACAGTTTTTGCATACAAGACTTTGTTTTTTATCCATCAATTTTTGTTTTTCACTTTCAATGTATTTTCCAAAAGCGGTATTTTGTTCTTCTAAAGATATAATTCATTTCTTTTGGGATGAAATGCTTTTATACAAAGTCTTGCATTCTTTTAGAAGTTCATCTATAACTTCGTGTGCATCATTTTCATAAATTGAAAAATTGCTACTAACCTCATCATTTTCTTCATCGGAGTGATGTGAAGCCATTAGAGCCATATTTGTACATTCACCGCTTTCCGATTCCGATGAGGAACTAATTTCATTATCGTCCCAAGCAACATAAGCCTTCTTATTCTTGAAATCCTTCTTGCCATTGAATCCTCCTTTCCTTGCAAGTTTCGGGCAATCCGGCTTTATGTGACCTTGTTTTCCACATTCATAACATGTGACTTCTTGAATCGATGTGGATACATCCTTTTTCCTGAAATGTTTATTTTTTTTAGGAAAAGGAATTTTTATTTTTGTTAAAAAACTTACCATGCTTCTTAACAAGAAGCATGAAGTTCTCATCTTCGGAAGTCTCTTCGTCTTTGTCATCCTTCGTGTCAATCTTCAAGGCAATTCCCTTGGACTTCTTTTCTTGACTTTCGTGCTTCTCGAGCCTTCCAAGTTCCAATTCGTGTTCTTGAAGTTTTCCAAATAGAGATGTGGATGTCATTTTTGAGAGACTCTTCTTTTCCGAAATAGCGGTCACTTTCGGTTGCCATTCCCTTGTCAAGGATCTTAGGACTTTCAAGTTGAGATCGTCGTTGGTGAAGGTCTTCCTGAGAGCAATCAAGTGATTTGTTAGATGAACGAATCTTTTTTGTAAGGCAATAATAGATTCCCTGGGCTGCATACAGAATATCTCATATTCTTGACTCAAAGAATTAAGCCTTGATCTTTTTACTTCTGTTGTTCCTTCATGCGTTTCTACCAAGGTATCCCAAATCTCCTTTGTCGATTTACACTGTGATACACAGAAGAACTCGTCCATACTGAGAGCGCTTTGGAGTATGTTGATTGCCTTCTTCTCATTTAGAATCTTTTTCTTATCGTCTTCATCATATGTACTTTTTAACTTTGCGGTTCCAACGCCATTGATCACGTTTACAGGAGTATATGGACCTTCTTCGATCGCTTCCTATATACCTTCTCCTTGGGCTTCAAGATGTGTTTTCATTCTGATTTTCCAAAAGTCAAAATATTCCCCGGAGAAGAGTGGAGGCTTATTTCTACTTCCACCATCTTTGAAAACAGGATTTGAGTTTGCGGAAGCCATACAGGATCTTGTAGGAACAGGTTACCTAAACCTGCTCTGATGCCAATTGTAGATTCAGAGTACGCCTAAGAGGGGGGTGAATTAGGTCTTATAAATTTTTCTCGATTATTTTCTTGATGGATGGATTTTTCTCTTTTACTTGTGTAAGATAAGAAAGCGGTAAAGCAAGGAATAAAAGAGACACAACAATATATCCTGGTTCCCTTCACAGTCCGAAGGTACATCCAGTCCCCTTTCCAACACGAAAGAGATTTTTCACTATAGTTTTTAGATCGTACAACATATCACACCATCAACCGGTGAGTCCTACTTTCTAAACAACTATACAACAACTAGTGTGCAAGAACAATCCTCTTGCAAGCACTAACCCGTGTGTCCAACAATCCTGGATCACAAGTCACAATAGAAATACTTCTATAATTCTTTGTTTTTGAGAGTAATACAATGTATGGTATCAATACAAGATTGATTTTCTCCTTTTGATCAAAATCTACTTCTCAATATCAATGCAAGTGTTCAACTTATGAATATGAAATGTTATGAACAATATGAACACTTTGAAATATTTGAAAATATTTGAATTAGAGTGAATTTGATTGAGTGATAATTTTATGAAATTTTTTGGAGGTGTTTTATATTTTAAAAAATTTCAGAATATATAAGAGTCAAAACACCTATTCAAAAAGGTACGAAAAAGTATGAAATAAATATTTGAAAAGGTATAACATTAAAAAATATTTGAAATTGAAAAGAAACAATTTTTGAAAAATCATTCAGTGTTAACCGGTTAACCAAATGGGGTAACCGGTTAACGTTGTAACGTTAACTGAGATTATTCAAAATTTTGAACCGTTAACCGGTTAACCCATTTGGTTAACTGGTTAACACTGTAAAAACTCAGAAAAATACTTAAATTTTAAGTGTTAAACCAGATCCAATTTATTTCCAAATATGTCTATGCAATGTATTATCATGATAGAATATTTTGAACACTTGTATATCAATCAAGGAAGTGAGTTTTGATATACCTATGCTTGTGTCCAAGTCTTGAAAAATATACGAGCATTTGCACATAAACTTGATCCGCACGAAAACGTTTCATTGATGATGGATAACCTTGATCTTGATCTCTTTTGAAAGCTTGACTTTTTGCAAACATGGAATGAGCTTGAATATTGTTGACTTTATCAAAACCTTGAGATTGAAGTATGCTTCTACATTTTTTATATGAGCAACAAGAATGTTAGATGGGATCTTCTTCCCTCCAACAATCTCTTTATTCTTCTTCACATGACTAACCACAATGTTTTCCAAAATTTCATTCACATCATCTTCAACATTCTCTACACCAGGAGAAATATTTCATTTTGAGGTGGCTTTCTTCTTTACATCAGACTTTTCACTAACTGCATCATCCTTATTCTTGTTTCTTGATATCTCTTTTTTCTTAGTCATCTTCTAGCCTTAGTTGGAATGGATACACTTTTGGTGGGGTCTATTTAGGTTTGAGAGTATTTTTCTTCCTATCGTCCTTCCTTTTGCATTTCCTTATAGACTTCTTCTTCTTTGTATTAATGGGATCGACAGAGGCTTCATCATTATGACTCTCAATATCTTTATTCTTATGGCCATTATCACTTGCAAAATTATCAGTATTGTCTTCAGTGTTTGTGGTAACAATGTTCTCATCATCTTGTTCAACATTGTTCTCAGAGGTTGTCTCCTTATGAGTTGGAGACTTTGTCTCCTACATGTCGGAATGGTTGTCTGACACATCTTTATCACCAAAAATAATTCCCAAGCTATTTCCTTGGGGTTCATCAACAATACACTTTTGGGCTTCGTCCTCAACTGGAACCTTATTTTCATTTTCGGTCTTGTCCCCCATCTGATATCCTTCTTCATCAGCTTCTTCATTACTAGATCCTTTATTTTTATCAATAAAAAAATTTGAATCTTAAAAATTTTCTTTCTTTGAATGAGGTATGTCAACATCATTGCTGACAAAGTCGTTCTCGTCATCGTCCTAACTTATTATAGTCTCTACATCACTAAAGTCCTTAGTCTCCACAAGGTTGTCATTTAGAATATCATCTATAAAGAAGATGTTGGCAATAGGAACACTAATATAAATAACTTCAACATGGTTTTTTATTCAAGATATTTTGAATATTATCTTCCTTAGGGGCTCATCACATGCATGAATGGAGTTTAGGGTTTGAGTAAGATTTTCAGCATTAACATCTTGACTTTGTGTATTGGAAACCTCAACAGCTATCTCCAAAACATTTTTAACCATATTTTCAACAATATTTATAGAAGGGTATGATTTAGTAGTATTATCGTGAGTATCAACTGGTACATTTATTTGAATTAGCGTTACATCAAGAACTTCCTTGGTAGGTGGATCTGCAAATTCAACTCGATTTTCAGGAACATCATTTTTCTTCTTGTTGTCCTTTCTTTTCCAGTGAGATCGAACATTGATAATGGAACCTTAAAGGATATATCACTTTTCTTTCTCAGCTTATTCTTTTTCACTTCTTTAGGTGGTTGTATGGTGGGAGGACCTTTGGTCGTACAACCCTTCTAGAACAACCCCTTTCATCTTTAATCTATGGATGTTGGTTACAAGTTTGGGTTCCTCTATAAATTTATTGGACTTCTTTGTGTATTTAATATCCTTTCAAGAAGTGTTGGCTCCCTACCTAGTTCCAACTATGATTACAATATTTCTTTGAGGAAGGTGACATAATGAACTTATAGTTATGGAGCAGAGAAGTGAGATAATCATAGAAGATGAAAAACTTTTGTAACACTTGAGGCGGGTAACGTAAAAATGAATAGTATTTTGAATACCAACCAAATTTGGAATACCAAAAGTTAGGACAAAAGTGTGTGTAAGTGCCTTGGTCATGATGGCTATGAGAGAGAAAAAAAGGCACCATAGTTCCCATGCCAGCTCTCTGATTAAATTATCATGTATGTCAATTTTCTTAGCGAGACTTTGTTGAATAGGATTCTTGGAGATATTTATCACATTCATATTTTCACAATATAATGTCATAACATCTTATTTGACATTGTACTTTTTCATCATTTATTTCATCCACAATAATTGAGTACAACTACTTCCTACAACAATATACTCATCTTTAGTAGTAAATAAGGACACACAATTTTACTTCTTATTGAACCACAAAATGAGATTGTTCCCTAGAAATAAATATCCACAAAATGTGTTATTTTTATCTTTAGCATTCCCTACCCAATCAGCATCAAAATACCCAACAATAATGGAGTTTGTGTCATGATAATATATAATACCATGATCACATATTCCATTTATATATTTAATGATTATTTTAAACAGAGTGAGATGGATAACATTTTGCATAACTTAGTAATGAGCATAACCCCCTAATGAGAAGGTTATGTCAGGGTGACTAGCTTTGAGGTATATAAGGTTACCATTCATACTTCTATAGATACTTTAATCCACATTAATTCTTTGATCGTCTTTTGTTAGCAGATGTGAATTGCAGCAGGTTTACGCTTGTATCTAGCACTTTTAAACCCAAACTTATTTACAAAGTTCTTGGAATATTTACTCTAAGATACAAATATTCCTTCTTTCATTTGTTTTATCTAGAAACAAAGAAAGTAAGTGAGTTCTCTTGCCAAACTCATTTCAAATTCATACTGCATTTTTTGATCAAAATGTTCTACCATCTTATTTGACATTCCTCCAAACACAATATCATCCACATAAATTTGAGCAGTCATTAGTTTAGCTTCTTTCTTCACAAAGAAATTTTAATCAATATCACCTCTGTTGTAACCATTAGTGGTGATGAATTCAATGAGCCTTTCATTCCAAGCTCTCGGAGCTTGTGTTAGCCCTTACAAAGCTTTCTTCAACTTGCAGACATGATTTGGAGCACTAGGATCAATGAATCTTATGGGTTATTCAACATAAATCTCTTCATTTAAAAATTCATTTAGGAAAGCACTTTTGACATCCACTTGGTACAACTTGTTATTGGTCACATTACCATTTTCATCTGACTTGTTTGTGTAAATCCACTTAGTTCTGATGATGTTGACTAAGTCAGGTCTAGAAACTAGCTCTTTCACTTTGTTTCTTTCAAACTCAGCAAATTTCTCATGCATGGCATTGATCTAATATTCGATAGTTAGTGATTTTTAACATTCTTTGGTTTTACTTTTGAGATAAAACACATGTTGGAAATCACATCTTTGGATTTGGTGACAATTTCTTCATTGAGATTCCCAATCACACTTTCTATAGGATAATATTTTTGAATTCTAACAGATGGAACTTTGTTTGTTCAACCATCTTCCTTATCTTTATATGAATCTAAAACATCAGAATTTGTTAAGATGTCAGGACTTTTATTTGGCACTTCAAATGTCACATTTTTCTAATTTATGTGCATGTAGTCTTCATCTTCATCACTAGTCTCAGTTTGAGGAGCACCTTTTATTCTCATATTGAATTATTACATGATGGTATTTATGCGAGATTGTTATACACGTAATATGATCTATTGATAGAATATCCTAAGAAGATTATTTGATCACTCTTAGGATCCATCTTGTTCCTTTTCTCCCAATCAATCAAGATATAAAACTTACTACCAAATACATGGAAGCATTTTACATTAAGTTTTTCTCATTTCCTAGCTTATAGTGAGTAACTTTAATGCTAGCCTAGATGGTTACTCGGTTGTGAATATGGAATGATGCGTTCATTACTTCAACCCATAAGTAATAAGGTAAATTCTTTGCATGAAGCATGACTCAGGTAGCTTCTCATGAAGCATCCTAGTCTGTTTGATGATCTGGAAGTCTCCACAATTTCTTCTTTCCTCAATCTTAAGGTTAGGGAAGCCATTTATGTCCTTTGAAGATAAATTTTTTCTCATGCTTCTAGTTTCATCCTCTTTAGTGATCAGACAAGTTAATGGTTGGTGATTTTATTGACATCTCCACACATAACAATTATCAAAAGATCTTATACCTTTCATGATTTCCTTATGATTTTCCTTTTGGATTGGATGGATTATACAAACCAACAATAGAGGTTTCAAATTATTTTGGAGAAAAAGGACACACGTGGGAACCGATGCCCCAGCATGTGTGCGGCATTTTTCCCTTATCTGTAGAAAAAGGATGATGTTATGATCGCGCATTTTCAGTTACATATGTCGCAATGCGAAAAACAACTGGCAAAAAAGATGAACAAAAGAGTCGCCACCGAACGTTTTTTATCCTCGAAAGGAAAGGGGAACGATCAAAGAAAACCTGGAAGAAAGGAAAGACAAGGTCATCGCAACGAAGTTCGGGCTTGGGAGTCAGTTACATGATGGAAAGGTATTAGCATCCCCTCATGTCCATCGTACTCGACAGGATCCATGCTTGTTGATCTGCTCAAAAGGTGTAGGTATATGCTCCACCTACTGCTAATTGGAAACCAGAAAGGAAAGGATCGGAAAGAGAACGAGAGAAAAAGAAACAAAGAGGTCAATGAAAGAAGTTAACTCAAGAGGACATCGCGTCCCAGTCTGACGTATCTCGTCGTAACGAGAATCAGAGTCGACGTAGTTCTAACCATAACAGGGAATTGTGCTTGCTATGCATCACGCCTATGCCTAGATATCTCATCAGGAATGAGAATCAGAGTGTCGTATTTCGGCTCACTACGGGTAACATTTTTCGTTTGTTTTTTGTTTTTTTAGATTGATAGTGCCAATGTTCTAACTTAGGTGTTGCCGCTCGCATATTCGAAACTCATGTGTTACCCGCTTGTTATAGAACAGACATGAGATGTCGTGCATCCACAATAAAGTATGAGGTGAGAAGAGAAAAACTCGTAAATCTTGGTTCGTGTCTTTTAAAGAAGTGGTTTGAATTGTTTTGTTTGTAATGGGCATCAAGCTAAAGATTATGACGCATGAGCGAATACTTTACGCAAATGATCCAAATGTCTCGCGCGTAAAGTACCCTAAAATGTGTTTGGATTTGCATCCGTTCACTTTTTCCCATGTACTTAAGTCTCATAGCACACAATGTACATTGTATTTATTAAGTGTTTTTGCTTTTGTCTTTGAAGGTGAAAGAAGAGACTCAAAGTTGAAAAGAAAATCTAATGGGGGACTGAAATCCTAGTGTTAGCATGCAATGATTGATCCTATAATTGAGGATGAAAGGGAATATCTACCTAATACTATCATGCAAGGGTTAATCCTATGTTATGGTTCCTAACCCATCTAACTTGAGTTAGTTAGAATAGGTATCCTACTTGTCTCAACTTGATTTGGTGTCAAGTTGAGATAGGAGGTTCCTAATGAGGGATAAATAACTAAAGCAAACAAAACAATGATGTCACATATCAAAGTAGAATAATGAGAAAAAGAGATGTGAATAAGATCACATAGGCATCAACATCGATCGATGTGAGCTAATGACAATGATTGAGGGTTTGGTTGTTGAACCCTCTTTCCACTTGACCGACTCTATAACAAAAGGAGATGATGTTCAAAGCTTCAATCATGTAATGAAATCTAAGAACGAGTCAATACAAGAATTATGGGGGTTGATTACGAACCATCCTTCCGTCCATTGCCTTATTGAGTTCTTATAGGGAAATAGGGAAAGGGATGCCTCTTTGAGGTCTTGGGCACAAAAGTAAACAAACACAAGCATGGCATCCTTTTAGGACTTTAAAACAATAAATATAATTGCCTACCTAAAGTGGGGACTCCCAATCATGCATCTCTATTCCTATTTCTCATGGCATCGAATGCGGTAAAGTGCGAGGAATATTAAAAGGGATGAAGAATACTATCGAATGGATAGAAATCCATAGCAATGTAAGGAAAAAAACGTAAGCACCTATCAACATCAAGGAAAAAATGTTTGAAGTGAACTTCATTCACAAAACAAAGCAATCATTGAAGGAAAATTGCGATCTAAACGCAGCGGAAAACAAAAATTTCCTTTAGTGATCCTTACGAATGAGCATGGTCAGTGATAGAATCGTTACCTCTTTGTGGCGATTCAGATCTTTGATGCAGCGATCACAAGCGTTGATGAAGTGCAACGCCTCTACTCAGTCCACACGAACAACTTCCGGTCACAGTGCTAGCTGCTTACGAACGGAATTATTTGTGTGAGAAAAGAGAATCAAAAACGAAATTGCATCAAGTGAAAGCTTCATCACAAGGGTTCCTTTTATAGACTCTCTTGTGGACTGCGGGCTAAAAGCCCAATTCACATGATCCATAATAATATTATATATTATTATAATAACTATTATTATAATAAATATATTTATTTTATTATTATTTTATAACCATTATAAAATAACAATAATTATTATTATATTATCCGAATTTCTATTTTCACTTAAGTGCACCGTACCTTACGGTGTTCCTTTGATTTCTCTATCTCTCATCAAACTGTCCTTATGTGTGTGACCCTGTAGGATTTCGTAACGTTGGTAATTATATTAAATTATATATTTAACATAATAAACAGTGAGCGGTATCTAGCAACACATCACTGCTACCCAAGTCACGAAAATGTCATGTGATCTGACAAAACCTTTTTCGTGATAATATATGTTTGTACAATTACCCTTTTGCCCCTATGTCTATATTGAACACAAGGCATACACTGTGTCATCCTTGTCCAGTTCAATATTGGGCCCTTAGACATTTCTCCTGTTATGCAGGATTGGCAAATTCCATCTAGGACACTCATGTCCCTCAGCATGCTTCGTGGAGTGCCCATCAACTGTCTTTATGATCATCCAGTTACGGATAATGTTTGATCAGCAATAAAGCACCCGACTCTACATCTAGGGTCCATAGTGGTTTCAGGTCGAAGGGTGGTAATACACCATTATCACCATGAGAATAACTTATGACACTTTGCATAACATACTATGTAGTATTCTCATAGCGGGTCAATCCGGTATAAATATTACTCCTAATATTTATACCTATGTTAAGACTTGATAACTCTTTATCCATGATCCATGAGATGTGATCATCAGTCTATCTTCATAATAGTCTCAATGCTTTAATGTTATCCCACTTTGCAATAAAGCTTGACTACGGATATTTTAAGAATAATGTCTTTATGTTTAATGGGATCTCATGATTAAGTCACACTTAACATTTCATTAAACAGACTAACTATTCTAGGGACTTTATTATTCTGAAAGACAAACATAATAAAGAAATGCCTTTTATTATTAAACGAATAATCCGATACAAGTACCAAAAAGTATTGGCCTCTAGGGCTTACACCAACAATCTCCCACTAGCACTAGAGCCAATTAGGCATACCCTTAATACTCATAGATCTAGTATGACCATCATGCTTCTGTTGCGCAAGAGGCTTTGTTAATGGGTCAGCGATATTGTCAAGTGTAGGTACTCTGCATATCTTCACATCTCCCCGATCGATTATCTCTCGAATGAGGTGATAACGCCTAAGTATGTGTTTGGATCGTTGGTGAGATCTAGGCTCCTTAGCTTGTGCGATAGCACCATTGTTATCACAATATAAACCAATGGGATCCACAATGCTAGGGACTATGCCAAGTTCACTAATGAACTTCTTGATCCAAACAGCTTCCTTTGCTGCATTTGAGGCAGCAATATACTCGGCCTCAGTTGTAGAATCAGCAACTGTTTCTTGCTTTGAACTTTTCCAGCTCACAGCGCCACCAATGAGACAGAACACATAACCAGATTGTGATCTAAAATCATCCTTATCTGTCTGGAAGCTAGCATCAGTGTAACCAATTACATCAAGCTCTTCCTGACCTCCATATATCAAGAATGAATCCTTAGTCCTTCTCAAGTACTTAAGGATATTCTTGACAGCTACCCAGTGAGCATCACCGGGATCAGATTGGTACCTACTCGTTGCACTTAATGCATACGAGACATCTGGTCGAGTACATAACATGGCATACATGATAGATCCTATTGCAGATGCATATGGAATCTTATTCATGCGATCCCTTTCTTCCTTAGTTGAAGGGGATTGTGTTTTTGATAAACACAGACCATGTTGCATAGGTATGAATCCTTTCTTGGAATCATGCATATTAAAGCGTCTCAACACTTTATCTATGTATGTACTCTGACTTAGGCCAAGCAGTTTTTGTGATCTATCTCTATAGATCCTAATTCCTAATATATAGGCTGCTTCACCTAGGTCTTTCATAGAAAAACAATTCCCTAACCAAGTCTTCACTTGTTGCAAGGTAGGGACATCGTTTCCAATGAGTAATATGTCATATAATACCAGAAACACGATCATGCTCCCACTAACCTTCTTGTAGACACAAGGTTCATCTTCATTTTTGATGAATCCATATTGTTTTACGGTTTCATCAAAACGAAGATTCCAGCTTCTGGAAGCTTGCTTCAATCCATAGATTGATCGCTGTAACTTGCATATCTTTTGGGCATCTTGTGGTATGTCAAATCCTTCAGGTTGTGTCATGTACACATCCTCAAGAAGATTCCCATTAAGGAAAGCAGTTTTGACATCCATCTGCCATATTTCATAATCATGATATGCAGCGATGGCAAGTAAAATCCGAACAGATTTAAGCATTGCAACTGGTGAAAAGGTTTCATCATAGTCAACCCCATGAATTTGTTTATAGCCTTTTGCAACCAGTCTTGCTTTATAGGTATGTACCTTACCATCCATGTCAGTCTTCTTCTTGAAGACCCACTTGCATCCTATAGGGTTAACTCCTATAGGAGGTTCTACCAAGGTCCAAACCTGGTTTGTGTACATGGAATCCATTTCAGATTTCATGGCTTCTAGCCACTTCTCAGACTCAGGACCAGTTATGGCCTCTTTGTAGGTTACAGGCTCATCTTGATCCATGAGTAATACATCACCCTGATCACTTATGAGATATCCATATCTCTCAGGTTGGTGACGTATCCTGCTTGACCTACGCTGGTCTTGTTCTACTTGAGCAGGTTGCTCTTCCACAACTACTTGTGTTTCCTGCTCTAGTTCCTCCATAGGTGTTTCAATGTTTTGTGATTCTTGAATTTCTTCAAGCTCTATTTTCCTCCCACTGTTTCCTTTGGAAATAAAATCCCTTTCCAGAAAGACTCCAGTTCGAGCGACAAACACTTTGCCCTTAGAAGGATTGTAGAAGTAATATCCTCTTGTTTCTTTAGGATACCCCACAAATAAGCATTTGTCAGATTTGGGCTCAAGCTTGGTTGAAATTTGTCGTTTGACGTAAACTTCGCAACCCCAAATCTTCATGTAAGACATATGTGGTTTCTTACCACTCCATATCTCATATGGTGTCTTATCAACCTTTTTGGATGGAACACGGTTAAGTGTGTAAGCTGCTGTTAATAATGCATGTCCCCAAAAGGAGTTTGGAAGATCGGCGTGACTCATCATGGATCGGACCATGTCTAACAAGGTTCGATTTCTTCTCTCAGATACACCATTCCATTGTGGTGTTCCAGGAGGAGTAAGTTGGGATAGAATCCCATACTCTTTTAGATGGTCATCAAATTCTAGGCTTAAATATTCACCGCCTCGATCTGATCGAAGAACTTTAATATTCTTGCCTAGTTGGTTTTGTACTTCATTCTTGAATTCCTTGAACTTTTCAAAGGACTCAGATTTGTGTTTCATTAAATACACATATCCGTATCTACTGAAGTCATCAGTAAAAGTGATGAAGTACTGAAAACCTCCTCTGGCTAGTATGTTCAGTGGTCCACATACATCAGTATGTATGAGTGCCAAAAGATCATTAGCCCTTTCACCTTTTCCTGTGAATGGGGACTTTGTCATCTTTCCAATTAAACAAGATCTGCATGTCTCATATGATTCATAATCAAAAGAGTCCAAGAGTCCATCTTTATGGAGTTTGGAAATGCGTTTCTCATTTATGTGGCCTAATCGACAGTGCCAAAGGTAAGTTGGATTCAACTCATTAGGTTTCAACCTTTTAGTATTAATGTTATAAATTGGCATTTCAAGATCAAGGACATATAGTCCATTATTCATTTTTGCAGTAGCATAGAATATATCATTCAAATAAATGGAGCAACAATTGTTCTTTATTATGAATGAAAAACCAAACTTGTCCAAACAAGAAACGGAAATAATATTCCTGCTAATTGCAGGTACATAATAACAGTTCTCTAACTGAATTATTAAACCACTAGGTAAAGTTAAAACATAAGTTCCTACAGCTAAAGCAGCAACCTTTGCTCCATTGCCAACTCGTAGGTCAACTTCACCTTTTGCCAAATCTCTACTCCTTTTTAGCCCCTGCACATTAGTACAAATGTGAGAACCGCATCCAGTATCTAATACCCATGATGCAGAAGTAGATAAATTAATTTCAATAACAAAAATACCTGAATTTGAAGTCTCTACTCCATTATTCTTATCTTCCAGGTACTTTGGGCAATTTCTCTTCCAATGTCCGGTCTTACCGCAATGGAAGCAAGTGCCCTCCTTTGCTATTCCTCCACTAGGCTTCAAAACAGGAGGAGTGGGTTTGGGTTTGGCAACTTCCTTGCCTTTCCCTCTACCACCCTGTTTGATGGGCCTCTTGTTCTGTTTCTTTCCATTACTGACCATCAGAATGGATTTCCCTTTTGTCTTCATATTCTGCTCAGCAGTTCTCAACATGCCTAGCAGTTCTGGAAGACTTTTGTCCAAGTCATTCATATTGAAATTCAGGA